>CALNXK010000018.1:710000-715000 GCA_942486035.1 Porites lobata | reverse complement strand
GATATGAAAAGGCAAAAATGTACAACAACATGAACAGTCTCCCTCGCCAGCTTTAGGTAATAAAAGGAAAGAGCCATCAGACCAAATATGAAAATTCCTACAGCCCATACAACGACAATACTGTAGATGTAAACGCGAGTGCTAACAACACGATGACGCAACGGTTTTAACACAGCAAAAGCGCGCTCGAGGGAAATCAGAGCGAGAAAAAACACCGATGCACTTGATGCAAAAAGTTGCATTGCTCCTGGTAGACCATTTTCTCTTTTTCCCCTCAGTGGGTTTGTTTCGTTAATTCCCCTCGGATTTGACGTTGTCGCCGTCATCTGATGGTACTTTTCCATCCCCAGAATTATGGGCTCTGTAATACCCACAAGTAAGTCAGCAACGGCGAGATTTATCAAGAGATAACAAGTTCTTCTTATATGCGATTTCCGAGTCGGAGTTAAGAAAACAAAGATGGTGAAGGCGTTTCCAAGGATGATCAATGCAGCCTCCACTACAAAGACAACAACAAAGATGATCGCCACATCTTTTGTCAACATTTTCCCTACTCTATCACATAAGTATCTGCGACTAATTGGAATATTACACCTCGGCAACGTTATAGTTCAAGTCAATTAAAGTATTTATAACTCTCAGCTTGTAACACCCAACCGCGTTTTTTTTTCTTTTTGGGGAGGTCTCCTTTCAACGATGATGCTGGTGATATTGATACTGTGCAACTTGCCGGTGTTGTATACGTGTACTGTATATTAAAATTGCCTTCAAGGGTTGTTTGACCTAATGAATAATATCTTGCTCAGTCACCAACAGCCTTCTTAATGCTCGCTGTAGCACCAGTAGCACTTTATCTAGTGTGATATCCCTTCAATCTTATGGGTACAAAGAAACAGTTTTAAGTTCAACTGTCAACAGAGCAGAAAGAAGTTAAAGAGAGAATGATGGGTGCTTCCTATATTGATATCATGTCCTCACATTTCCGATTTAAATTATGTGGTAAATCATGCCAAGGCGAAAATTAGATTACATTTGAGTTTACTCAGTTGTTCCTTTTCTCCACCAATGAAAATAAAGGATTTCATCTATATTTAAAAGAAATTTGAGTGTTACCTTCACCGAGATGTTATTTTTCATATCCGTGTAAACAAAATCGGTAATAATATTGACATTCAAAACATCCTACACCATTTTCTTAAAAGTGTGCTCTTGACTTTCAAGTAATTTTTAGCGAACAATTCCAGCAAGGACCACTTGGACAAACTGTAGCGCCAGGGAAAGCCGGATCTTGAAGTAGATCAGGCGGATCAGCAATATATATAGAATAACACCTAAACAATGATCAATTGATGGTAATTTATTTCCCCAATATTTCGGTTAGGCAAAAATAATATTGGGAAAATAAATTACCCATCCAAAGTAGCTGTCCTATAAGCCTTGCCTTCAGTTTTGAGTATCATAATTTTGGAATACAAGCGAATCAAGGCAATGATTAGAATGATCGAAACAACGCTTTTTGAATAACTCAGTAATACGCTAGCGCAAGAGATTTGAGGACATCTAAACCACTCTGATGGCGGGTTTGAACTCTCTTCTTACAGGTATATCGAGAAGATTTCTTGTCTGGGTACACACCTTCCTTCCATAACCCATTGAGGGTCCTGTTTATAAGCCAATCGGGCATGAAAATGATCGAAAATACCTTAGAACGCGGTTTTGTTAAACACTGGCTAAATTCGTTCAAACAACCGTGCCTTATTGACTTTTTATTAAATAATTTCTCTATTATATTGTTGACGAAGAAAAACTCAATTTCCGTTTGGTTTGACATGCAGTAACTTTGCCGTACTTGCGAACAAAACAGCAGAGTTGATAACTTCAGCTGTAACTTACTTATTCATGACGATGCTGATCTTTGGTTTCGCCAAATCTATCCATTTGTAACTGCTTTATGTGTTGACTGAGTTTTACTAGTAACGAATAGTTTTTAATCGTTGAAAGAATTAAGCATTGAAAATCACAATGCTGAAAAATGCAAACACGCAACTGTCAAATTTACTAGAAATTAAACATTCAAACAAAAAACATTCAATTAAAATGTCACAAATTTGCATAATTTCAAAACAACTGGCATTTTAAAAACTTCATCTTCTGATAATTTCGTTACGAAATTTGCGTGCTTAATCTTGGCAATTACAATAGTCCCAAACCCAATTACAATAGAAATTACAATAAATCCCAAACCCGTAGCTGTAAAAGTTTTAACTTTGTCTGTGACTGCCGAACCAACCTTACAACAAGAACGAGCTTTATTTACATGACCATACAAACACATACAGTATTGCAAAAGCTATGTTTAGGAATCAAAATTACAACACAGGGCAATTACGTTACTTTGATAATAATTTGTCACGAACATCAAAACAAGCTGAAATATATTTTATGGATTGTATATTGATAAAGTAATTAGACGAGTTCATCAGTTCATTGATCAAACCGTTTATAGGTAGCTGGGTAATATTTGGAATCACAGTCGACTTTACAATTCCTAATCGCAGAGTATGTAGGACATTGAAAAAGAAAGTGAAATTCGTCTTCTATTACATTGCATCCGCAAAAAGGGCAATGCCTATTTAATATCCTTCGTAGTTTGATTGTATCTGCCTATTTCTATCATTAGTTTGTGACTGCTTATTCGTAGTTTTACTAAAGCCCTTCTCCCAGCTGTTCCTCTCGTTAAGTCCAAGTAACTAGAGGAGGTATGATCGGTTTTAAAAGATCTATAAAATTCACGTTTTTGAGAATGTTGAACGGTGTTTTGTGAGATATTCCTGTTTCACTGAACTTATATAGCTTTTCGCCATAGCTATATCTAATAAATCAGGGTTTAAGTCAGGAAGCTTAAAGTATTCTGACATATTCATTAAATGAGAGTGGAAGCTATTTTTGCCGTGTAAGTCGAATGACATTAAAAAAGCTTGTTTGACGAGAGATTCCTCATCTTTAGACTGTATATACAAAATGTATGTGAGAATTTTTTGATTGATAGTGGTATTTAAGGTGGCTCCCTAGAGTATTTACTAACAACCCTAGCTATCTAGCATACGATACAAAAGGAAATCTAGTTACTTTGTCTTTGCGATTTGGTTCACGAAATTCACCGATAAGTTTACCAATGTAAAAAGGCTCCTTTATCAAGTTTCATTTTCTGGATTAAGGCCGTTGCCATGGCAACATCGCATCCTTAAACAGGCAGTAATTTTGTCATTTTTGATCATTTTTTCTTAATATTTCTTATTTCCCTCGGTGAAAGGTCTTTAAACTTTGCCACTTTATGTTAAGGATATTGCTTAACATTTTAAAGTGGAAAAAACACGGGGTCGTTAAGACGGTTTTGCCAATATTTTGAAATTTGTAACTTTTGTTAATAGAGGAGTTTAGCTCTTACAGATTTTAACAAGAGAAGGACAGTACAAAGGTACTGCAACTGTTAAGAAATGAGGTGATTTTTAAAAAAAATTACCGAAGGAAACGTGAGAAATTCACGGTTAATTAACTGCGCTGACGTCACAAAAATCCGCAAAACACGCGTGGTTCGAGGTCGTATGAGCAAAATACGCGCGCGAGCCATAACGCTCGCATGCGCATAACGCACATAGCTGAAAACATGTGATTTCTTCGAAAAGTACGAAAGCCATTGTTAAAGCTGTTTATCAGTATTATTACGGTGATGTCTCGGCTGTTGAAAGAGGAGAGATAGCGGATTCAATTTTATACCAAACACTGGATGTTTTCTTCGAAATACTTAACCATTGTAGCCAAAATTCGAGCCGTGGTGGCCACTACTCGTGCGGATGGCGATCATTGAAGATGAACGGGTGGTTTTGCAAGGATCGCGATAAGGCCTTCATTTCTTAATCTGCTGTACCGACTGTTTGCAGATCTTTAAATGGCAGCCCAATTCCGGATACTTTTTCAACCTTGTTGCTCTTTAGAGATAATTTTGACGGGAAGTTTTTCTTTAAAAGCCAGCTGTAAAAGATGGCGCCGATCTAAAAAAAGTACATCACGTCCTCAGCTGCACGTAGAAGACTGTAGTTCTCGACGGATAACCTACTATTGCTTTCGTCAATGGTCAATCTGTGACTCAGACATTATTTTTCGTTGTGCAACAACATTTTCTAGTGCACCTTGTGCGTTAAAAAACTTTTGAAAACGAAAATATACAAGGATGTTGGTTCGTCGATGGGAAGGTTGCTTCGATCAGGATGCAAGTTAGGTAGGAAACCTTAACCTAACCTTCTGATAAGTTTTTTAAACAATGTGATAGAGTCGGCAAAACAAAGACAAATTTACACTTGCTGTAATCTTGCCTTAAAGCCACTTCTAGAATTTCTTAATCGAATCAAATGTAAGAGAAATGAAGTGACCGAGGAGCGCCGCCGGTGAAGACATTCTTCAGTGGTTGTTCGGGACTTGGCTCGATCTTTCAGATATTTCCACTGACCGTGAACCAAAGGCCAGAAACAGTAACATTGCTACCTGTAGGGTTACTATACTCATTTCTTTGTTTTCTTTTTAAAGTTTCCATTCACCATTTACTTCGACTATTTTACGTTTGTCTAATTTTGAAGCGAAAGAATTGATGTCTTTGGAAAATTTCTGCTTCGCTTTTATATACAATTTACTCCTATGGAGATCGATAGTGACTTGTAACCGGTGTAACATTGTCTCCTCTCATAAATTTTTGACCTACACTAATCAAACTTTTTGCACGATGAGCTTAAACAGAAAGTTAATAAAGTTTTTTTGGGGAAATATCTCGAAACTGAGGGGCCATGTTTGTTTTGTTTTTGCGTGGACGTCGCGCGAATTTTAAAGCTCGCGCCATAGTAGTGCTCAGGCTGCGCACGGCCAATTTACTCTAGCGAGCCACCTTAAACGGAAACGACCAAGCCCTGCTCTACAAGCTATATTAGAAGCTTTATTGTTTACCTCCA
>CALNXK010000018.1:345000-705000 GCA_942486035.1 Porites lobata | reverse complement strand
GAACGCATAGTACGCATTCGTTAATTTTTGGCGCACCACGTTGGATTGCCGTTGCTAAGGGCAACATTCACATGAAAACGACTCAAGAACACAAATAACACGGGAACCATTTATACGAGCTGTTGTCGTCTTAGATACGACATGCTCGTATAAATGGTACAGTTCGCGTGTTATTTAAGACGCGTCTTATTTTTCCTCGTATAAATGGCCCTAATGTGCTGACAGTGTGTAGTGGCTGGCGATATCCTCCCTCACCGTCACAGAAAAAACACACATCTCGGTGGTATGGCGATGTCTTCGAACGTGTTAGTGGCTGCTTAGCTCAGTTCCAGTGACAAATCACATGATTTTCACCTTGCCTCATTCGGACCACACAGTTTAGCTCTTTTTATCATGCCTGAATGTGTTGTTTCTTGATAACAAGTTCTATGCCATGATACTAGTTCTTCAAATGGAAAGCCTTTCAGAAAGGACCGCACCTCGGCGAACTTCACATCTCCATAATGAGATTGTTCCTGAATTGCATCGAAAAGTTTTTTGTGTGAAACGGGTTTTTCTACAAGTTCCTCGTCTGTTTGTGTCTGGCAGATAATGCACAATTTAAAAGTAATGCCTGTATTGCGAGGAAACTCCATAGCCATTCTCGCTACATTCTCTGTGAGTAAAGATGGTGGACCTCTATTCTAATAATTATAACTACTGCTCACTAGAAGTAATGGGAACACGGTCCAGGCCCTCTCCCACGTGTGCACCACAGGAAATCCAATGCTCTGGTTTATTTTTTGTTGAAAATAAAGTCACAGCTAAGTTGTGGTTGTAGAATGTTATTAAGTGCACCATTCTAAAAACTCTTACCTTATAAACATGTTTGAATGCCAGGTGTTATCTATTAACATACTTTATACCTCATTCTTTTGTAATGTTTTATGACCCTCACTACAGCTTTTGTATCAGCCTCGTTTTCATGTCAGCGTGGTCACGTGATAACCCTTACCAAATAATTGCATTTGATTGCACAGATGATATTCACCTGCATTTCGTTTGTCAACCCTACCTTCATCAGGAGAAGTATAAGGGCTACCAGTGCAGCTTTTGAGTGAGCCTCGTTTTCGTGCTAAATAACCTCTTAAAATCGCATGTTCATATTGGAAACATTGATTTGCTCAAATGTGGTGATTTTGATAAAGTTTTGCGGAAATAATGGAAAGCTGTGGACAATTTTATATTTGAGCCTCGTTTCCATGCTGGGATATACACATCACATTTGTGACCCCATATAAATCCTGTCTGAGCAAGTTACAAAGTTGCCACCAAAACTTTTCATGTTATTTAGGGTCCCCTTAACACTTCTAGACTAGTGGCCTGCTTTCTTCAGAAAATTCCCACGGGACTTTATTTCATGACATTTGCTGCCGGACTATACACACCCCAAATTTCACTGTTATATGTTAGAATAGGGGAGATCATAGTATCAAATATTTTACAGGCGAGAGCTGCTTTTAGTTTACTAAGATTCGTGTGTCGTCTCAAGCTGAAGAGGGTATGAAGAGCTTTCTCCTTGAGATGTTCACGTGACACTGAAAAATTTCCCAATTAGGACATTCGAGTTCCTAAGGAAGTGTGTACTCTTGTACAACATCAATTATTTGACTATGAGAAAGTGAAAATCAGCATTTTTTTCCCGCACGTTTCTGAAAAACCATAATATTTGTTTTCTTGGGATTGGTTTTCATCATCCATGAAGTACAGAATGAAGGAAATGATTATCGAGGCAATTTTGTAGTCCTGTTTTGGATCGTGATAAAATGATTAAATAGTCTGCATATAATAGAGAATTGAGTTTTGCACCGTTTGGGAAAACAAAAGGATCAGATAATCATATTCTCAAATGCGAAAGGTAGGTCGTTAATATAAAGATTAAAAAGCAGTGGACTTAAGATACAGCCTTGCCGCACACCTCTCGCATAACGGAATGATCGCGTTTGTTTTTGGGCAATTTTAATTGAGAAGGAAGAGTTGTGGTATAACCTTTTAATTAAGTTGCTTATTCAAGAGCCCGTCATGCAAGACCGAGTCAAAAGCGTGTTTGAAATCTACAAAACAAGCATAGATCTTTTCATTGTGATAATGAACATACTTATCTATAAAAGTTCGGAGGGTGAAGACGTGGTCTACTGTGCGGTTATTCGGTAAATCTGTCAGTCAATCTTCCTCAAAGTGTCAGTATCAGTGGAGCTAAGATAAACCTTACTCTCCGGGCTGTAACCACTTATGTCCTATGTTGCAATTTGGCTCCAAGCATATCGGCCAAGCATGTCTCCAAGCATTGTCATGAAATGACAGGATTATTGTTCTGGATTGGGACATATTGTATAAGCTGTGTGGTTCAGCAAACAAGTATATTAAAGGATTTATCTTCTCTGGTAAGATATGATGACAGTTGTTTAGCTGCAATAAGGCATGTTCCAAGTATAATTCGCGTAATACGACTACGCCCAAATATACGCTCCCATGGCGTCTTGTTTTATCCGAAAATGGTGATTTATTATTCTTTAACTTTTCTGCAGCTTTACGTATTTCTTTTTCAGTTATCATGAAATCTAAAGGACGTGTTGACATGGCATTCATTTTGTCGTAGCTCATTGCAAATGTTTTGCCGCCCTGGGTTAAGAGGTTCCTTTGAATGAAGATTGTGGAAATATTGTAGCCCATTTTAATCCGAGATTGATGGAACATCCTCTCCTTTTCTAGTGTCGTCCATCGATTTCGGGCATTGCTAGAAAGTTTTCGCGTCTGAATTGTCTGCAGTTTTTTCTACCTCAGAAATCTTGGCATTGTAATAATAATTCTTTTTAGAATTAAGTAACTTCTTGTATTGGACCAGAGTATCATGGTGTTGCTCACGTATGGTAGTATTCAAAGGGTCTTGATGTTCATTGTTTGCTAGCTTTCGTAATTCATGCCTTTTCAAACGACATTCTTTATCGAACCGTTTTTTGTTTGATAATGATTTGATACGCTTACGCGTTTTACCTTCTCTTATCTTTAAACAACACTTAGCCGTTGTGATTAAAATGTTTTCCACCTTTTCGAGGGATAGCTCAGTATTTTCATTGAATGTGTCGCCAGCAATATAATCGCCTATTAGTGTTTGTATACGGGGAGACCTCAAAGCATCCACCAGAAATTGTTTCGGTAAACGGGTTCAAGTATCTCCTTCAAGTATGGTGTGATTGTAACTCATCTTTTGGTTAATATTCAGCCAAGTAGTAATAGGGCTATAGTCTGACAAACGCAGTGGATCTTTGACTACAAAATTTGCAACGTGTGATAAAAGATCCTGGTCACGTACTGCGTAGTCAACTACACTCACTCCGTTTTTGCCATGAAACGTTACTCTTCCTAGGGAATCACCACTGACTCTTCCGTTTAGAATCCTAAAGTCTGCACTTATACAAATTTCAAGGAGCCTTTTACCGTGACTGTTTAAGTCGTTAGCAAAACTATTTCTCTGCGTTGGGCAGAGAGAGAATTCTGATTGGTCGTTTTTAATGAGGTTATTTCCCTATTTACAGATACTGTCAGAATACTTTCTTGTTCTATCGTTCAAGTCACCCATAAGGAGAATTGAGCCTTGGGAGGAAAATATCAAGTTCTTCAAATAATTCTACATTGAAATATGGTGAATTACACGGAGGTATATAAAGGCCACACATATAGATATCTTTGACGGTTTTGGCATATGATGATGTCCTACTATTCCTTGCAAAGAGTTAAACCTTTTCTCAAGTTGTCCAAGTGAATCAGCTCTATCAGCTTCTGCACTTGATTTGTACATACGAGCGACGCCTTGTACTCGTATTCTAATGAGCAAAATTGTAAAAAATGACGTCATGAGTTTTGCCTATAATCGGGTCACTATGGATGTCGAAGGAGTACTTGTTTGTTTTGCACCAATGCAAGCACTGCTGACTGCAGGTGAAAGCTTCGGTGAAGTCGCTGTAAAAAGCTGATCTCCACTTTCCGTAAAGAGATTTAACTGAGAACCCCCATATGTTGCGGCAGCCGAGAAACCGGTGTGATTCATCCTCGAAGTAGAAGATGGACTCAAAGCCAAACTTGTAGCCTCGATATTTCTTGTTCCAATAACGTGCCTTCGTCTTCTCGACAATTTCTCCAACGCTTCTTTGAATGCCGGCATCCTAAAGCTATACACGAATGGATTAACTAAAGAATTGGCAAGATGGAAAACATTGACCGTCCATACCACGTATGGGTGAAAACACCTCTTGCAGATGTCCCTACCTATGTAAACAGCAAACGCTGGCAGCCAAAACAGAAGCGACAACGCGATCACCACGAAAAGAGTCCTTGAAAGTCGTACGTTATATTCAGTAGTTTGACGCCCGTTGACAACGGCTACTTCGGGTGCAGTGCTGCTCAATCGTGTTCGTATTTTGAGGTAGCTCGCACAAATCATCACAAAAGATATGAAAAGGCAAAAATGTACAACAACATGAACAGTCTCCCTCGCCAGCTTTGGGTAATAAAAGGAAAGAGCCATCAGACCTAATATGAGAATTCCTACAGCCCATACGACGACAATGCTGTAGATGTAAACGCAAGTGCTAACAACACGATGACGCAACGGCTTTAACACGGCAAAAGCGCGCTCGAGAGAAATCAGGGCGAGAAAAAACACCGATGCACTTGATGCAAAAAGTTGCATTGCTCCTGGTAGACCATTTTCTCTTTTTCCCCTCAGTGGGTTTGTTTCGTTAATTCCCCTCGGATTTGACGTTGTCGCCGTCATCTGATGGTACTTTTCCATCCCCAGAATTATGGGCTCTGTAATACCCACAAGTAAGTCAGCAACGGCGAGATTTATCAAGAGATAACAAGTTCTTCTTATATGCGATGTCCGAGTCGGAGTTAAGAAAACAAAGATGGTGAAGGCGTTTCCAAGGATGATCAATGCAGCCTCCACTACAAAGACAACAACAAAGATGATCGCCACATCTTTTGTCAACATTTTCCCTACTCTATCACATAAGTATCTGCGACTAATTGGAATATTACACCTCGGCAACGTTATAGTTCAAGTCAATTAAAGTATTTATAACTCCCAGCTTGTAACACCCAACCGCGTTTTTTTTTCTTTTTGGGGAGGTCTCCTTTCAACGATGATGCTGGTGATATTGATACTGTGCAACTTGCCGGTGTTGTATACGTGTACTGTATATTAAAATTGCCTTCAAGGGTTGTTTGACCTAATGAATAATATCTTGCTCAGTCACCAACAGCCTTCTTAATGCTCGCTGTAGCACCAGTAGCACTTTATCTAGTGTGATATCCCTTCAATCTTATGGGTACAAAGAAACAGTTTTAAGTTCAACTGTCAACAGAGCAGAAAGAAGTTAAAGAGAGAATGATAGGTGCCTCCTATATTGATATCATGTCATATAGATTACATTTGAGTTTACTCAGTTGTTCCTTTTCTCCCCCAATGAAAATAAAGGATTTAATCTATATTTAAAAAATTGCCTTCACCGAGATGATATTTTTCATATCCGTGTAAACAAAATCGGTAATAACATTGACATTCAAAACATCTTACAACATTTTCTTAAAAGTGTGCTTTTGACTTCCAAGTAATTTTTAGCGAACAATTCCAGCAAGGACCACTTGGACAAACTGTATCGTGAGGGAAAGCCGGATCTTGAAGTAGATCAGGCGGATCAGCAATAGAATAACATCCAAACAATTTTTAGTTGATAGGTAATTTAATTTCCCAATATTTCGGTTAGGCAAAACTAATATTGGGAAAATTAATTACCCATCCAAAGTAGCTGTCCTATTAGCCTTGCCTTCAATTTTGAGTATCATAATTTTGGATGACAGGCGAATCAAGGCAATGATTAGAACGATCGAAACAACGCTTTTTGAATAACTCAGTGATATGCTAGGGCAAGAGACTTTAAGGACATCTAAACCACTCTGATGGCGGGTTTGAACTCTTTTCTTACAGGTATATCCAGAAGGTTTCTTGTCTGTATTAGGGTACTCACCTTCCTTCCATAAACCATTGAAGGTCCTGTTCTGATAAGCCAATCGGGCATGAAATGATCGAGAAAACCTTAGAACCTTAAATTCGTTCAAACAACCGCGCCTTATTGACTTTTTTATTAAATAATTTCTTTATTATATTGTTGAGGAAGAAAAACTCAATTTCCGTTTGGTTTAACATGCAGTAACTTTGCCGCACTTGCGAACAAAACAGCAGAGTTGATAACTTCAGCTGTAACTTACTTATTCATGACGATGCTGATCATTGCTTTCGCCAAATCTATCCATTTGTAACTGCTTTATGTGTTGATTGAGTTTTACTAGTAATGAATAGTTTTTAATCGTTGAAAGAATTAAGCATTGAAAATCACAATGTGGAAAAATGCAAACACGCAACTGTCAAATTTACTATAAATTAAACATTCAAACAAAAAACATTCAATTAAAGTGTCACAAATTTGCATAATTTCAAAACAACTAGCATTTTAAAAACTTCGTCTTCTGATAATTTCGTTACGAAATTTGCGTGCTTAATTTTGGCAATTACAATAGTCCCAAACCCAATTACAATAGAAATTACAATTAATTCCAAACCAGTAGCTGTAAAAGTTATAACTTTTTCTGTGACCGCCTAACCAACCTTACAACAACAACGAGCTTTCTTTGCATGACGATACAAACACATACAGTATAGACCTATTCGGCTAACTCAATGTTGTACCCAATTCAAACCTTTTGGGAATAAAACGTTTTGTTTCAGGAATTTCCATATCATTTAAATGTAAATGCCACATTATGATGCAAATACAATACACAAAGAATCTTAACCCCGGGAGATTTGAATTGGGTACAACATTGAGTTAGCCGAATAGGTCTATTGTAAAAGCTATGTTTAGGAATCAAAATTACAACACAGGGCAATTACGTTACTTTGATAATAATTTGTCACGAACATCAAAACAAGCTGAAATATATTTTATGAATTGTATATTGATAAAGTAATTAGAAGAGTTCATCAGTTCATTGGTCAAACCGTATATAGGTAACTGGGTAATATTTGAATCAGAGTCTTGACTTTATAGTAAAATTTATTCCTAATTATCGAGTATGTAGGACACTGAAAAAGAAAGTGAAATTCGTTTTCTATTACATTGCATCCACAAAAAGGGCAATGCCTATTATCCGCCTTAGTTTGATTGTATCTCCCTATTTCTAACACTAGTTTGTGATTGCTTATTCGTAGTTCTCCCAGCTGTTCCTCTTGTTAAGTCTAAGTAACTAGAGGAGGTATGATCGGTTTTAAAAGATCTATAAATTTCACGTTTTTGAGAATGTTGAAGGGTGTTTTGCCAATATGAGATATATCCCTGTTTCACTGAACTTAAATAGCTTTTTACCATAGCTATATCTAATAAATCAGGGTTAAAGTCAGGAAGCTTAAAGTATTCTGACATATTCATTAAATGAGAGTGGAAGCTATTTTTGCCATTACAGTGTAAGTCGAATGACATTAAAAAAGCGTCTTTGACGAGAGATTCCTCATCTTTAGACTGTATATACAAAATGTATTTGAGAATTTTTTGATTGACAGTGATATTTAAAGGAAAACGACCAAGCCCTGCTCTACAAGCTATATTAGAAGTTTTGTTGTTTACTTCCAAGTATCGTTTACAACATTGAAGGTGTGCCTTCTCGATTTGTGAGCCGTCCCATGTCTAGATCTTAAAATCTGGTTTGGCATACACACTTCAAATTTCACTGTTATGTGTTAGAATAGGGGAGATCATAGTATCAAATATTTTACAGGCGAGAGCTGCTTTTAGTTTGCTAAGATTCGTGTGTCGTCTCAAGCTGAAAAGGGCATGAAGAGCTTTCTCCTTGAGATGTTTACGTGACACTGAAAAATTTCCCGATTAGGACATTCGAGTTGCAAAGTAAGTGTACTTATGTACAACATCAATTATTTGACTATCTATGAGAAAGTGAAAATCAGCATTTTTTCTCGCACGTTTCTGAAAAACCATAATATTTGTTTTCTTGGGATTGATTTTCATCATCCATGAAGAACAGAATGAAGGAAATGATTATCGAGGCAATTTTGCAGTCCTGTTTTGGATCGTGATAAAATGATTAAATAGTCTGCATATAATAGAGAATTGAGTTTTGCACCGTTTGGGAAAACAAAAGGATCAGATAATCATATTCTCAAATGCGAAAGGTAGGTCTTTAATATAAAGATTAAAAAGCAGTGGACTTAAGATACAGCCTTGCCGCACACCTCTCCCATAACAGAATGATCGCGTTTGTTTTTGGGCAATTTTAATTTAGCAGGAAGAGTTGTTGTATAAGCTTTTAATTAAGCTGCTTATTCAAGAGCCCGTCATGCAAGACCGAGTCAAAAGCTTTTTTGAAATCTACAAAACAACCATAGATCTTTTCGTTGTGATAATGAACATACTTGTCTATAAAGGTTCGGAGAGTGAAGACGTGGTCTGCTGTGCGGTTATTCGGTAAATCTGTCAGTCAATCTTCCTCAAAGTGTCAGTATCAGTGGAGCTGAGATAAACCTTACTCTCCGGGCTGTAACCACTTATGTCCTATGTTGCATATTTTCAAACATTGTCATGAAATGACAGGATTATTGTTGTGGGTTGGGACATACTGTATAAGCTGTGGGGTTCAGCAAACAAGTAGAGTAAAGGATTTATCTTCTATGGTAAGATATGATGACAGTTGTTTAGCTGCAATAAGGCATGTTCAAAGTATCATACGCGTAGTACGACCACGCCCAAATATACGCTCCCACAGCGTCTTGTTTTATCCGAAAATGGTGATTTATTATTCTTTAACTTTCCGCTGCTTTACGTATTTCTCTTTCAGTTATCATGAAATCTAAAGGACGTGTTGACATGGCATTCATTTTGTCGTAGCTCATTGCAAATGTTTTGCTGCCCTGGGTTAAGAGGTTCCTTCGAATGAAGATTGTGGAAATATTGTAGCCCATTTTAATTCGAGATTGATGGAACATCCTCTCCTTTTCTAGTGTCGTCCATCGATTTCGGGCATTGCATACGCGTTTTACCTTCTCTTATCTTTAAACAACACTTAGCCGTTGTGATTAAAATGTTTTCCACCTTTTCGAGGGATAGCTCAGTATTTTCATTGAATGTGTCGCCAGCAATATAATCGCCTATTAGTGTTTGTATACGGGGAGACCTCAAAGCATCCAGCAGAAATTGTTTCGGTAAACGGGTTCAAGTATCTCCTTCAAGTATGGTGCGATTGTAACTCATCTTTTGGTTAATATTCAGCCAAGTAGTAATAGGGCTATGGTCTGACAAACGCAGTGGATCTTTGACTACAAAATTTGCAACGTGTGATAAACGATCCTGGTCACATACTGCATAGTCAACTACACTCACTCCGTTTTTGCCATGAAACGTTACTCTTCCTAGGGAATCACCACTGACTCTTCCGTTTAGAATCCCAAGGTCTGCACTTTTACAAATTTTAAAGAACCTTTTACCGTGACTGTTAAATTCGTTAGCAAAACTATTTCTCTGCGTTGGGCAGAGAGAGAATTCTGATTGGTCGTTTGTAATGAGGTTTTTTCCCTCTTTACAAACACTGTCGGAATACTTTCTTCATCTAGAGTTCAAGTCACCCATAAGGAGAATTGAGCCTCTGGAGGAAAATATTTCGATGTTATTTTCAAGTTCTTCAAATAATTCTAAACTGAAATATGGTGAATTAAATGGAGGTATATAAAGGCCACACGTATAGATATCTTTGACGCTTTTGGCATATGATGATGTCCTACTATTCCTTGCAAAGAGTTAAACCTTTTCACAAGTTGTCCAAATGAATCACCTCTATCATCTTTTGCACTTGATTTGTACATTTGCGCGACGCCTTGTACTCGTATTCTAATGAGCAACACTGTCAAAAATGACGTCATCGGAGTTTTGCCTATAATCGGGTCACTATGTATGTCGAAGGAGTACTTGCTTGTTTTGCACCAATGCAAGCAGTGCTGACTGCAGGTGAAAGCTTCGGTGAACTCGCTGTAAAAAGCTGATCTCCACTTTCCGTAAAGAGATTTAACTGAGAACCCCCATATGTTGCGGCAGCCGAGAAACCGGTGTGATTCATCCTCGAAGTAGAAGATGGACTCAAAGCCAGACTTGTAGCCTCGATATTTCTTGTTCCAATAACGTGCCTTCGTCTTCTCGACAATTTCTCCAACGCTTCTTTGAATACCGGCATCCTGAAGCTATGCACAAATGGATTAACCAAAGAATTGGCAAGATGGAAAACATTGACCGTCCACATCACGTATGGGTAAAAACACGTCTGGCAGAAGTCCCTACCTATGTAAACAGCAAACGCTGGCAGCCAAAACAGAAGCGACAAAGCGATCACCGCGAAGAGAGTCCTTGAAAGTCGTGCGTTATGCTCAGTAGTTTGACGGCTCTTAACAGCGGCTACTTCGGGTGCAGTGCTGCTCAATCGTGTTCGTATTTTGAGGTAGCTCGCACAAATCACCAGAAGAGAGATGAAAAGGCAAAAATGTGCAACAATATCAACCGTCTCCCGCTCCAGCTTTGGGTAATAAAAGGAAAGAGCCATCAGACCTAATATGAAAATTCCTACAGTCCATACGACGACAATACTGTAGATGTAAACGCGAGTGCTAACAACACGATGACGCAACGGTTTTAACACAGCAAAAGCGCGCTCGAGGGAAATCAGGGCGAGAAAAAACATCGATGCACTTGATGAAAAAAGTTGCATTGCTCCTGGTATCCATACTCCTGGTAGAGCATTTTCTCTTTTTCCCCTCAGTATGTTTGTCTTGTTCATTCCTCTCGGTTTTGTCGTTGTCGCCCTCATATCATGGAACTTTTTCGTCCCTAGAATTATGGGCTCTGTAATACCCAGAAATAGGTCAGCAAAGGCCAGATTTATCAAGAGATAGCAAGTTATTCTTATATGCGATGTCCGAGTTGGAGCTGAGAAAACAAAGATGGTGAAGGCATTTCCAAGGATGATCAATGCAGCCTCCACTACAAAGACAACAACGAAGATAATTGTTCATTGTTTATTGTGTTATTTGCCAAAAATTAAACAAATCAAATAAAATCTAATTACCTTAACTCTCATGGCGAGGAAGCCCAAGAGAAGCCACCGGGCTTATAAGGAATGGGCTCCCTCAGTTAGATAATTAGAACAAAATATTATCATAATTACACACGGGAAAATCAATGGCAGAGCTACAGTAAATCTTAAAATAAGTATATTAGATAGTCGTACTAATCATAGTTCTAGGCTAAAAAAAGCGAAATGACAAAAAGAAAAAACAAAACAAAACAAAAGAAAATAAAAGAGCAAAGGAAGAAAAAAAATACATATATATATACTATAAATTACTATTTATGATAAGAGGAATGCTTTCAGCTTACAGCAAAAGGAAGCGGTACTTGTTGCATTTCGAATTTCAAAACTAAGAGAGTTAAAAAATTTAGGACCTTGGAAACTGATGGAGAACTTTCTTATATTAGTCCTGCATTGTGGTAAATAAAAATGCTCCGAGCTTCTAGTGCCATAAGAATGCACCTGGCGTGTCACCAGAAACATGTTATTGAAGCTATAAGGAAGTAAGCCAGATCTGTATTGATACATAAATTTTCCTATTTGAAGTTTGTAGATACTCTCAAGATTCAGAATTTTTAAATTTTTAAATAAGGGGTCAGTGTGAGCATCGAAAGCACTCCTCGACATTATTCTTACGACCCGTTTTTGAAGTGTGATTAATCTTCTGAGGTTTGATGGGTAGGTCGATGCCCAGACGCTCACGCAGTAGAATACGTACGGGTAGATAAGGCTAAAATAAAGCATCCGTAAGGAGGAATTATTAAGGCAAAAACTTGATTTATAAATTATACCCATGGCTTTAGACACTTTCCTAGCAACATTATGTATATGTGAGTTTCATGTTAAATGTTCATCCAAAATTACACCAAGAAAAGTAGCTTCCTTAACACAGTCAATCGAATAATTACTAATATTAAAAGCTAAATCAAGCGTTTGCCTGTTTTGTCTCGGTCTGAATATGATAAAATTAGATTTCTTAACATTAATAGATAGCCCAGTATTTGTATAAAACCAACACGTTATCTTTTTCAATTCTAAATTTACAACTTCCATAAGATAGGAAGTATCAGTATGCGAATAGAAGATATTAGTGTTATCAGCAAATAGTATCAGCTCCAAGACCTTTGACACATTACATAGATCATTTATATATACTAAGAATAACAGGGGACCTAAGATAGATCCCTGAGGGACTTCGCAAGTGATATCTAATGATGAAGAGTTGTAACCATTATATTGCATAAATTGTTTTCGACAAGATAGATAACTTTTAAACCATTGTAAAGCAATACCACGTACTCCATAATGTTCTAATTTGTCGAGCAAAATTTCATGATTTACTGTATCAAAGGCCTTAGATAAGTCAATGAATAGGCCTAAAGTTACCCTTTTATTATCAAGTGCATTTGAGATCTTGTCATACAATTGGATTAAAGCATGTGCAGTAGAATAATTTTTTCTGAATCCATACTGATTCCGGGAAAGAATATCATATTTATTTAAAAAATTAATGAGGCGATTGTAGACGATTCTCTCTAGGAATTTAGAGAAAACTGGTAACACTGATACGGGTCTGTAATTTGTGAACAAAGATTTATCACCAGATTTAAACAATGGAATAACTCGTGCAATTTTCATCTCTTGGGGCACAACTCCAGAATTAAGAGACAAGTTAATTATATACGTCAATGGTGCGCAGATTAAGTTAAAAGACTCTTTAACAACATTCATTGAAATACTATCATATCCTGGAGCAGTACCGGATCGAAAGCTGCTACAAATCTCAGTGACTTCTTGTTCTGATGCCGATTGAAGAAAAAATGAATTAATAAAGCCTCCATTCAGAAAAGAACGATGAGACTTGTCAGACGCCGGAATCGATTTAGCTAAGTTAGGTCCAATATTCGTAAAATACTCGCAAAAACGGTTTGCTATATGAGTAGGATTACATATTTCTTCTTCATTAGATTTGAAGGTGGAAGGCAACTTACACTTAATTTTCCTCTTGTTAATAAGATCGTTAAGTAATTTCCAAGTTGATTTTGCATTTAATTTATATTCATCTAACTTTTTATTGTAGTAGAGACGTTTAGCAACGCGAAGGGAATGTGTCAATTTGTTTTTATAACTCTTGTAAAGTTTCTCACGATATGGAGTTGGGTTAGCAAGGAAACGCTTGTATAATAAATTCTTTTTTCTTACCGATTTAAGAAGACCTTTAGTTATCCATGGTTTGCTCAAAGAACATTCTTTACTTTCACTTTTGAGAGGAAAGCAGTCATTGTAAATGGTAGTGTATTTATCAAGAAAACACCGATAAGCGCAATCAGTATCTTTACATTCAGATAATTCATCCCAATGAACGTTTGCAAGCATATCTTTAAACTTCGCGACATTATTTCCACTTTTATCTCGAAAAGAAAGCCAAGAAGCTTTACTTAAGTTCTTGTTTTGATCAAGAAGCAGTGTAAAAATCGGAAGATGATCAGATATATCACAAAACATCAGCCCGCTAACAGATAAGTTGTTTAAATTATTCGTGAAAATATTATCAATTAGCGTAGCCGTGTTAGAAGTTATTCTTGTCGGACGTGTGATCAATGGAAAAAACATTCTTGAATACATAGTTTCTAACAATTCTCCAGTTGTGTCGTGACAATGGTGGTTGATTAAGTCTAGATTCCAGTCAGCTAAAACATAGCAAATCTTGTTTTCCTTAGAGATACTTGCAAGCAACGAATCCAGGCGATTCATAAAATCTCGTAAATTTGAATTTGGTGGCCTGTAAACCATACCTACAATTATATTTTTCTCTTTCGGCCTATTGATTTCCACAAACAAAGACTCAGCACATTCAGTGCAAGAAAAAACTAAGTCAGGTCGACATTTAAAATCAAAATTGTCCGCTAAATATAGACCTACACCTCCACCTGTCCTATCTTTACGTGGATTGTGGACAAAATTATAACCTGAGATATCGGTATGATGCGATGAGTCTCGAAGCCAGGTCTCAGTTACACCAATAAAAGAGAACCTCAACTCTAAATTCTTTAGCAAAGTGGTTAAGCTATCCAAATTACGATGAAGGCTACGAATATTAAGATGCAGAAGCGATAAACAATTATTGACTTCTAATATATTTTTCTGATGCAACATTTCATTGAAGTTTTCTTCGGTATAATATTCGCAGTCAACTAACTCCGTGAAGAAATTAGCATCAGGATCATCATGGCTAGAAAGGCTAAATTTTTTATATGTTTCAGATAATAAAGGATTAAACCTGAGACTAGCTAACCTATCGGGATCGTAACGTATAGGTCCATTTAACTGCTCAAATATAGCCAAACGAAAGTCTTCTTCGTTTAAATGAAAGCTAATGAATAGACGGTAATTCTTCCATTAATGAGTCGAACAAAAAACATTTTGCAATATACTTATCTTAATCATTTGAAGAACCGGAGGGCTTATCACGAATGATCAAACGATCTAAGATAAAATATGCTGATTTTCCTGCTTGCTTGGCCGCCTTGAGCTTCTCCAAATGAGGTTTCCTCTTTTCAAGCGTCGCTTGCGAAAGATCTTCGCAAATAAACAGTCCTTCTGGTTTTTACTTTCTTGCCTTTCTTACTACAGCTTCTTTCTGCGTCCAACTACTCAGTCGGCACACAATAACCCTAGGCTTTGCATCAGCTTGGTGTTGATTGATTCCTCCAGACTTTCTACGCTCAACACGGTGAGCGCGCTCGATGTCAACTTCAATGTTGAGCTTCTCCTTGATGGCGTCCTTCACTTTCGTTTCAGCCATTTCCCAAGTCTCGCCAGCCGATTCTGGTATACCGAATACTCTGATGTTGTTCCGTCTGCTTTGGTTTTCCTGGTACTCTATTTTGTTTCCCTGAAGCTCCACAGTGTTTTTGATTTCAACAATATCCTTTTCGGCGCCCACGAGCTTCGATTTTAAGGACGACAAATCTCCGACATCCTTTTGTGTAAATTCAAGGCTTGCTTTGAGAGACGCGACTGAGCCTGCCAACTTATCGACTCTTGCATTGACAGTGGAGATAAAGGAATCGAAAAGCGTTTTAAGCATGGACTGCTGAACATCAAGCATTTGCTTCAGTGTAGCAATGGAGACCAATTCTCCTTCATCTTTAAGAGTTTCCAAGTTCAATTCGTCCGCTGCAGCATCAGACGATTGATGTTTCTTTGGTTTCCCCATGAAAATAATTCCTCTATAAATGTTTAAACTAAGACAAAATGCTAATAGAAATGTTTAAGCTAAGACAAAAATCCAGTTGAAGAAATGCAAAGAGAAAAACAAATTGACGGAGCTGAAAAATACACGTCCGCTCGCCATGCGTGTACGTGTCGCTGAAGAAAAAAAAGCATTTTGCAAGGTTCGTTTTCAAAAATCCGGCTAAACATACATTTGTACAATCCAGTATGGCAGTTGATCTGTTAGTTATGGCTCCTCATGTAATGTTCTTTAATTAGCTTAACTTTCCTCCACTCACACTGATTTAGTCATTATTCGTTGCTGGAAATTCTACTTTTCGTGGCTGGCTTAGAGCTGTTGATGCTTAAGAGCGAATGCACAGAAAAATCGAGCAAAATCGGCAAATCGTGGCCACAGCTCAAAACCTAACTTACCCTCATTTTCAGTCTGTAATAAGGTTTTAATGAGTTTATAACACTGCTGAGGTTTAAATTTCAAAATGCGGCCGAGTTTGGCAATTATTTGAGATTTTCGATTTCAACGGTCAGCGGGCCTAAAATTAGCCGCCGAACTCGGGAAAATAGCCCTGTGACAAAATTGAGCTGACTTTCATAAACGAGCGAATATATTGGCAATCTTCCACTTAAATCTCAATAAGCAGATATCTAACAATTTCTGAACGGCACATTTTTTAGATTTAGAGTATAAAATATCGACGAACCAGCAGAATTTTGAAACGTAATGCACTAGTCAGTGGAAAGCCCCGCACCCCCATACCCGGGGAATGCGGGGCATTAGCGGGGGATTTTAGCGGTTTTTAGTGGTCATCTTTGCCCCAGTGCGCGGGGTGTTCGACAACATTAGACACAAATAACAGCGACCGGGGACTGTTAGCGGGGCTTTGGCGGGGATTTCGCTTTTGAAACAATTTTGAATAGGCCTGCAAAGAACACTGGGAAAGCGTATGATTTCAAAATGACGGCCGCCAAAAAGAAGGTATGTACGATTTAAAATCCATTCTTTTCATGCCTGTAATGGGCCATGGATTAAATTCTGTGTTCAATCTCTAAATATTATCATGTCTTGTAGTGAAATTAGAAAAAGTTGGGTATTGTTTATGCCCTCGTCATGCTTGATTAGCGATTTATCATGATTTATTTAGAGCGTTGACCTTCTGTCTTTTGGCACTTGTTTTCATTTCCGTTGCAACTGTGCAAACCGAGCCAATGGGCGTTTTTTATTTGTTGTTTTAAATAGCTGTATTTGTTTTTTCATTGAAATATGTTTCTATAATGTGCTCAGCGTGTCAATTTACTTTTAAGTCTTGTGTTGGATCGCATCGATTTTTGATATTTCTTAAAGGCTCAAAGAAAATGAAATCCACACTGAAGGAAACGAAACCAGATGACTATAGCTATTTTGAAAAGATCTGGGACTTGAGGAACCGACACATGGTGAAAGGATTGCTGGAGCAAAATGTTTTTTTTCTACTACCTTGTTATGAAACTGACTGTGTTCATCCTGTGTTTCAACGAGGAAGGCTTGATGTTGAAATGACGTGGTTCGAGGGTGGTCCATCATTGCCTGAAATACCTTTCTCTATTCCAGATCCTGCTCGACCCTGGGGAGGGGAATGTGATAAGTGTACTTCTGGTTGTTATGGGCATTTCTTACCACCCAAGGAGTGTGTTGAACACGCTCGTCAGCATCGCATGAAAGACTGCATGCTCACACCTCCTTCAGCAATCATCAAGGAAGCATTTGAGAAGTCCCAGAAGAGTAAAACCCCCATTTCAAGCCTGGAGATAACAGAATTGGCAAAGCAGACACTTCTTCCTGAGCATGATGTCTCGTTCTGGTTACAGCATCTAGAAAGCATCAAAGAACGACGAGCGAAGGGTGTTAAAAAGGCTCAAGCAAAAAGAAGGTGTTCAAGAGGGATTCGTACTTCCAAAGCGAAATCAAAGAGAGCTGCAACATCTAAAGACAGGCATGATGTGTACTGTTGGTGTCAAGAGGGGAAATATGGGGAGATGATAGCATGTGATAATGTTGCCTGTCCAATTGAATGGTTCCACTTTGAGTGCGTGGGCCTGACTGCTGCTCCAGCTGGCAGGTGGCTGTGTTCCGACTGTGAAGACAGCAACAGATAAGCATTTGTAGAATATATAATGAAAATTTGGCTTATTAGCAATACATGTGAATCCAACAACTCGTTCAGTTAAAATGTCCTAAAAGTGATATCTCCAAACTGTTCAATTTATTCTCATACAAAAGGACTTTCAAACACATTGCAAATGATGTGTCTGAAATATACACATTGGGCACTTCTACATGTAATGATGCATTTGTTCAAACACAGTAGTGTGTAAACTACCATTATTTAGGATTATTCAACCGCCAGCTGGCTTATTGTAGATGTAGTTGTATGTCAAATGCATGTTGGGACTTGTTATGTCAAAGAATCTAGTATTTACTTTCGTTCGTGTTCGGGTATAGCTAAGCCCTTTAATTGATATTGCTGTTTTAGGAGTCGTTTTAGCCAATTTTAAAGGAAGTTATTGCCAAATTTACAATTTCGGGTGTATCTTTAACTTGTTTTGTGTTGATGCGTTGCTTGAATCACCGTGTTCCAGTTTATTCATTTACACGTCCAGAGAAAAGTTCATGGAACTATGTCTTACCAAGAGGAGTAGAGGAAGCCATGATTGTTTCATCTATTTTGTGAAGACATTGAAAAAGTTTTTGTAAGAGTTCAATTTGAGGCACAATTCTTGAAATAAATTAATTTTGGTCAACGTTGTGTATTTGTGATGTTTCAAGTATTGCCCCGGGGGCGGAGTAAAAAAATGAGGTTTTGACATAAGAAATTGCCCCGCATAGGGGGGAATTTGCTTCATTTAGTTGGGACGCCTGGTCTAATGCCCCGCTATTCCCCGGGTATGGGGGTGCGGGGCTTTCCACTGACTAGTGCACTATAAATACAACAATTTACCGCTAAAACCAAAATCGAATTTTCTATGTGGGAGAATTCTCCAAATCGCCCCAAATCCCGCTTACTACCCAATGAGATATAATACTTCAGCATTATCTGAAAGTTAGTCTGGTGTTCTTGCGAACGCTTGTAAAATAGATTGATTATTTTTAGGTTATTTTGCCCCAAACAACCACTAATTGACCCCAGGGTCAATTGACACGTGCACGTCACCTTAGTTTTATGCGTCGATTTGAGCTCGTTAAAAGGGAGAAACTAACAAGATTCTTTTAATATGTACCTGTTTTAATGAAATACACGCAATCTTCAAAAGGAGAGGCCGTTCAATGGGTAATTTCTGTTCTTGAGATCTTGTAGATTGCAGCGTGGCGTCTGCGAGTGGACCTGAGTCTAGGTCTGTTTTCCCGTGACTGCGAAATCAGAATAACATCAAGAAATAATTCTCCGTCGAATCTTCGTAAGTGAAACAGCTTTGCAGTGCCTTACCTGAGATAAAAAGTGGGCCGAATAGCAAAACATTTCTAGCGCAATTTGGGTCCTTTGTGGAACGCAGTGTTTGCTGAGCGAAAGGTGAGCAAACAAACGTGGGAAAGTACGTTACCTTTGATTGCGTGACCAGCCAGTAAAAAGATAGTCTCCAGCGAAAAATAGGATTCGCAAAAATCTTGCTGATGTATATTTAACAGTTTGTTACTATAAATTTACACCTGGTTTGTTTAAAACTTTGAAAAAATGCATATCTGTCCAAGAGTATAAGAATGTTTCGAAATATCCACCCCTAAATAACTGTGGGCTACTCCTTTTTCCCCATCACCGATGTGCACTTCCTTCCCACCGTCTTTTGCATGAGGCTTATGTGCCTTTTTAACTGTTATCGACACTTAAAACTGGCCGTTTAAGGCCTGGTTTAAGAACTCTGCTGACTTAAAAAACCTTCGCGAACATGCGCTTTTATTGTTGGACTTTGGAAGGTTTAAGCCCAAAATGATGGTGCAATCTCGAGAAATTTGCCTGGGTCTAATCATAAAACAGGGAACGGGTACTAAGAAAGGGACGGTCTCATTTAGCAACCCGTGAACAATCTGGGCATGCTTGCCTTCTGTCGCAGGGGCAACCGTAAACGCCAGGTACGCCGCCTCCACCCGAGAGGATTGCATGGCATCCACCATTTCAGTCGCTTTTTCCACATTATGACCTTCAATTATCATGAATTATAATGCGGGCCTTGATCGTTGCCACCTTACCAGAAGTCTAATCTTCGCACTGTTAGACCATGGGAATCTCTATTATTATTCCATAAATGCACCATTGACTTTTCCTTGCTCAGCTTCCGGTAAAACGATACTCCGAAGCAAAAAAAGCTTAATACAACGACTCTATCCAGGCCAGACCTCCTGATATCAACAAATATACACCCCCCCCCCCACCCCCAAAAAAAAGAGCAGACGTCACTTGACTCAACCCATCCCTTCGTTAAGAAAAACTACGCACTCAGTTCACTGGACAAAACGCGCTCGTGAATATACCAAACTATAGCCGTTCATCCTACAAGCAATCTCAGTTTCAGCAGGCGTGGCCACGTTTTCAGTTGCTGTAAGATTAATTCGACACCTGCAACAGACACTGTAAATTAAGTAGGAGCCACAACGCCCTTCTTTGAAACCGTCAGGACGAGAAAGTTTATAGAAGACTTAACAGGTGTGCGCGGCGGTTTCCTTTTCTTCCTTCCCTCCCATTGTAGCACTCAAATTCTGACCCTGATATCAATTCTAATAGTAATCAAACGTTCCTGAGCCGATAGGCACAAGGATACCAGTTTCTTGCAAAATATGCTGTGACATCCGTTTGCTCATCCCCCTTTCTGCCTTCGGCCGCTGATTAGGTTTGGTTCTGTGCTTTGAAATAACTTTAGGAACGAAACATGATACGTGAGGGGAGTGTCCGGCTAAGGGCAAGTGACTCTCGGTGGTGAAGACATATACTGAGCTTGTCAGTATTTCTGTACCACGTCTCGAAAATAGAACAAGCCAAAGAAAAATAAGACGCCTTTCTTTCCCCAGCCCCCGCAGGTTTTTCGCATTACTTTTTACTGCACAACTGATTCTACCTTTTCGAGCCGGAGCGAACATGGACGCCCTTGGGGTTAAGTTTCCACTTCATTTTCGGCACCTGACTAAACGCAAGCGCTGACTTGTGCGCCTATGCTTCGTTTGCACTAAAGTAGCAGTATATGACCACGACAGACTTGCTGCTATCCTTGGTTTGAAAACGCAATGGGCAAGAACAATTTCTTGAAAAGAGCAAACTATTTCCTCCTTACCAGACATGGAAAACAACTACTAGGACTTAAGCAAAGCCATTGTTTAAGTCCTACTCGACTTGAAAAGAGAAAGCATGATGCTTTCTCTTTTTAATGATTTACGGCTAAACAGTACAATTTCATGTAGCTTTTACGCAAAATTAAATACTTAGTTGTTTGCAGAATTGCATTTAACAACAAATTACAGAAATTTAACTAAGTTTAGATCTCATAGATAAGAATTGAACGGAAAAAACGTTTGGGGTAAAAAAGTCAAAAAATAATGTTTGCTGGAAAATCACTTAATGGACATACAATAGCAGAGATATCATGCCTGTAATTTTCTGTTCAATGCACCTTATGACAAGTCTGACTAATCCACTGGTAACCCATGCCTTAAAACCGCCTTGAACCTTAAAATTTAATCCATTTGCCTTTCATGCGTAGTGCAAATATATCTTCTGAACACTCCGGGGTTGGGGGTAAAATCAGAAGAACAGAACATTCAGTTACTGTACCGTTTTTGAAAGTGGGACAGTATGTTTGCTAATCATCTTAGTTAACCGCTTTTAAAATAGGACAAAAGGACACCTGGTCATACAGGAAAATGAATTTACTGTATCCCGAAAGCTTTGGTTTCCCGTGCACTTATTTTTCGCAGGAGACAATCGATAATTGCCTGGTCACGCAATCGGAGGTGAGTAACTAATTTTAAAAAAGTCATTGATACCGTCGCCGCTTAGCAAATACACTACGTGCTGCAAAGGATCCAAATTGCGCTAGAAATGTTTTCCTATTCGGCCCACTTTTTATCTCAGGTAAGGCACTGCAAAGCTGATTCATTTACGAAGGTTCGAGCGAGAATTATTTCATTTTATTTCATGATTTCGCAGTCACGGGAAAACAGACCTGGACTCAGGTCCACTCGCAGACGCCATGGTACAATCTACGAGATCTCAAGAACAGAAATTACTTATTGAACGGCCTCTCCTTTTAAAGATTGCGAGTATTTCATTAAAACAGGTACATATTAAAAGAATCTTGTTAGTTTCTCCCTTTTAACGAGCTCAAATCGACGCATAAAACTAAGGTGACGTGCACGTGTCATGACCCTGGGGTCAATTAGCGGTTGTTTGGGGCAAAATAACCTAAAAATAATCAGTCTATTTTACAAGCGTTCGCAAAAACGCCAGACTAACTTTCAGATAATGTTGAAGTACTATATCTCATTGGGTAGTACGCGGGATTTGGGGTGATTTGGAGAATTCCCCCATATAGAAAATTCGATTTTGGTTTTAGCGGTAAATTGTTGTATTTATAAGCATTATGCAGATTACGTTTCAAAATTCTGCTGGTTCGTCGATATTTTATACTCTAAATCTAAAAAAGTGTGCTGTTTAGAAATTGTTAATATCTGTTTTTTGAGATTTAAGTGGAAGATTGCCAATATATTCGTTCGTTTATGAAAGTCAGCTCATTTCTGCCGCTAGGCTATATTGCCGTGTTTGGCGGCTAATTTTAGGCCCGCAGACCCTTGAAATCGAAAATCTCAAATAATTCCCAAATTCGGCCGCATTTTGAAATTTAAACCTCAGCAGTGTTATAAATTCATTAAAACCTTATTACAGACTTAAAATGAGGGTAGGTTAGGTTTTGAGCTGTGGCCACGGTTTGCTCAATTATTCTGTGCATTCGCTCCTAATACGAGTCTGTACGTATTTACGTGTACATAACCTGAAATCCGGAGATGGACACCATTGGGGGTGGGTTGGGGCTAGGATTTGCTTACTAATCATGGCCAATATTTTTCATAATTGGCAGAGAATGCGACTGCAGCTGGCCAAAACCCGTACACATCAAACGGTCATTCCAGCACAGGGCAAGCCTCAAACAGCAACTGCTCACGCATCAGTCAGCTCTGTCAAAACATCGGCTATAAGTTTACTCAGATGCCCAACTACTTCAAACAGCAAAATTACGATGACGCTGAATACGAGCTTTCTCAATTCACACCCATGATCCAATCAAACTGTTCATCAGTTCTGCAACTGTTCCTCTGTTCCTTGTATTTTCCTCCATGCGCGCCTAGACCACAAACTACGCCCCCATACCGTTCTGTCTGCAGGGCAGTTAAAGAGAACTGCAAGCCGTGGTTGAAGAAGTCTGGACTCAAGTGGCCCTATAAGTTTGAATGCAACACCTTGCCAGATCCCCATGAAAAAGCATGTGTAAGAAGGGATGGTGCAGTAATTAAAGGTAAGAACTATTCATGATGTTTTATAATATTTGTAGCTCATATGAATCTACAATCATGGACAAAAGTCCTGGGACACTTTTGCTGTTCTGGGGCGTTTTCCAATTCACACAGGTCCAGCCTCTCTCCTCACCCCACAAAAAATGTTGGACGCGTGTATCCAGATTTTTTTTCCGAGTTTCAATTTTTTATAGGGTGGGGTGAGGGAGAACTGCAAGAAAATTTCGAAAAGGATGCACTGTTTTAAGAGGGAACCGAGAAACGACAGAAAAATATGAATATTGGAGTAGTGTCACAAGGACTTTTGTCCAGGATTGTAGTTTATGTCGCAACTTTTAAAAATACTTATGCCCTTTTTTTTATGATTGACGCCACCTTTGTTTGGGACGGAAGGATGACCAGGACCAGGAAATAAGGACGTCAACCGGAAGTAAGGCCTTCTCCCTTTTTATATACCTTGATTCTAACAAATGTGTATTGCTAAGTTTCTTTTCTCTTATGAAGACGATTTACCTGAGAGTTTGAACCAAACCATTGACCAATGATACAAAAAGTCCACTTCCGGTTGACACCCGTCGAATTTTGACCTTTTAATGAAGTTTATTATTCCTTTTTCTTACTTATACTTCGAAAGTGTTTATAGACAGAACCAGACTGAGACGGAGCCGAGCTTCCATTTTCACGGGGAAAGTGTTGTCAAATGTATCTATAAATAAACGGGTCCATGAAAACACCTCGATATAGGCACGGTATGAGAGTTGCACACTTCGAGTTATTATGGACTCGTGATATACCTAAGTAACCTCAAAGCCCGAGATGAATGATAATTACATGGGCAAACCGGTCGGTCCACGGTTTGGGCAAATGGTATGAAAAAATTCAGGAGTGGTAAATTTTTGTCCCAGAGTCGCATTTACCATTTGTATAAATCACTTACATTTACCAAAAAACGACCGAAGGGCCTGAAACTGGTATCAACGATGATTTTGAAGAAATTGAACACAATTTCCCTTTGGAATACTCCGTCCAGAAAAACAGGACTACCTTTTAAGATGTTCTGTTGCTCCCTGAAATTTTCTGCAGGAACGAATGTAAGTCGCGTTCCATTTACTTTTCAAACGTATTTTCCGGAAACGTTTTGTAAATAGTAAGCAACCTATCTATTGTTTGATTTTTCCTCAAAACTGGAACACTTTTTTACTTAGTTTTAACTGTAATATGTCCGTAGTGCCACCACATTGCCAACCACTCAACTCCACAATGTGCAAAAACCTTAACTACATTTACGTCGAAATGCCAAATTTCTGGGGAGACAATACACAAGAAGAAGCCGACGCAAGAATCCAAGTGTTCTCTCCACTGGTGAATTTCGGCTGTTCTCCATCACTGCGAGTTTTTCTGTGTTTGTTGTACTTTCCACCGTGCGTTGTAAATTTTAGAAAGATGATCCCTCCATGCCGAGAGTTATGCGAGGACGCGAGACGTGGTTGTAAGCCAGCGTTGGAGGGGGCTGGCTTTCCTTGGCCTGGGATAATGAAGTGTTCTCAGTTTCCTTTCTATGGTAAAAACGAATCAAACGTTTGTTTAAAACCAGAGACGCAAACAACAAAGGGTAAGAAATCTTTGTTTTTATTATCACATTATTATTATTATTATTATTATTAGTTGTAGTTGTAGTAGTAGTAGTAGTAGTAGTATCACTAACATCATCGGTATTGGTATCGGTGAAAATGGTCAATACCAGTTTCTCTTGAAAAAGATGATTTTGCAGTCAGTGAAACAGGCTGCTCGGAAGGAAAAATCCGCGTACTAGAAATAGGAGTCGAACATATGACCTACCAATGAGCCACAGGAGACTTCTGGGAGCTAGCGCCACTAAATTAACTAAGTTCTTGTGACAAACATGCTGCATACGGACTAGAATGTCCATATGTGCTCATGCGCAATGATAAACTTATTTTTCTTATTTCCAATTCAGTGCCAAACGTTACACAGTCAAGGTCGCAATGCCAGGCATTGAAGATACCGATGTGCCGAAGCTTGAACTACACCCACACGATTCTACCAAATTTCATGAACCACACAACCCAAGCGGAAGTGAAGCGGGCCTTAAAAGCTTTCAGACCACTGCTCAAATCTAAATGTTCCAATCAACTCAGGAGGTTTGTTTGCTTCCTGTTCGCCCCTTTCTGTGGTACAGACGGAACCCCGCTGGCGCTTCCACCCTGTCAATCATTCTGCGAGAAGATAAAGTTGGATTGTGGTCGAGTATCTCGGTGGCTGGCTAATTTAAACTGCAGCAGATTTCCTTCGTTGTCTCGCAAGCGCCTTTGTTTTGCTGACCCGCTGGCCACAATGGATTGTATTGGACGTAACAGCAGACCCTGCACAGGTGAGCTTTGTTAAATCTCTGGGGTCGACACTAAGAATTAGTCCTAGAGATGTGCCCGCTTTACTGAGAGACAATTAAAACACAACCAGTCGATGGTAGCAATGACGACGTCGACATCGACGATGACAAAGTCGGTAACGTAGCAGGCGGTACTAATTTCTCACTAAACTGACCAATCACAGACCCCTTTAAATGATTATGGCAACAATATCAGATGCAATACATATCTTCAGACCGGCTGGAGCGGATCCAGAAAAATTCAGAAATGGGTGGCCAGGACACTTGCCATATGGATATTACATATTTTACTGAGAATTCTTTAAAAATAGTACTAGGAAATTTCATAGACCAAAGGAGAGAGTGGCGTGGTCCCCTCGACCAACTTCAAAATCCATCTCAATGTAACTTTATTTTTATCCCATGTATGGTAATCCAAGACAGTCTTGGATTGTGGATTCCACGAGCGCTGTGGATTCCGGATTCAACTACTGTATTCTATATTTATTGTCCGTAGAACTTGGATTCCGGATTACCGCGTTCACGGGATTCCGGATTTGTTAAGCTGAATTCCGGAATTCAGAATTTCGAAGCCAGCCAAGTATTTTGGATTCCATAAGCACTGAAAAATTTCCCAGGTTCCGGAATCCACATGACATTAAATGGGGTGATATATTAGTGTATCTTTTTTTTTTCTACAGTGATTTCATCAACCTCTCCAATCATCTTAAAATGCTCCTCGCCAGGCATTCACTTCACAATTGATGCAGTAACCATTTCCCGCTACAACTGAACCAATATATTCATGTCTTCAACGGCCGATGCCCTTCGGCAGTGCAACAGAAGCTAGAGACTAGTCGAAGGGAGACACGAATGTCAGTTCGACGTAAACTATGATAAACTTGGAATCGATATACTTTCAGTGATCGCAGTTGTTGTAAAATACCATTGTCTTTCGGAGTGATTACGAAAAGCACAGCGTTAAATGACAAATTTGTGTTTGCAGCTACTGTATTGATGCTGTGGCAAAGCTTTGATAGATCGATTACGCAAGCGAAATTTGCCATTGTAAGCACAAGTTTCACAAGCTGCAGAAAGAAAAAGACTGCTACTTACATGAATAGTGCTGTTTGTTTTACAACCATGACGATGAGTCACATTTACTGTAGCAATTTAGAACAAGAACATGCACGTGAAATAGCAGAAACAGTATTTTCTTCAAGAAATTTTGGGGTCAAATTCAAAGAAAATGGAAGAATCACTCCTCGCATATATATAATAAGCCAGTTTGAGCGATCTATTGACGCGTGGCTGAGGCCGCACTTTACATAATTCCATAAAGCCGATCAAAAATAGTGTTTGGACCATGTTGCAAGCAGCAGGTACAATTAGAAGTTTGATGAATTACTTTAAGAGTGAGAATACGTTCTGATTTATAATCTAGAAGTATCTTATATTTTCACTTGACATTTCTTCTGAATTAAAGACCATCACACATGTAAATGTGATTAAAATGTTCACTATGCAGTAAAAACTGTTTTTTCTTTTTCCTTACTCCCGGCTATTTTCTTCGAGCTCCGGATAACTCGAACTCCCGATAACTCGAACTTTTTTCGATTTCCCTTGAAGGTTCGAGTTATCGGGAGTCGACTGTACTTAATATATTTCATTACTTAATGTATGCAATACATTGCTTGAAGCTAATACTTATAACAAAATCATGTCCAAAAATGTGGTTCGTGGAACACTCGTTTCATTCCTATTTCTAAAGCTTTGATTACACTGTATAACGAACTGAAAATCCATGCTGTTTTTTGCTTGTAAACAAGGATCATCATGATAATAGACACATGAATAGAGACCTTTAGATTCTAAGACGAGTACGACTACGAGTACGAGATTTTCTCAGTACTAAGTAGTGCCCGCGCGTGAACCAGCGTCATTTTGGCGGGAAAACGTGGTAGCCGTCGTCATTCTACTACGAGTTTTAGCGAGAATGTCGAAGTGGCGGAAACAAGATATCAAATGTTAGAAGTTTTATTATTTTGCGATCGGGAGAGGGCGTAACCTCCTTCACTAAAGGTAACAGTGCTAGCTTTCTGGTGAAAAATGGTAAAATGAAGCTTTCCGGGGAGTCTATATTTTGAGAAGACGCGAAAAAACTTAAAGTCAAATCTCGTACTCGTAGTCGTCCTCGTCCTTGAATCTAAAGGTCTCTACTAAGAATTTTGAGCCGAAATGTAATTGTTTTTCAGTAAATAGAACTTCTGTGCTGGATCACGTGACAACAGGCTCGTCCTGGTGACGTTACATTGAGAGCAAACCGGTCACTGAGGGACCGCTGTCCAAATTTCGTCACATATACGCCTCGTTATGTCAGTTAGAGCTTAATGACTTTTCCCTGTCAACGGCCTCAAAAGGTACGGTAATTGGCCCTTAATAAAAGCGCTGATGTGTGTCACAGATATCGGCGTCACCCGCAACGTCACAACTGTGTGCGCAGTTACGTAGTGGCAGCAAAATCTTTGGATGACACTTTTCTGGAAAACTTTGCATGGCTCGCATAGCAATATGGGCACAGGAATAGGCTTTTGTATCCCACCTTAAAGCTCCATTTTTCAACTAAAATACTCTTGGGTCTCCATAGAAAAAGTTACTAAAATACTTGATAATGCTCATCATACAGAGACCTTTTCCGCATTAATTTCAAAGGTTAAAAAGGCGTATAAGTGGTGAAGCAACAACGTATACTAGTCAATGGTTTTCATAGACTAGCAGAAGATGAGACTTAAACGGGCTTTCCTAGTGTGACATTTGAGTTGCTCGAAAAAATTTCGAGTATAATGTACAAAAGCCTAGAAAAGAACGGAGCTCAATAGTGCTACGCAAGCTGAGCAAAAATTGGAATAAAAAACACTTTGTAACTGCGATAAAGGCGACTAGATAATTACAGACCATCATTACAAAGCTCCCGCTCCCTTGAGTCTCGCGTTATGAATAGGTTGTCTGGACATAATTTCATCCGACCAGCTAAGTAATTTTACTATCCCAGCAGTATTTCTTTAATATCAAAACATGGTAAGTTTTATTAAAACGAAAAAAAATATTTATTCCAACGAATTACAGTACCAAGTTATTAAATTCTGTTGAAATTCCTTTAGTAGAAAACGTTTTTTGAAAATATTATTTTGAGGAATTTGTTCTGAGTAGTTGGAGGGTTTCGCCTTTGACAAAGCCTTTTCTTGACCCCTGTTATTTGGGTGGCAAGATGAGAAGTGTGTATACTGAAATGTTTTAGTTGGCTTTGTACACAATCGTATCCAGGAATGAGATTTTGTTTTGGATGTTACTAAAACGGGGAACGGGGAGCGGGGAGCGGGGAGCGGGGAACGGGGAACGGAAGTCTGGGAACGAGTTGTCAGCGGAAACCTCCATAAAAATCCAATATGGCCGGTAAGGATCAAGAACCCGGTAAGATCGATGATAGAGAAGCGTCGAAACAACACTTAAGGTCGCTATTTTACTAATGAACTATATGCTCATGAGGTGCTTGAAATAATACGGAGGTAATAATGTCATGACATTTTTCACCTTTTTGCGTTTTACTAAACAACAAAATATGCTCCAACAGCAGTTGAAAGAAACTACAGTCGGGACAAAAACTCTCAAAGCACAGCCATATTTGGAACTCAAGCGAATCTATACTGGGTCTAACTCAAAAAGCAATGAACTACTTTTGCTTGACGCTTTTCGTAGGGTTTTGGCTTAAATACATGCTGAAAGATAACGTACTAGATCGAAGCAGCCAGGTGTATTTCCTCGACAGTAATAGTGTAGCAGTGGAGCTCCTTGCTAGCTGTAGCGTTTTTTCAAGCCCAAATTAAAACATGTTGGCGATGAGATAAAACTGTAAGTCTAATAATATTATATTTACAAACCTATGATGAGAAGTAAGTGCAATTGTATTATTTGAAAAGATAAGATGGATCAGGTTATTTAATACATCAATAAAAGGCAACTTTAAACATATTAACGGTCAATGTGCCAGGAACATCAATCATACCTTGGTCTTAAAGATGTCAGTTGTTTCAAAGCAAATGGCTATGCTGTGGTTTTATTTTATTATAACCTAGGTTTAAATTTTGCTTCCCTTTGTTTGGGGGTACGGTAATATGAATTTTATGATTATGAGTTCAAAACAAAGAGAATAAAATTCAAACTTAGGATAAAAGTGAACCACAACTGAGCTGCAATATTAAGTGTTGCAAGTATACGTGGGGGAAGTACTTTAAAGTCTTTGGTTGGAAGGTACTTTCTAAAGGCTAGCTGTTAAAATATGCATGGTAAGTATACTTCCTCTGTTTAGCCCTCTGGATGCTTTTTTTTTTCTAGGGGGACTCCTTTAATGTTTTTGCAGAGGGGAGCTCTGCTTCTCTTTAATGAACATTATTTTTACTGTGGAGAAAAATATTTCAAGCTCAGTGTAAAACTGAATGTATCAGTGACTTAAACCAGTTAATATTGTCAAGCTGCTTTATTAGCTTGATTCAGTAATATTGCAGTGCACCTACCATCAAGCATCACATCATCAATGTTGCAGAGGTTGGCAGCTTATTAGAAGGTGGTTGATAAGCCTTCAAGCACAGGAAAAAATAACGGATTTCCATTTTTGGATATTTTAGGGTATTATTTTAAAGAATACCCACAAAAATTCCAAATTTGGAAGAGTGAGACGAGTCCCAATCAGGGATCTTGGTTGGGAATTCCCTGGTTGGAACTTGTCTCACTTTGCCAAATTTGGGATTTTTATGGGTATTCTTTAAATACCCTAAAATATCCAAAAATGGGAATCCGTTATTTTTTCCTGTGAAGCAAGCTGTCTGTAGTTTTGGAAATAAAGAGTCTAAGGTCTCACACAAGTGATGGGAGGCAAAAGATTGGAGTGCCGATATGTTTTTCAGTAAACATGCACAACTGTATGTGTATAGTGGCCACATTACGCTTACTCAGTGCATGTAAAATAACACAATAGATCTTGCTACCCATTTTCCCTGATTTTATTTCCCCTCCAGGGGACATAATTTCTTTTAACATATAGGGGTTTTCAAAAAAGGGGCAAGAAGCTTTTAAATGAATTTTAATTCATTTAATGAAGCACAGTATCAAAGAAATTAAAGAGAAGAATCAGACTAGAGTAACAGTAACCCAGAGGGGGGGGGGGGGTACTCACCAAAGAGGCTCTGCCCCAGGGACCAACCCTTTACCCTTTGTATGTACCATTTTAGACAGAAAAGGTACCCCTTTTGTATACCCTCTAGTGACAAATGGTACCCCTTTCACATACCTAATTTTGAATGCTGCATCCCTTTTTAACTGCTGTAAATACACCATCTTTACAATATGAATAAATAGCTAAAACAGGTTTTCTTGTCTCTCACATCCATAAAATGCATCTGTGACTGATCTCATTTTGGTCCCTTTCATATACTTCAACTATAAAAACCCCTTCCCTTTCATGTACCTGAAGCCTGAAAAAGGCTTCAGGCTCTGTTTAGGCCATTATAGTACCCCCTCCTCCTGCACCGAGAACAGTACTTGATACAACGATGTTGTATGGTATGAATTGCACCAAACGTTTCGTGCCCATGAAGAGGTACTTTGATTATTTTACGACATTTTTCTTCAAAAGGGAGGGGTTTGGGATCTCATTCTTAAGGGGGCGGGGGGTTAATTAAGGATCTGCAGTGAGTGAGAATGTTGCATTCAATGCAATCCAATGGTTTTGATTCAGGAAAGGGTCGTCAGGGGTATTTCGCAGAAAGACAAATGGCCACTGTACGACTTTGAAGCAGTTACTGATTAGGGTGAGGAAAATGAGTGAATTAGGTTCCATTACGGTCATTATACTGGTCTATACTGGCCAAACTGACCTGAAACAAATTGTTTTACAAAATAATAAAATGATATTATTTTATTTTCATGGATCAGTGAAACACTTCAATATCGTGAATGCTTGCAGTGTAGTAGATCTAATAATATTAAAAGCAGAACCAGATTGTTAAAGTAGTCTTACAGTAATTATGTGATGACGTGGTCAATAACATTTTTCAAAGCAGTCATCTCTATCAAAGGAAATAGAAGAAGTCTGCACACAAGCTACTTGACTACTTCGATGTATGTTATCTATCATGGAAAAGCAGTTCATTGCTTTGTGGGTTAGACTCAGTATAGATTCGCTTGAGTTCCAAATATGGCTGTACATGTGCTTTGAGACTTTTTGTCCCGATTGGCTTCTTTCAACTGCTGTTGGAGCATATTTTGTTTCCTACGGATAATTGTTTAGTAAAACGCAAAAAGGTGAAAAACGTCATGAAGTTATTACCTCCGTATTATTTCAATCACCTCATGAGCATATAGTTCAAGTAAAATAACGCCGTTATCGGTTAAGTTTGTTTCGACGGTTCTCTATCATCGATCATCGGCCATATTGGATTTTTATGGAGGTTTCCGCTGACAACTCGTTCCCAGACTTCCGTTCCCCGTTCCCCGCTCCCCGCTCCCCGTTCCCCGTTTTAGTAACATCCTTTTGTTTTCAGAGATTTCTGCTGTGAAGTTAATTGTAGCGAGATGACTATTTGCTTTTTTAAAAAGTGTGTTATCAATTGTTCTCTTCCGATATCCCAAAGAGAGAAGATGTCGTCTGATCTATATACTTTTTCCACCAGACTGGCTTTTTGTTTTAACTAAAGTAGAAACAGTTAAAACTGTTTCTAACCATAAAGATATTTGCAAAAGCAACAGCGACCTTTGTTCCCATTGCTTTCCCATGTGCCTGACGATAATTTTTTCCATGAAATTGGCATGAGTTTTCTTCTTGGAATAAGTGTTTAGGCCTGGGACTAAGGCGTTTACTTGTGGAAATGAATTATTGGCTATAACTTTGGCATAGATGATGGCGCTGAATCAAAATTTGGCACACATAAAGAACTCATTTTAAATGCCAAAATTTAATCGTAATTTTAAACTTCGGGTACATTCATTCCAAACGTAGAAAGTTAGGTATGTTTATCCTCTTTCAGGAATACCGGTTTCAGGGGCGGATCTAGGGGGAGGGTGCAGGGGGTGCGCACCCCTCCCCCCTTCCCGAGATGACCTGCGGTTTTCTAAAACAACAGGTATTCTGCAAAAAAATATATATATATGTGGTTTATTGGTGTTGAAGTAGAGCAAGAGACGAGTGCACCCCCTCCTAAAAAAATCCTGGATCCGCCCCTGGGATACACGGGGAAGAATTGTAGTATTGGTAAGCCGCACAACACTTTTATTGAATGAATACAGCAAAATTTTCACGGGAGATATCCGATTTCTTTTAAGAGTTAATGAGCAGGTACATAAATTTTCCACAGCGTGTGGAAATTTTGAAAATCCCCAACCACTCCCTGCTTATCTTATTTTAAAAAAAAGATGTCGACGATTGTGCTGATGGACCATGCGAAAATGGAGGAAGTTGTACAGATGCTGTGAATGATTATAACTGCAGCTGTGTCGCCGGATACACGGGGAAGAATTGTAGTCTTGGTAAGCCGCACAATACTTTTATTGAATAAATACAGCAAAATTTTCAAGGGAAATATCCGATTTCTTCTAAGAGTTAATGAGCAGATACATAAATTTTCCACAGCGTGTGGAATTTTTGAAAATCTCTAACCACTCCCGGTTTATCTTATTTAAAAAAAAAAAGATATCGACGATCGTGCTGATGGACCATGCGAAAATGGGGGAAATTGTACAGATGCTGTGAATGATTATAACTGCAGTTGTGCCGCTGGATACACGGGGAAGAATTGTAGTATTGGTAAGCCAATTGTGTTCAAGATTTTCACAAAGGCATAACATTGAACAGTTTACTATTCTGAAACTGAGAACGAATTCCATGCACTCTGCATTAGATTTCTCTTAAAAGTTAAAATACATAATGTGAAATACAGAATCCGCATATTTTCGTCATCATATACACATTCAATTGACAATTAATCACTTTCTCAATCTTTTTCTAAAGATATCGACGATTGTGCTGATGGACCATGCCAAAATCGAGGAAACTGCACATATGCTTTGAATGATTATAACTGCAGCTGTGTCGCTGGATACACGGGGAAGAATTGTAGTATTGGTAAGACGCACAACACTTTTATTGAATGAATACAGCAAAATTTTCAAGGGAAATACCCGATTTCTTTTAAGAGTTAATGAGCAGGTACATAAATTTTTCACAGCGTGTGGAAATTTTTAAAATCCCTAACCACTCCCTGTTTATCTTATTTAAAAAAAAGATATCGACGATTGTGCTGATGGACCATGCGAAAATGGAGGAAATAGTACAGATGCTGTGAATTATTATAACTGTAGCTGTGTAGCTGGATATACGGGAAGAATTGTAGTATTGGTAAGCCGCACAACACTTTAATTGAATGAATACAGCAAAATTTTCAAGGGAAATATCCGATTTCTTTTAAGAGTTAATGAGCTGGTATATGAATTTTCCACAACGTGTGGAAATTTGAAAATCCCTTACCACTCCCTGTTTATCTTATTTTAAAAAAAAGATATCGACGATTGTGCTGATGGACCATGCGAAAATGGAGGAAGTTGTACGGATGCTGTGAATGATTATAACTGCAGCTGTGTCGCTGGATACACGGGGAAGAATTGCAGTATTGGTAAGCCAATTCTCTTCAAGAATCATTTACAAAGGCATTGCATTGGACAGTTGACTATTCTCAATTAACGAATTCCAATAAAAAATTTGATTTCCCTAAAAAAATACAGTAAACGCAGAGACACATAATTTTATTTTTCTGAGCATGTACAAATTACTTGAAAATAATCACTTTTCGTTCTAAAGATATCGACGATTGTGCAGATGAACCATGCGAAAATGGCGGACGTTGCAGAGATGCCGTGAATGATTTTAACTGCAGCTGTGTCGCTGGGTACACTGGGAACAATTGTAGTATTGGTAAGCATGAGCACATAAATTCCTGGAGCAATATAAGAAAGAAGCCGTCATTTCTCAATAGCCCATTTTCTGCATGTTAATATTCAAAAAAGGGTGATTTGAGTGGTTCTCTTTTTTATAACGTCACCGAAACACTGAATTAAAGAGCTTTGAATAAGTTGCTTAACTTTATCTGTCCTCCTGCGCCATCACGGGTGCCACTGGGAGATGAAGCTTTAAAACAGCCGCAAGTCTGAAAACTGTGATGATGGGGTGGCTGTGTGCCCTCACGCTCTCTTTGACTTCCTATAATTCATATCCTTTGTGGACGTCCTCTTGCTTTATAACCTGACACTCCAGTTCTGTGTGCTTGCTTTCAGTGCTAGATGGCCAGGTGCCCGACAGCCTGCCAACCCAGACGTATTTCTCGTCGTCGCTATCTCCACCCGATTACCCGAAAGTTACTTCTCGGGTGGAGAGAAGCGACGACCGGAAATACGTCTACGTTCGCAGGCTAGGTGCCCGACTATTAACTCCTCTATCTCCATTTCTCTGACCTTCAGATTTCTGATCTTGTCTCACCCGATTTTAAAAAATCGTAAAAATCCCATTTCTCAGGTCGGTGATTTTACGCTCTAGCATTATCTTTTAAACTAAATCTTTTTCATCTCCTTTTCATTGAAGACATTGATGACTGTGCTGAAGAACCTTGCGAAAATGGCGGCTATTGCATTGACCGTGTGAATGGATATGTTTGCAGTTGTGATCCAAGCTACACTGGTAGTCACTGCGCTGTTGGTACGTATATTACATTCATGTTTGAAGGTTGATGATAAATTCGTATCTACCTTGAGGCTTCAAGAAAAATTTAGATTGGGAAGAAAACCCTTTAGCCGTTCCCACCAATCCAAATAGACTTGATGTTACCACCTCCTGGTTTCCTTTACCGTTCGCAATAAAAAGGCGTTTTCGAAGAAACGGTTTTCAGAGTAGAAAATTCTGTCCATGGTGAAATTATGGAAACGACGTTGTTCATCGTAAAACTGTGAAAGGTTTGAACCCAGGAGTCATTTCAAAAGTAGGTTGGGTTTGATCGTCCGGGTGAACGTGGTCCTGAATAGGACTGTTGTTGGTGACAGTGACTGACGTTTCGACAACCCTTGCGGTAGTCACCTTCAGAGTCAAAGTGAGTTGTATAACGTCAGTTGATGGTATTGTACTCTTGTTATTGATCTGATTGGTCAATTACGTCGCGATGTTATGGGTCGTCTGTCAGTTAAGCCGTGCTGTTATTGGCTATGAAGACTCGTAATCAGTAATTGGTGCGTTTCGATCCGTCTATTGTCACAGTTAAACAGTCGTCTATTGTTAGTCAAATTGTCAGTTCTCCAGTCGTTCATCGTCTCGGTTTCGGGGCAAAAATGAGTTTTCTAATAATACGTCCGGATTCGTGAGGACTGGAATTCAAAGATCACCAAGCCAGAAAGACATCTCTGTGGGTTCTTTCGGAATGTGACTGGAGGAGGAGAGAAACAATAAGCCCTGCTATTTTGCCAGCTAGACCTGTGTTGGAGACTTGGGACGCTACCCTGTAGACGCTTTTAGTCAACCTAAACCTCCCAGGTCTTTTCCTTTTGGCTTTCAATGGCAGATTTAAGGGCAGAGCCAGCATTCCTCAGGTTCATAGGCCAAAGATGAGCCCTCAGGACCTACGCACCGAGATACTCTGTTTCCATCTTGACTTTGCTTGAGCATACCATCTCTAGATCTTTTACCTCAAGGTCTAGGCCTGCCACTGATTTTCTAGATACCCAATTTACAACTGTAGCCTCAGCTTTTCATTGTACGACATTGCCTCTTTATCTTTTTACATTTATTTCCTTATCGTTAGCACTCAAAGACGACGGATGCCATGCCTTTTTCGAGGGAAAAGATTGCAATGAAGGTAATCCGAATATAATAATTGTTTTTGAAAGAATGAAAGATGTAAATTTTAAGCTCCGTTAACAAATGTGAAGATGAGAATTATATTTATTTGTACATATCGGCATATAGGACAGAAAACTGCGGCATCTCGAAGAAGAAAGTTAATAGCGATTGTTAATTGAACCTATGTAAAAACTCCCTGAAAAAAAAGAACATAAATTGATAAAACAGAACATATTGATTAAAATTAATTAAAAATTTCATTACCCATTCTAGCGCGGGTTATTGAATTGTACCATAGTTAAAACTATCCCAGTAAAAGTGAGTATTTAAAGCACATTCAGTTGGTCTGGTCGAGTCTGACAACTAAGTTGACAACTATGTTTTGTCGAATGTTGTAGCAAAACCCGTTTTGATTGCCCTCTGAGTGTTATTTGGTGTAGGGCTGTTACTTACCATATTGGCTCTGATCTCATACGTACTCTACAAGAAAAGAAGGGGAGGTAAGTTGTCTTAAAGATTATTTTGTTAAATTGTCTATTTGCCTCAATTTAACACTCCCTCCATGGACAGAAGAGAGCGAGGTTAGTGTGGATGCCAACTTGTCATGATCGACCCCTGAAAATTTAGTACATTACTGATTTCACCATTTTTATCGTTGTTTTGTTGTTCAAGTTTTTTTTTAACTTGACTAGATTTCGTACAGTTATCATGTAAGGTTCCACTGGCCTCATGGGAGTCAGTCATGTTAAAATGCAGACTATGCAGAACTGTACAAACTGAGGATTTTTTTTCTCACTTGACAGGGTAATAAACCTGTATCATTGTGTGATGTACTTTACCGAAGGTTGAATCGTAAACGCTAGTAGTGAATCGTCACAAATAAGGGTAAAGCTTATCCTTTTGTCACTTCTAATAATTTCATTTTCTTTCTATTTTTTTTTTCTTCATATTACAGGTGATGACATTCAAATTGATGAACGATACAAGTAAGTTGTTCTTCCCCCGGGGCAACTGGTACTCCACTTATGTATTTTTGGCCTTTTTATAGCCTTGCTGACTAACTTCGAATATTTTCAGGGGCAAGTTAAACCTGTGTAAGCCAGGATACACTACCCTAACCTGCGAGCAGAGGTTTTTTCCGTCATGGCTTTAGCATTTATAATGCCAACGACGCTGACGACTTCATACCGAAAAGAATCTTCTGTTCGCAGGGTAGGATGCATCTGAGTAGAAAAAAATGTTTAATATTGAATAATGCAAGTATATAGAGGGTCCTCAATAGGTTTTTCGGGATTCAGGATTTCCCTTACTTGAAGCTCGGGATTCGGGATTTAAAAGAAAAATCGGGACCTGATTCGGGATTGAAAGTGTGCTTGGGAGAGGGATGCCAAAAATAACCCTCGGGATTACGGAATTGCACGAAATTTTGGGTCGGGATTACGGGACTGAAGAACGCTATTGTGGACCCTCTATATAATCGTGACAAGCTTTATGAACAAATAAACAACAACAACAAACAGCCCACCTATTTTCCCTCGCTTGTGCCCTGAGTTAACAGTTTTACTTGTTTTATCTTAGTAGCGTGAATCATTATTGCCTGGGGTTTTTACAGAAAGAATTTTTTGAAACCACTGTTGTTTCGATATTTTTCAAAACCATTTTGAAATTTGGGCATTCAGTTGTCTGTATTAGCAAATGACAAAATGCCCTTGAAAACGAGTAAAATTGTATTTATTCATTTACTTATTTATTTACTGCAGTTGTGCCTAGCTCTATTCGCCCCTTAAGAAACGAGAAGGGGACTGGAGCCGAAATACGTCCCGCAAATGTGTCTGGGATCGTTATTAGCTACGCGCCGGTCAGCTATTGGCCAATTTTTTCCCGGTTCCTAGTAACATGTCACAAGAGTCCTTGCGAAAGTTGACTGGGCCCAGTTTCCTTCTGGTGTCTAAAGTGGCGAACGTTAACCACTGGGACGGACTTTTGACTTGGACGTTGGGATTTTGTGAAATGACTTTCGGGACAACAAATTTTTTGCGAAATTCCGTGAATTTTTATAACAAATTCGTGCTTGTAATTATCTAGCTTTCATGCAGTTTGCCGCTAATTTTAAGACCAAATTGACTAAAACGGGTTTTTCAGTACGTGGAAATGACTACCGGTATATGCTGTATCTTGTGCCTTGTGTTCATATTCCTCAATAAACAGTGCAACGAGTGAGAGAACGAAGAAGCCTGGAAGCGAGAACGCAGGATACGAAAATGATGCAAATTCATCCCCGATGGTGATATTCAGGTTTGTCATTTGTCAAGAAAATCCTTTTAATGAAAAAACAACTGACAGTCACAGCAGAAAAACGGGAAAATGAAAAGTGAGAACAAAACGTAGCTTGAACCATATAAGCCATATTAGTAACTTGATTTCTAATTCTCTGTTTTGTTTTCCCGTTCCCCGTGACTTGTTCCCCGTTTCCCATTCCGCGTTTTAGTAACGTTTGGAGCTGATCGTTCGCGGGAATTAAAAAATCGTTGCCGGTATTTTAAAGATACCACTAGCAGTATAACAGACAGGTGGTCTCGCTCACGGGTCCCCGCTGTGGCTCCCGTTCTAGACCGATTTTCTTCGATATTTGTGTGTTGCTTGGCAGCCGTTGGGCTGAAACCTATATGTGGTGACCGTAGTAGACTGTTCACAGTCCCCTATTTTCCCGTAAGATCGTCGAGATCGAGCGCTTTGCGTTACGGGCTGCCATCTTGCATGATGAATGTACGGTATATAAATGAATGTACAGTATATAGCTATCATGAAGGGTGCTTTGGGCATTATGAATTGGGCACTGGGAAACTATTGTTTGGTGTTCACTAAAGCAAATCATTGCAGTGAATTTCGTATACCCAAATGCCAAATTGCCAATGACCACTTGCCAAAGCAACCTTTATTGAATTAGGTCTATTCATCGCCGATGCTACAACTCTCTATTAACCCTTTAAGCCCCAGTATCCACATACAAATTCTCCAGACTGATCTCCTTACATTTCCTTTAAGAATGAGTTGAGAGAATTTGATAAGAGATCAAGGCATTTTTACTTGGGTGATCATTTTGATAATTCTCATAACTTATCTGTTGACAATCTATGGATATTGTTAGGAGAAAATTGACCTTGGTCACTATTGGGTCTTAAAGGGTTAATGAGGATTTATCCCTTTTTTCAGCACAGATAAATGGTGGGCCAACCACTGTCCCCCCGATGAGACACGTGATGAGCCTAAATTTTCCAGTGCTCTCAAGAAGTTCTCAAACTGAATATTAAAACATCTTAAATTTGATATCTCTGATTAAATGTTGTTACTATTTTTTCACTTTGCTCAAATATATTTCCTTCCGGAATGGTGAACTGAAAAGCCAATGGGTACTTTGTTGCTGGCGAGCCTCATGCGAGCCAGCACACTATTCTCTACAATAGCGACAGAAAAAGCCAAAATTTGTCGGATGTAAGATCAGAAGCATGCTCAGTCGATTGGTTTTCTTACTATCCGGGTTATTCACTCCTGCGCGATGACATCACGTAAAACGCACGTGGACGAGATCGAAGAAATAAAGTAAATTTCAAATGGGCAAGCAGATATCGATTTTTAACGAGGCGTGCGTTCAGTAGTTGCCTTTTCATGATTATTTAGATGTCTTTATTTGCTTGTGAAGTACTCATCAACGTCTCGATCAAGAGCATTTTAGTGATAGATCTCGAGGAAGAGAGAGGTTTGTATGTGTTGGGCTGCTCTATTTGATGATTCGCGAATACTGAAATGGAGGTGTGAGATATCGATCAAATCCTCCTTCATGGAGAGAGCTTTTTCTCTGTGCATTCAGCAGGAGTGATGAGCCAGGCAGAAATTCTTCTGTTCGGAGTGAACTGCGGACTCTAGCTTGCTGGTGTCGGTATGAAAGAGTGGAAAGGTGCGAAGCAAAGCAGCTTTGCGTCCAAAGCGACTCCGTTAGTACCACTTGCAATTAATCAAAGTATTCTTCGCTCGCTGAGGCGTTAAATTCTCTACCCGTTGAGGTGAATAATTCAGCTGGTAATTTGATCATGAGTCACATTGTCCTTTGAGGCGATGAAAAGCTCAGAACCAAATGGATATCAAAATGTGTATCGCTCTTTGAAGCTTACCCCGGGCTGACCATTCTGACCATTCAGCTGTAAAATTATTTGACTGTAGCGTTGGCAAGCGCCTGCTACGCAGGCTACCGTTGGGTCCAATTGTTTTTATACCTTTAAGTCAAAAGAAAACTTCTCGAGCACCACATTAAGCTTGTTAATATCCATGCGTCGATATCTTCACACCTCCATTCGTGATTCGGCAAAAACTGCAGTGACATAGTAGAGCAGTCAAACACTTAAAAGTATCTTGACTTCCTCGGGATTCATCCCTTAATCGTTCGTGACCTCCATGAAATTATTTCCTTAGGCAAATAAAAAAAATCTAAAAAATCTAGGCAAGCAATTACTAAAAACTCAGGCCACGTGTGTCATCTGCTTGCACAGGTAGCCCAAGCTCGAAATATGAGCATCGGCGAGCATCGGCATTGTTGCGTAACATTCAAAATATAAGGATTTCTAAGGGAAAAGAACCTATCATTTCTGTGACCTACGAAAATGACAGGATTTCAATGAAAAAAAACTTACCTTACTTAAAATGTGTGTTACGTCTCTCCTGTGTGGTCCACGGGCCGATTTATGGCCGTTTTATGGGTTTTTATGTAAACGGCTTTCTCTCTATATACACTCTTTTTTTATAAGAATATTGTTTTCCCGAGCCAGGCTGAATATTCTTATTTTTCCGCCGATTTTAGGCTGTAAATATTCTTGTATTATTCTTAATGACATTTCCGTTTTAGAATATATTAAGGTATCAATTATAGTTTTGTTAAATATAGTTAGCAAGTTTTGCCGTTTAAAGAAAGGAATAAATTGAAAAGGTATATTTGTATTGTATTTACAGATTTTCACCACACGAAATTATATCTTTTCAAAATCTCAGCCTTGAGTTTATTCTTAAAGTATTCTTAAGATTTCGCAAATTTCAGCCTCGATATTCTTATAAAATATATTCTTATAGAAAAAAAGAGTGTAAAGGTTTAGACTGATCCACTGAAGAAGGAAAACGGCCGTAAATTCGCTCCAACTGCTCCAATCGCCTTCAAATTTCGCCTAGGTAACACAACATAGTTCTCCTTTCCACTCGTTATCTTGCTTCAAGACGCCTTTGCACCGTGAGCGAATCAAAGGTCGCAAATCTCTGCAACCTTTCCCCGGAGGGGCGGGGGGTACTCCGCATGTGAAAGAGGTGGGGATGCTCGTCGGAAATTTTGAATTAAAGCCCTAAAGGAGACCGATCTGGGCGCAGCCCAAGCTTTTTTTACTCCTAAAAGAGACCATGTTAAAACACAGACAAATGAGAAAACTTGGACTATATGAATGGAGTAAATAAAACGCATTAAAAATATACACATCAAATATATATTTTCATATTTTTTCGCGTGCAACCCTAAACGAGACCTTCACGGCTAAATATGATGGCGTTTGTCCAGAACACCCTAAGTGAGACCAAAATCCGAAATTTACACCCCTAAGCGAGACGACGAGCATCCCCACCACTTTCATATGCGGAGTCCTCCCCCCGGAAACATTTCCCGTCTGAAGCCATCGACTGAACTTCGGCTTGAACTCCGTGTTACCGTTGAAAGATAGCGACACGGCCTGAGACTCAAATTACTCACACTCGGGGTGGGAGACAGTCTCTTGCTCCCGTTGAGAAAACTGACTTCGCGAAGTTTCAACCAGGTGTCATTTCAGTCTAGAATTTTTAAGTTGAGTGAACTGGAGCAACAGAGTGCCTGGTTAAGGCTTACATGACAACCTAAATGGTTATCAAAACACTACTTTTTTCGTGGTTCGATAAACAACAGGATTCCGCATGGAATAGACAACAAACTGAATGAAACGTAGTGCACAAATTATCACTCTCTTATCTTCAAAAATCGGCCTATGGTTCAATGCCATTAGAGCCCGCTGAAACTAGACCTAGATCCAATTTCGTGAGTGGAGAGTCGCTTTTCCAAGGTACAATCAGCTAAGCTAAACACCGACGAAATAATATTAATGGCTGGCACAGAATATTTTGGCCAAACCGCAGTTCAACCACGCGATCACATACCTGTCAACACCATGCGGAGTAGCGCCTTAGATTTGGGCGGAATGCAAAACAGTTAGTCAGTTAGTTAATACGTACGTTCGTTCGTTAGTAGGTTAGTTTGTTCAACCAACTGACCAACTGACTAACTAACGACTGAACTACCTAACCAAGTTGGTAAGTTAGTTCGTTAGTTAGTTAGTTACTTAGACAGACTTAGTTAGTTAGCTAATGAGCAAAATTGTAAACAATAGCGTCATCAAATCAAATCCTTTATTTTGACACGCAACACCCAGGACCACAAAAATTCTCGTTAAAACGTGTACGTGTGTACAAATTAGAAAATTAAAAATTAAAAAAAAAATTATGCTCGCAACCTATACATTACTACTGTAAAAATACTAACAATAAATAGATCTACAAAATGGCTAAAAGCAGAATCTAAAACTAAAGCTATTTACAAAATTTACAAGCACTACACCCTAAGCCATGTGAGCTTTAAGAGATTGCTTAGATGACGCAATGTCTTGTGATTCTCTAACTTTTGGAGGTAACGCATTCCAAAGTTTGCTGGCTAAAAATGTAAAGGATCGATGCTTAAACTCCAGATTAAAGGGAGGTAGATCTAGCCTTGTGCTAAGCCCGAGTAAGTTGTACGGTACATCCTTAAAATTAAAAAATTCACTGATATAAGGTGCCCCCTTGTCATACAAGCATCGGACGGTATAACATAACTAAAGATTGGAATTGCCTACGTCTCTCCAAGGACTTGATATCAGCCATCTTGAGGAGGAAGTCATATGACACAGACTGCGAACAACCTAATATAGTTCTTAACATAAAATAATTAGTTGTCTCTATTTTTTTAGTCTCCGCATTGCCTACTCCCAGTAAAAGGGGACTACAGTACTCTAGGTGAGGGAGAACATAAGCCTTGTAGAGACGAACTAATACGTCCTTAGAAATGAACTTACGTATTTTCCGCAGAGCCGAAGCCTTTGCGCAGGCCTTATTCAGCTGTTCATGTGTATGTTTCGCCTATAATCGGGTCACTATGGAGGTCAAAGGAGTAGTTGCTTGTCTTGCACCATTGCAAGAAGTGCTGACTGCAGGTGAAAGCTTCGGTGAACTCGCTGTAATATGCTGATCTCCACTTTCCGTACAGGGCTTTAACTGAGAACCCCCACACGTTGCGGCAGCCCAGAAACTGGTGTGATTTATCCTCGGAGTAGGAAATAGACTCAAACCCCGACTTGTAGCCTCGATATGTCTCGTTCGTTTTCTCGACAATTTCTCCAACGCTTCTTTGAATACAGGCATCCTAAAGCTGTACACGAATGGGTTAACCAAAGAATTGGCAAGAACTAAAACATCGACCGTCCACTTCATGTATGGGTGAAGTCTACAGTGGCAGATGTACAAACCTATGTAAACAGCAAACACTGGCAGCCAAAACAGAAGCGACAAAGCGATCACCACGAAGAGAGTCCTTGAAAGTCGCACGTTGTGCTGAGTGGTTTGACGGCTGTTGACAACGGCTACTTCGGGTGCAGTGCTACTCAATCGTGCTCGTATTTTGAGGTAGCTCGCACAAATCACCAGAATAGAGATGAAAAGGCAAATATGTACAGCAAGATGAAGAGTCTTCATCTCCATCTTTTGGTCGATATAATAGATAAGAACCAGCAGACCAAATATGAAAATTCCTACAGCCCATACGACGACAATACTGTAGATGTAAACGCGAGTGCTAGCAACACGATGACGCAACGGTTTTAACACAGCAAAAGCGCGCTCGAGCGAAATGAGGGCGAGAAAAAACACTGATGCACTTAACGCAAAAAGTTGCATTGCTTCTGGTAGTTCTGTTTCACTTTTTTCCTTCAGGGACTTTCTTTCGTTCATTCCCTTCAGTTTTGACTGTTTTGACGTTGTCGCCGTCATTTCATGGAACTTGCTCGTCCCGAGAACTATGGGCTCTGTAATACCCACAAATAGGTCAGCAACGGCCAGATTTATCAAGAGATAACAAGTTCTTTTTATGTGCGATGTCCGAGTCAAAGTTGAGAACACAAAGATGGTGAACGCGTTTCCAAAGATTATCAATGCAGCCTCCACTGCATAGACAACAACGAAGATAATCGCCACATCGTTTGCCAACATTTTCCTTACTCCATCTCATCAGTATCGGCGACAAATTGCGATATCACACCACTGCAACGTTTTAGTTCAAGTCAATTAAAGTATTTGTAACGCCCAGCTGGTAACACCCAACTGCGTTTTTTCTTTTCCTTATCTTTTTTTTTGTGTTCTTTCAACAATGATGCTGGTGATATTGATATGCAACTTGGCGGTGTTGTATACATGTACTGTATATTTAAATTGCCTTCAACGGTTGTTTGACCATATGAATAATATCTTGCTCACTCACCAACAGCCTTCTTAATGTTCGCTGTAGCACTTCATTTAGTGTGATCTGTCTTCAATCTTATGGATACAAAGAAACAGTTTTAAGTTCAACTGTCAACGGAGCAGTAAGAATGAAGTTAAAGAGAAAATGTTAGGTGCCTCTTATAGTAATATCATTTCCTCACATTTCCGATTTAAATTGTGTGATAAATCATGCCAAGGCGAAAATTTGATAGATTAGGTTTGAGTTTACTCTATTGTTCCTTTTTTCCACCAATGAAAATAAAAAGAAAGAATAAAAAGTTTTGAATATTACTTTTATCAAGATGTTTTTTTGACACGTGTAAAAAAAATCGGTAATAATATTGACCTTCAAAACATCCTAAACCGTTTCCTTAAAATTATGCTTTTGACTTTCAATTTTTTTAAAGTAACGAGATAAAGAAAATCATGTCGTTGGGTGACGACATGTCACAAGAACGAAAAATACAAAGGGGAGTCTAAGACATGCCCTATCACCGATGCGTCATTTCCGATTGTCTGTCAGAATCATAATCAGTACCATTTTCAATTATCAACGCGCGTCAGAAATGCTGATTGGAAATGAAACATCATAATTTTTAGCGAAAAGTTCTAGAAAGGACCACTGTGGACAAACTGTAGGGAGGGAAAGCCGGATCTTAAAGTAGATCAGGCGGATCAGCAATGTAATAGAATAACACCCAGTTGATGGGTTATTTATTTTCCCAATATTTCGGTTAGGCAAAACTAATTTTGGGCAAATAAGTCACTCTTTCGTGGCTGTCCTATCAGCCTTGCCTTCAATTTTGGGTATCATAATTTTTCACGACAGGCAAAAAAAGGCCGCAATGATTAGAACGATCGAAACAACGTTTTTGGAATAACTAATACCGCTAGGGCGAGACAGTTAAGGACGTCTAAACCGCTCTGGTGGCGCGTTTGTAGTATCTTATAACTAGTATTTGTTTGAAGCGCTGAGATATTCTAGAAGATTTCTTGTCTTTATTAGGGTACACACCTTCCTTCCATAGCCCTTCGGAGGGTCCTGTTCACAAGCCAATCGGGCATGAAAATACCGTAAAATTCCGAAAATACGCCCCTCCGTGTATAAGCCCCCTAAACTCGTAACGCAAAAAAACCCTCCGTTAAATCGCCCCTCCAAATATAAGCCCTTCGGGGGCTTGTACTTGGAAATTGCCCTCAAATACAAAGTAAAACAAAACAAAAACGGTAAATTTACCTCCAACTATAAGGCTAGCCCGATCGATTTTGAAACGCAAATTTCCCTGCGTAGATAAGCCCCTTGGAATATAAGCCCCTCCAAAATTATTAAACACCAGCTAGATTCGTTCACGCAACCGGGCCTCACTGATATTTTAATATACAGACTTTTTGTGTATATAATTCCTCTATTATATTGTCGACGATGAAAAACTCCATTTCCGTTTGGTTTGACATGCAGTAACTTTGCTGCACTTGCAAAGAAAACAGCAGAGTTGATAACTTCGTTTTTAAAGATTTACTTATTCATGACGATGCTGAGCTGATCATTACAGTTGCTGGTGAGGTGAGTGTCTTGCACAAAAATTCACATTTGGTTGTAAAAGAGCTGTGACACCAAATTAAGATTTCCACAATGAGGTCCCTAATGGTTTAGTCCCAGTCACAACTAATTAACTTTCTCACTTACCGACACTCTATATTTAATACCAAGCACGAGCTCTTTAAAATTTTAGGTAGCTTCAATAGACATGAACGACATCGGGGTTGCCAAATGAAGTGTGATTCTGGCATTCAACAAACATATACTAATTTGAATGAGCTCAATTGTGCATCTTTAAAGAAATTATTCCATCAGCAAGCTACAATCGATGACACTCAACTTTTATCACACTCTTCTGACACCTGTCTTTGTCTCTTCCAAATGTTTTTTTGAAAAGGTTTTTTGATGGACTTGTCCACGTTCGAGGCCAACATTGAGGAGAAAGGGGAGAGGAGGTCGAGTACAACATTTCAGATTGTAGTTTTAAAATCGCGTATCTTGCATAATGTTATAGTAGTTATCCTTGGTTTTTAAAATTTTCCTTTGTTTATTTTGAATATGGTAATGACATGAGTTCAAACAAACAGGAAAATAAAGTTAAACCAAGGGTAAAATTAAGCCAAAACATAATATATCTTCAGTTTTTTACTTTTTCTGGGAAGATGCCGAGTTTTTTTTTCTTTCTTTTTGTTTCCAAAAGGATGCTAATTAACACCTCGTTATTAAAAATTTCTCTTTTCAAATGACTTCCAACGATGGAACGGGGGGACTTAAACGCACTTAAAATAGTTCATAAGACACTCTATACGACGACTTGGAGGTCAGTTGGGCGGTCATACTTGAGAATCAATCGAGTAACTAGTGAGCATGTGTTGTTATCAGGGGCACCCAACGAGAATATAGTTCAAAACCACTTAAACATAGCAGTGTTGAACGTATTTTAGTATTTAAACGGTAGAAATTTTTCATCCGTTCGGATTTCCTAGCTGAAAGTCTAGTGATCCGAAAATTATAGGGATCAAAACTTACCTTTTCGAAAATTTCAGCCAGAAAAAAGGCTCCCGAAAATTCTAGGTGACCTTTTTAGGGTAAAAATCCGTTAAAAATGGGCAATTATACCATTTGTCAGATGCTCGAAAATCCTAGGAGAGGCAGGCAAGCAAGAAATTTTACAACAAATGTTCCAAAAATTCTAGATTTCAAATCGTCTTCCGAACAGATATTTTCCGAAAATTGACGTTGGTTGCCTCTGTGTTATCTTTGAGGGGAGCAGGCGCACAAGCTAGTAACTAGTCTGCGTTCATTGTTCCAGTTCTACCACAAGGCCCACGATCCCCGCCACACTTGAAAAAGGTACCTTTCAGGACTATGCTGCAAAGATTTTTAATAGCCTCCCTCGCTGATCACCTAAGAATCTAATGACTTTAGACATTTTTCCCACGAAAGTAAATTCATTCTTCAAGCTAAATGCACTTGAGATTTCTAAATTACTTTTTATCTATGTAAATATTTTACAGCTGGTGATACCTATATTTTTTGTTGTAATTTTCCTTTTTAAAATTAACACAGTAAAAATCACGGATAAAAACGACGTTTTGACCGATCTTCGGTCATTTTCAAGTAAGTTCAAAGAATTAGCAAATATATTTTTAAAGTGTAAAAATATTGTTAGGGGGAAAATGTAGATTTCATTGGGTTTTCAATTCATTTCATGGCACTTGGACTACAAAATTATAAAATAGGATTTCAACCGTTTTGAATAAGTTTTCCTGATTTGTGGCCCGTTCGTATTTATATGCGTGATGGTTATGTTTTTGATTCGCGTTTTTCAGAATGAAAGATTCAACCGATTTCTATGATTTTTGAGATACTAAATAAATAATAATGGAACTTTAAGAAAATGTTATTTATTTTTTTGTAGGTATAAAAACTTTTGAGATATCGGCATATATTTAAAACCGCATTTTTACGAAAAATGTAAATAACTTCGAAATCCCACGACAGATTTTTCCATAACTTTGGCAAATAAGCCTCACTCTCTCTAGTTTTACATCTGCAAGTTTGAAGGTAATCGTGACCGTAGAACTCGCTGCACAAAATGCGGATCAAATTTAACGTTAAAGTGCTACGCTAACACATTTGTGAAAGTTGAAGCACGAATAGAGGAAGACTGCTGACAGACTATCTCCTATCTGAAAGGATATTCCTACCTAAAGCTTTATTGCAAGAAACAGAGTAATCAGAAACCTACGGCGAACATAGTTAGCACTACAAGAAGAACAACTTTATGCTGAGTGCGCGGTAATATTAAAGAACTTATATTGATCAAACTTACGTTGTATTTGTCCCCTCTCTTTTGGAAACAAATCTTAACAAAGCAAAATATAGCATCTACGAAAAACTCTCAAGAGTTTTTAGCGTCGCAGGTTCCCGTTCTGAAGAGAAATAAGGCCACCAACGCCAGTACTTCTAACCATCCATTTTTCAGCTGCAATGAAAACCCTTGTATTTGGTAATTTATTCATGTTTTTAAACTTGCCATCACATTCGCACGGGAAGTTTACCACTTGGCAATAAAGATGAAGACAAATATGACAATCGTCTTATTCTTCTCATTATCCCCAACAGCAAACTGCCCGTGCGAATGTAATGGTAAGTCTTAAAAGCGTGAGTAAATTACCAAATATGAAGTTGGATCTGGATCTTTCGCCTGTTCAAATACCAACCGTTCGTAGTTTTTAGTTTTGACATTTTAGGGAATCCTGGGCAAAGGAAACTCCAATTCTTTTACACAGCTTTCTTTGTAGTTTTCCTAAATTCACTTGCTTGACTGACATCTAATTTTGAGTTATTTAGTTTAACATATGAACTTTAAAACTGAATTTATCCAGATTTGTTTTCGCTGTTCAGCTGACTTTATTCAGCCTTCTTTCCATTTGTTTTGTGATGTTGTAATAAGTTGATGGGTTAGTACCGTATTTATTCTATTAACCGCCCTGGGCGCTTATTAAATTTTTGGACTTTGAGAGTGGGCGCTTATTCGAGGTGGGCGCTTATATTCAAGGCTGGACGCTTATTAAATTTTCAACATTTTCAACAAGTGTAGTACGTTTATTTTTTAACAAAACAATAAATGATAATAACAAAACGCGAAGATGTAGCAAAGCAAGGTTTCTGTAAAATATTCTGAAGAAAAATCCGTCTTCGGGGAAGTCTCTTATTAGAACTTATTCAATTTTTGGGGGGTGGGAGGGGGAAAGTGGGTGGGGTGGGGTGGGTGCTCATTCGAGGCTGGGCGCTTATTAACTTTTTCTGCCTTTATGTTGGGCGCTCATTCGAATAAATACGGTATAAATAGAGCACTGTTATTCCTGTTTTTCGATTCACATTGCGGATTTACCTGACTGTATGATTTACGTTCACGAGCTGAAGATTAAACTGTTGAAGTCCAAGTTTGAGTCCTGTCCTGTTGCGAGTTGTAGCAGATCCTAGTACCTTGGAATAGTGACGAGTTCGTTTCCCGCTAGCCAAGCGAGTTGCAGAGTTAGTTTTCCCCTTGTTCTTACGCCGAAGTCGCTCGAATTCTCTTAACACTTATTTCCCCGATTTGTGCTTGGAAGGGCAAAACCTATCGTCACAATATGTTAAGAACTATAAAAAAATGTTGAAAATGTAAAAGAATAAAGTAAAGCATGCAGAAAAAGAACAACAATACAATCTAATTAAAAGAGCTATTTGCACGAAGTGAGTCTGATTGTACATTGAGATTTAAGAGCGGTTTTCTGTAAGGACCGACTAAGGGTATGCAAGATAGAAAAATCCGATTTTCCCAAACTTTGCCAGAAAGAAGGCCTTGATGAACTGTTTCTGAAAATATAACTTTCGGGTCGTTTGGGGATTTTACTTATTTTTTAGTGAATTTTTTAAATTTTGGCCGTTAACGCCGGTTTTAATCACGCCGAAATATGCACTTTTGCAGAAGCTGCCATTAATACTTTGAAACCTTTCATAAAAAGATTATCCAAGCAAATCAGACTATCGTCTTTTCTCAGATTATCGGCGTCGTCAAATGCAAATAAAATGTAAACGTGAAAATTTGACGGATTTTCTAATTTTACACCTTTCAATGGTGATTACAACAACAGCATTTTGGCTAAATTCAAGGCCTAAAAAAGCGCTCTGGTACATCGCTTTGACCAACAAAATTTCAACTAAACTAACTACATTTCAACTAAACATCGATGAAAAAAAAAATTGGGGTAAATGAAACGGCGAGTCCTGAGAGCGTTTTCAAAATGGGTTACCTGGGCCATTTTTGAGCGACCTTTTGAACTTGGAACGGTTCCAAATCAGTGGAAATAGAAACCCAGAGCTCTTTAGCTCTGATTTTCCCTTGCATGATGAAACCTATTTCCTCATTTCTAGCATATTACCAATTAAGGATACTGGTCTTTTCAATTTGTGGTACTGTATTCCCTAAAAACGAGAATTTGGAAAGTCAAAATATGAGTTTGCTCAGGCGTTTGCGGTTTGTTTACAGGTGAATTAGAAATTGATTGTCTTTGTACTTACAACACAAATAGGTGATCAGCTACAAGGTTAGTCAATTCACCAATTGCTTATAAATACTTCCTACCTTACAGATCTTTTCCTGGATCGAAAGCACAGCACTCATTAGAAAAGTACGCAGAGATCATTGAACTCGGGCGCTAACACAATTTGCATAAAAACAATTGACCATGAAACGCCACAGCACACCCAGTCAAGTGTATTCCGGAACCGCAAGTCTCATTATGTTTTTAGCAACACTGGGTGTTTTGTACTATACTGACAAAAGGCATGGGAATATTTCTATAATAGATACTTAAGTGTTAGGATAATTCCTAAATAATCGCACTTACCCTGAATAGTGCTGGGTAAGGTCCATGGGACTCAAGGTAAAAATGACGCGCAGTAATAACGGACCCCGGGTGTGATTTTTGAACTCTCTGTTCTAAACAGGGTATATCATAAACATGTATTTTGCAATTTGTTTCTCCTAAACAGGGTCAGGATTTTAGATCCTCAGCGGCTCACATATACCCTAGTATTGGTCGAGTAACCCCACGGTTACGGACCCACAAACTAAAACAAAACTTGTATGGATCGATTCCTTTCTTTCGTTGCCAGCAAAATCCTGTAAGAATTAAGGGAAAATATAACATCGGGTAGATGAGCGCAGATTTAGGAAGCGCTCGTTAAATTAACAATGTTTCTCTCACATCTGCTCTTAGTCTTATACGATCATAACGCTTCCCGTTAATTCTACGTATAAACATCGTCAGTTTAAGTGATTATAATACGAGTCAAGTTATCGCTTTAGTAGTATAGGAGGGACCGGTTAGGCCGTTTTTTTGCGGAGGATTCTCATTAGAGTGCGGAGGAATACATTAACGCCAATGACGTCATAACCTTTTGTCTTGATCTCATGAATAAAATGCGCAGGAATCTCATTAACTTGCGGTGGAATCTCATTAAGTATATCCAGTTTGACGGGTTTATCAATGATGTCATGTTCTATTTTTATCTTGTGGCGGTCATGGCTGGTATAACCGGTTTGTCAGGTTTTAGGTTTTAGTTATTTTCGGAAGATGATGTCATATGTATTCCGGGGTACTATGATGTCATAGTTGTTTTGATTGGTTGACCGGAATTAGAAAGACGCTCATTGGCTGTCTCGTTTGACGAAGCATTCTAAACTTGTCTGTGACTTAAAATCACGGAGGCGTAATGTAATTATGCAAGTCCTATTTCCTGCTGCTGTGATTGTCCTAGTTCCGGTTCACTGACTTTTGGCGGGCAAATCGTGCATAGTAATGAGGGCAAAGACAAACTAGCTCTTGTCCTATTTCCTGCTGCTGTGATTGTCCTTGTTCCGGTTCACTGATTTTTGGCGGGTAAATCGTGTATATTAAAGAGGGCAAAGGCAAACTAGCTCTTTTTTACACTGCAAGCAATGCTTTACTTACCCCTCTCCTTTTCATTTTTTTTATTTTCCTCCTCCTCCACAATTTTATTATTCTCCTTCCTCAATTTTTTTTATTCCCATTTTTCCCTCCTCCTCCTCCTCATTTCTATTGTTTTCCCTCCACCACCACCACCACCACGGCCACATTTCTATTGTTTTCCCTCCACCACCACCACCGCCACCTTTGTATTGTTTTCCCTCCACCACCACCACCACCACCACCGCCACATTTCTATTGTTTTCCCTCCACCACCACCACCACCGCCACATTTCCATTGTTTTCCCTCCACCACCACCACCACCACCACCACCACCGCCACATTTCTATTGTTTTCCCTCCACCACCACCACCACCACCGCCACATTTCTATTGTTTTCCCTCCACAACCACCACCACCACCAGCACCACCACCGCCACCACACTTTTTTTGTTTCCCTCCTTGAGTTTGGCCTTTTAGGCCTGATTTTGGCCTCTTTGGTCTTTTGAGGGAAACAATAAAAATGTGGTGGCGGTGGTGGTGGTGGTGGTGGTGGTGGTTGTGGAGGGAAAACAATAGAAATGTGGCGGTGGTGGTGGTGGTGGTGGTGGAGGGAAAACAATAGAAATGTGGCGGTGGTGGTGGTGGTGGTGGTGGAGGGAAAACAATAGAAATGTGGCGGTGGTGGTGGTGGTGGTGGTGAGGGAAAACAATGGAAATGTGGCGGTGGTGGTGGTGGTGGTGGTGTTGGAGGGAAAACAATGGAGATGTGGCGGTGGTGGTGGTGGTGGAGGGAAAACAATAGAAATGTGGCGGTGGTGGTGGTGGTGGTGGTGGAGGGAAAACAATACAAATGTGGCGGTGGTGGTGGTGGAGGGAAAACAATAGAAATCTGGCAGTGGTGGTGGTGGTGGTGGAGGGAAAACAATAGAAATGTGGCGGTGGTGGAGGGAAAACAATAGAAATGAGGAGGAGGAGGAGGGAAAAATGGGAATAAAAAAAATTGAGGAAGGAGAATAATAAAATTGTGGAGGAGGAGGAAAATAAAAAAAATGAAAAGGAGAGGGGTAAGTAAAGCATTGCTTGCAGTGTAAAAAAGAGCTAGTTTGCCTTTGCCCTCTTTAATATACACGATTTACCCGCCAAAAATCAGTGAACCGGAACAAGGACAATCACAGCAGCAGGAAATAGGACAAGAGCTAGTTTGTCTTTGCCCTCATTACTATGCACGATTTGCCCGCCAAAAGTCAGTGAACCGGAACTAGGACAATCACAGCAGCAGGAAATAGGACTTGCATAATTACATTACGCCTCCGTGATTTTAAGTCACAGACAAGTTTAGAATGCTTCGTCAAACGAGACAGCCAATGAGCGTCTTTCTAATTCCGGTCAACCAATCAAAACAACTATGACATCATAGTACCCCGGAATACATATGACATCATCTTCCGAAAATAACTAAAACCTAAAACCTGACAAACCGGTTATACCAGCCATGACCGCCACAAGATAAAAATAGAACATGACATCATTGATAAACCCGTCAAACTGGATATACTTAATGAGATTCCACCGCAAGTTAATGAGATTCCTGCGCATTTTATTCATGAGATCAAGACAAAAGGTTATGACGTCATTGGCGTTAATGTATTCCTCCGCACTCTAATGAGAATCCTCCGCAAAAAAACGGCCTAACCGGTCCCTCCTATACTACTCGCTTTACTTAGAAGTAGTAATTGTAATAATACAATTATTTTCGAAGAAAACTATAGATTTTAAAATCCGACGACACGGTCCGCGGAGCGATGGGGGAGGTGGGATTGCGCAAAATTAGGAATGCGCAAAAGTATAACGTCACCAGTAGGTACAAGCTTAGAAAGACGTCAGCGTGTAAATAAAAAAAACCGGAACTGAAGCTTTTCTATACGTGATGAATCTGACGAGCTAAAATAAACTAGGTGGGACACTTTTTTTCCAACCATCGCGCAAAACGAGATGCGGCCCCTCCTGACAACTGTTATCCAAACTGTTAACAGTAATTTGACTTTTAGGCGTTACAGCCGCACCCCTTTACAAGATCCCCTAACGCGGCAAGGTACTATGCCTTGCGCCTTGGGTTAAATTCTTCCGTGCAGATATCAAAATATGATATGTTCTTCAGCATTGCAATGCTGAGTGTTTTCATGTTACCTTTCTTGGTCAATTCGCAAAGGTTTAGGTTGTCATAAGCGATGGGATGTTCTAGCTGTACTTCCTCTAACACAGTCTGGCGGGTGTCGCAAAACTCTTGTTCATCCTGAGAAGCTTGTAAATCTGAGTCGCTAACCTCTACAGCGTGACGCAACTTGCACGATAATCTTGAAAAGAAAGACTGTATCTGCTGCGAGGTAAGAAACTCATCACTCGAGAAAACTCATCTGCTTTTTTTGCAAAACGCGTATCTCTCGCCACTTTCTCAGGGTTTTGTTTGTGGCCTGTTTGCTGTCCAAGCTCAAATTTTTCCTCTAGGTACTTTCTTTGTGATTCGTTAAACCGTGACGACTTCTTTGCAGTTTTCAACGCCCAACCCTCAGGTAAACTGACACCGTGCTTCTTCTCCGTTTCCCTTCCTTCAAATACTTTTGCAATGCCAATATCGTCCTGAAGGATAGCGTGGTACGTTAATTTAGCCCTGTCCAGCAAAGTCTCTTTCTCCGGAATCAACTTGCATTTGCCAAACGACATATGCCTTTCGAGACTCGAGTATCTCTCGTATACCTTGATGCAACCTTCATTTGGGCAGGAGAACAAGACAGAAGCGTCTTTCGCTTCTTCTACTGTCATCGTTTCATTGGGTCTTGGCTTCTTTGAGGCTTCCTTGATGGCTTTGCAAGACATCAGCAACTAAAACAGCGAACATTGAAATGGAAGTCTTTTTTAATTTTAGATGAAACGTTTTTCGCGTCTTTTAAAGGTTTGTTAATTTATCATGTACACAACTGACTGAGTTGTCCATATTAGCCATTAGTATAGACTCTCTTACACTGTTAATATTGCCCGTTATCCGTAATTATTAGCTGGCTAAGTCAGTGAGTATTTGCAACACTCCAATACAGTACATTTACATATCACTATGCCCGTATTTTTTTTTTACCTTGAACTTTCGTTTGGCTGATCTCCCTTCCATTTCCGACGTTGAAAGCTCTCCAAACTGTCAACTGGTCTTTGCAGTACTCAAAGTTGTTTAACGTGCTGATACCATCAAGTTTGACTTGAGGCAGTTCACAGGCAGAAACGGCAGCATTAACAACAGTAACGCGAACCCCGGTGACACCGCCATTAGACAGGATAGCTGTTTGAAGCTGTTCAGCATCTTGCACGTCGTGGCCCTCATTTACATACCTGCGGACATGGGCCTTGATAGTGGCGGCTTTTCGGTCACAAGCCCCCTTGCCTCCTTGAGGGTCACTGAAATCTACTCTGCAAACGTCTATCCCAGTGTTTGCCTTCATTAGGGTGCATGATGCTATTACAGCAGAACTGTGATAACATCCCGCGTTATCTTGCCGTAGAAAGGCACTGTTGATTCTAGGATTCTCCTCTTTCAGCGACCTTAAGGTGTCCTCAATAATTCGCACTACAACTGAGCTGTCTTGTGATGTATTCTCAACTATGTGGACGAAGGACTGACTTTCTAAAAGCCCTCTCATTTTTCTTGCGATGACACTTATATGCCACGATATTTCTCGTTTCCCGTACCAATCTGATTGGTTTTCTCTATATTTGAGCGGTAAAAACTTCATAGCCCAATCTTGTGTTACGAGTACAGAGGTCTCATCTAAAGCGCTTAAGCACGCCATCCTTGCTGTATCTTGCCTGACACACCTGAGTTGATGTGCTTTCCAGGGGTGGATTGCCTGGACTGCATGACTATGCGTGTACAAGACGTCTTCTAGTTCTTCAGGTACAAACGTTGACTCAGTCAAGAATGTTTTAATTGAAAAAAGAACATTACTGAGACTTTCACACTGTGAACACTGAATGTCATGATTATGAGAGCATTGGGATCTTAGTTCATCGTCCTTACTATCGCTGAGAGCGTATCCGCTGCAGTGGTCTGCAACCGAGGAGGACTCGGATACATGAACCTTCAAAAAAGTAGTAAATTTAGTGACCGTTTGAAGTTTCTGAGCTTTCATCTATTGTACCCGCAATATTTTTGCCAAGTTTGGTTAAAGCAATTAGAAAATATGAATCTTGGTAGAATAAAGAACACACCTAGCAAGGCGAAGACGGTCGCCAGTATAGAGAGCGGTGTTCTCTTGCCCAACAATAGTATAATTAGTTTGGAAAAGAACCCACCTGATTTAAATAAGCCCTCACGACAAAGTTAACAGATTTTGCCATTTTGCCAGTCTCGTGGCAGTTCGTTATATATTACGGTTTACTTTCAGTTAACCATGTTTTAAACCGTGTCTGATACCTTATAATGAGCCTTCAGATAATGCTTGCCTTCCCTCAGAGACACTTCCCATTTTTTGGCAGTCTCTCTGTCCAGACCTCTCTCTTTAAGTTGGTCCACTATTCCACACAAAGCTTCAAACCCTTTCGCGCGATCCGAAGCAATGTAGTCGAGCCCTTGCAAGGACTTCCTTACGGTCGCCCTGCAGGCAGACAGGACTCTTAACATTGTTGTTGGGCTGAATGGAGTGAAATTCGTCTCCTCGCAATAAGCCTGGTACTGCTTTACTAGCCTGTTAGGGATCATCGCCCTAATGACATTTGGGGTTTCTAATATCTTTCCGGAAGATAGGCGGAGATATCGCTGCCCAAAAGGAAGATCCTGGATAACGTGCGGGCTAGTTATGTAAGTCAAAAAGTGATCCAACTGTTTATTATCTACTCTCATCCTAGGACTTTTTGTTCGGGCTGGCAAGGCACCCCGCCCATATTGAAGAGAGTGCTGTCTCGCCATTTTGAACCGGTATTCGGTGATCCCTGGGATGTAGTTTAGGATACGCTTAAACGTTATTAGGTCTGCCATGATTGATAATATCTGACGCCTTGTTTCCCAAGTAGATGCGTTTTGGTAAGACTCCGCCAGTGCCTTTAGATATTTTCGGTCTTCTTGTCGTTCACCGATGCCAAGTACCTTCTCGACTGAGCCAGATTTTTTCACGGCTTCCCAGAGGTAGCCTGCGTCTCCTGGAACAATAACGTTAAGGCCAGAAACAATAACTGACTTCGCCTTTGACACATGGCTTGCTCTAGTACGTTCGCTGGCTGCCTCCCATCACTTTTTGTGTGACCCGACTGTGTGAGCATTACATGAACGTAAGAAATCGTTCAACAGGAACGTCTTGTTGCTTGACTACTAATTTGTGGATCATCGCCGTTAGAACTCTCGCTGCCGCTGCTCGCTTGAGAGTCCGTTTGATACACGCTAGTGTCGATCTCGGAGTAGTGTCCTGATTCGTCAAGCTGTGGATGAGAGTATTCGTCTCTTATGGTCAGGTGGTGCATTGACTGGCTAACGTTGTCTTCAACTTCTTTAATCTCCACATCTTTTCTCTGTACGCGTTAGAAAGGAAAATGAACTAGTTAGCGCAGAAAAATTTATAAACTCGATGTCGCCGCTGTAGAGCAAATGACTTTTTTAACCGCGTACATATCACCACTGCAATGATATGTAAGTGTTCTCGCATCAATACATGATATAAAGGAGTAGTATGCAGGGAGGCTAGGGTCATCAAAAGTGGAGGGGAGGAAAACTCACCTTTTGCTGAACCTCACTAAACTATTAAAAGCCACTCGGACAAGGTTATAATCTGTTATGTTCATGCCATAGCTATACCAAATAGCTCTATCTACCTGTGGGATATTTTGTGATATCCGCTCTTCCGGTTTTTCTACGTTAGATCCTAAAGCTTCTGTGGTCGATTCTGAGCTGGGAAATACTAATAACTGTGATGCTTCTTCCAACTTTCTCCTGCACTGCTTGCAGATTTCTGAAAAAAATAGTGGATTGCAGAACATTACTCAGAAAATCTGTGTCAAACTCTTATAGCTTCTGTTTTTGCTCATGATGCTCTTCGTTTTTGAAATATTGCAGCTATGTGTTGAAACTGTTCGGTAACACGTTTCTTGATTTAAAGATTTTAGGGGGCGGGGGTATATCCGATTATGAATTTAAAATACAAAAAATGGCAGTGGAGGAAATTGAAACTGCCATTTTTTTACGCTCTAAACCTGGCAATGTTGTAAAATATCACTACAGGTTTAACACTCACGGGAGCCTACAGGAAGCAACACGTGGGTTTGCTGGTAGAGTAGCTTGGAATGTAGAGATGATATTCCTCTCTCCCCTGACACTAAAGTTCCATGCAATGACCATTCACTGGGAGCAGTGCATATCCTCTTATTTGAACGCCATCTAATGCCAAATTCGTCTTGATGTCTTGGGCATATTGTTAGTTCAAGGTGACTTTCGTTTAACTCAAAAATTCCTTCAAAGATAAAAAAGGTTGTAAGGTGCCTTTTACTTAACAATTTTTAGCGTATATATCGCAGCGTCCTTCACATTTTATTCGCTTCTTCCACGTTTATCGTTAATTTATGCACCAAAAGATAAATCAAAAGCTTTATTTTTAATTTTTCTTTGGACGTCCAGTCATCCCAAAAGCAGTTTTTGTTCCTCACTTTTGTAAAGTTCCTGTGAAACAAACAAGGCTGTAATGCTCGCGATAAATCTGAGATGGTTTATAAATGTAGACAATATTAATAATTTTTTTAAAAATAAACTTCTCATCGCATTGAAGTATTAATGATCAGGAATAAGTTTAAATTTTGCGTGTTTACTGAGAAACACGGAGGCTTTAACTTTTGCATTTTGGCTGAGCTCAGATGTTCTGATATTGATCTTAATTTGATTAAGTCGGCTACTGCACGGGTTAATTATCACTCATTCTTGAATAACACGCTATGTGTTTTAGGAATATGTCTAAAAATATTTTAGCGTTGTAAGTTGCAATCATGGCCCTTAATTAACGGAGTAAAAATTGTATATGAAATGCAGTAAAATGAGAAGTACACGAATCAATCAAAGAAGGTGCTGAGCGTCACGCTTCATTAAGCCTTCCTTTCAAGTCATTTTCCGCGTTACCCTTGTAACTAAACCTTGAACATCGTCCAGTTTTATTTAGTGTGTAAATTATGGACAATAATTGAAATCTACAGGCTGCAGACGTACGAAAACTAGTGATGCTTCGATAAATTTGCGGACACCTTTCAAAATATAAAAACAGTCTGAATCAGACCACGATGCAGCTAAATTACATTTAGTTTTAGTCTCACACCGATTCTTCTCGATGTAAAAAGATTGGGAGGCGTTTATTTTCCTTTCTTTAGATTATGCGTCTATTCTTTCTTGTTTTTTTTTTAAAGATGGCCTGTTTAATACAGACATCTACCTTACGTACCTGCACGTGCCAACAACAGCTTTAGTTCAGAGTCTAAACTAGCGTCTCGAATGTTGCAAGAACGTAGATGCCCTTGTATGGCTTTTGTACACTTCGCGAGGATCACGCTCTTCACATTTTCTGGATTGTCCACAATAGAACCACATGTTCCTCGTGCAATCTGCCCATACTCACACGAAGCCATTTGCAAGTACACAATGATTGAATGAAGTCAATGAATAAACTGCACTGTACAAATTAACAGGTGCAATTAAAGACAAAGAAGTAAGCCAGTGCTGCCTCTTCAGAATGCGGGCTCTTCTCAATTAACGGAGAACAACTCAATAATCCAGGAAAAAAGATTTTATTTATCAGTCCAAAACAAAAAAAATTGAACTACCAAAGATGCACCGACCTCTCCGCGACCATATCCAATCCTGGGTGTCCTGTGGCATTCAATACTTGGTCATGTTGCACGGTGATATATGCGCTCGGCTCGGCTCAGGTGATATATGCGCTCGGCGATTTTTGTCAAGAACTTCCATGAATGCGGTTCTTTCTATCCAAGAAAGCATCGCTGAGATAAGACATATTAGTCAAGTACCTCGCACATTGATTTACCTCGCATTTGTTGCCGCATTTGTGTTGTATCAATAGACTGGTATTACAGAGTCGGCGGTAGACAAAACTGACATGTCAGAGCAAACTGTCTCTAATTTCCAATTTTACTATTCCAAATTAATTGCATGGCTCAAAATTTAAAAGGCAAGTATTTCTAAGTAAAAACAAACTGGTAGAGCCAAAAAAACGTCATCACGCAAACAAAAGTCAGAGCTCAATGGCGTTTATTTCCATGAATATTAAAGGTCAAAGGTCACTCATAATTGATAAAATGACCTGTTTTCAAATCGCTCTCAGAACTCGCCGTTTCATCTACCCCAATTTTTTTTTTCATCGATGTTTAGTTGAAATGATAATGTTTCCAGAGTGCTTTTTTAGGCCTTGAATTTAGCCAAAATACTGTTGTTGTAATCACCATTGAAAGATGTTAAATTAGAAAATCTGTCAAATTTTCACGTTTACATTTTATTTGCATTTGACGACACCGATAATCTGACGAAAGAAGATAGTTTGATTTGCTTGGTTAATCTTTTAAAGAAAGGTTTCAAGGTATTAATGGCAGCTTCTGCAAAAGTGCATATTTCGGCGTGATTAAAGCCGGCGTTAACGGCCAAAATTTAAGAAATTCATTAAAAAATAAGTAAAACCCCAAACGACCCGAAAGTTATATTTTTAGAAACAGTTCACCAAGGCCTTCTTTCTGGCAAAGTTTGGGAAAATCGGATTTTTCTTTCTTGCATACCCTTAGTCGGTCCTTACAGAAAACCGCTCTTAATGACCTGAGACCTAGTCTCAATGTACAATTAGACAAACTTCGTGCAAAAGTTTTTAAATAGCTCTTCTACTTAGATTCTATTGTTGTTCTTTTTCAGCATGCTTCACTTTACTTTTTTACATTTTCAACATTTTTTATAGTTCTTAATACATTTTTACATCTTACACATATATATGCTAATTCTTTTAACTTTTTACTTACTTGAAAATGACCGTAGATCGGTCGAAACGTCGTTTTTTATCCGTGAATTTTACTGAGTTAAGTTTTAAGAAACCCTTACTCATAAATTTTATTTTTATCAACTCTAAGTTACATTTATTTTCAATCATAAGTAAGACTATTATTTATTTATTTATTTTTCACTTTTAGTTTTTTTTTCAAAATGGATCATGGAAGAGCCAACCCCATTTGACCTCACCGATTTTTCAAAGGCCCCCGAGCCCACGCACCCAAAATTTCAGTCCCCTCAAACATCTTCATACCCCCTTATCCAAATTAAATAATCTTTCCCTTATCCATGCCACGTTTTCGCGATACAAATATTATCAAAAATAGCCGAACGACAATCCCAAACAAAAACCCAAAAAAATAAGTACAAGGATGTTTTTTACTATTGATAAGATCTTTCACAACCACCACTTCATTTCAACAGACTGTAACTACCACGGGGGAGGGGGGTGGAGACGAGGTCTGGGACCGCGAGAAACGATGTTCTCACTACATGCAAAGTGCTCACCTTCCGTGGTGGTCAGACGGTAATTGCAGTGTACTTTTCACAAAGTAAACGCTTCAGAGGCGAGAAGCGAACCAGCAGAGGAAATAATTCAACACTTGAAAAAATAATATCATACGTCTTTGTTCTCCTCGCGTGTAGTATTTGTCCTTTGGTATTGAAATGGAAAAACGTAAGCGGCACTCACGGCAACCTTGTAAACTGTTAACAGCCAATAACGCGCTTGGCCATCGATCGAGTTTATAGGTATTTTGCCAGGCGAGGAGAATATTATAGAAGTTATGATGCTGATAAAAATTACTGGAGAAAGTGTCACACTTCATAACGATGATAACATTTCACTTCGCTTATTACGATCAGTAAACACCTTAAATTCAAAGTTACAATTCAAACGACCCTAATTAACAAATTAAAAGCTCTGTACCTTGAAACGACCTTAACTTTCCTTAGGTTCGCAGCAAAACATTACACAATATCTTACCTCTTCGGCGGTTGTTTTAGCTATACGCAGCTATAGGTTGCATATTCCAAACTCTACGGAGGAAAATAGTTAAAAAGAAAAAATTTAAAGCAAAACATACACTATGTCTGAAAAGCGACATAAAATCAATTAAGTTGCAAATTACCAAAATATAACAGTGAGAAACAATCCCGCCTTCGACCACCATGATTTTGTTCCTCCTCAAAACCTTTAATTGATCTTTGGTTTATGACGTAATGCGTATGATCACTACACAAATCTGCTGGCAAGACCCTTGATGATCGCTTTGCGAGTTGTGAGAACATCGTTTGACTTCTTTTAAGAGAATGTATGGGACGTAACTCCCCCTCCCCCCCTCCCTGGTAACTACACTATCTCTTCATAACCAAATTAGCACTCCCAGTGTCCACAACTACCTCACTGCAACACCTAAAATCACTTTTACCTTCCAAAAGTAATTTTTTTGTTACTTTATATCAAATTCTATGAGAAACCAGTTTCACTGATTAACAAACTACAGCCATTATCTTACCAATTCACGTCCAATATAACTCCATGCCTTCCACTTCACACATCTCAACCAACCCGTAAATTATACAACGCTACTGCACTACTCACACATCCCTAATATACTTTTAACAAAAATTTCACATACGCCTAGTGTAACGACGCCCAAATATACGCTCCCACAGCTTTCCAAAGCATTGTTGGTCAGTGTTGTGAGAGGAAGAAACTGATCCCTCAGCGGTCCGCTGTGGTAGAGATCTTATTGGCAAGTTCAGAAACGGCCGAAGTTTGAGTTCGTGAAAGCCGTATATCCTTATCATGCTACTTAATCCGTTCATGCATGTACCTTCCCGTTTCGCCAATATTTACTTTGCCGCATTCACAAGGAATCTTATACATTAGTCAATCTTATTTTAGTGGATACACAGGATCCGTAAGTCATACTAAGTGCGATCTTAGTGTAGCGTCGGATTTGAAAACAGATCGTACGCCATGCTGTTGTAAGCAACGACTAAGTGTTTCAGATAAACCGATGTACGGCAGAACCGCTGTAGATTTAATTTCGGTTGAGAGTTCTTTGTCAGATGCCTGCCGGTTCTTCCATTTTGTGATGTCAGTTACAAACGAACAGACCTCAAGGTTTTTAAGCTTTTTTAAGAAAAGATTATTTAATTGTGTATTTAGTGAATAGATTGCATGACTAGGAACTTCTTTATCTAATTTATTGTTTAATTCTGTCAATAACAAAATGCTTACATCTGATTGGTTCTTAACAGCTCATATTTAATTGTCGCATAATTTTGCTAGTGTAACTCCAAAACTGTCTGATTTGACCTGTCCGATTACCAAGAGCTTGTAATCGGACAGGTCACATCGGATAGTAAAAGAGCCAATGAAAATCCAGTAGCAAATGCCACTAGCCAATGAAATTTAACTACTTAGCACATCATGGATAACCAATCAAAATCAATGACAAAGTAGTGACCAGCTTAGCTGTCCAGCTTCAACCGGAAAAGAGAAATGGATGAAACTAACTGGTGCAGTGACTTTTATTTACATTGATAAACATTCCAAGACTGAGCTGGCTTGTAATTTCAGATCGGCCTTAAGCGCTCGATCGATTTGAAATTTCTCACCCGAATACTCCCTGAATTGTACTCCACTCAGTCCTATCACCTGTACTAATAAAATTCATGGCAAACATTTTGGCACGCTCATTGGTCGATAGCACGTCAATTAATCCCAAACAGTGCAAAAAGTTGAAATTGAGAGCAGAGAGTTGAAATTGAATTGATTGCCAGGAGAGTTACGAGTCTGTCAAGTTTAGCGAAAATCAGGCAACTTCGCTGGAATAACCCAGTCTACGAAAGAAACAAAAGCCGCTAACACAATGCAGAATTTTTGACTGACAACCAAAACATGAATAATAATAATTCAATGAAAGATGTAAAACAAAAGCAGTTTTCATTTAATGGAGAAAGTAGTGTGATTGAAGTGTTTCGAAACCTTGTTTCCCTTCTTTTTGTTTTTTTTAGCTGGCTTCCGTTTGGAAGGCGAAAACAAGATGAACACGCCTCGCTTAAAACCTTATTAAAAGTGATACCGACAACTCCGTTTTCTTTAGAACTTCTTTTTTGTCACAGCCAAAGTCAAACGAGACAAAAACTGTAATGATAAAGGGTTTAGTTTTATCGTTTGCCTCACGATTGTCACTTTGATATTGATCAAGACGTTTCGACCGCACACTGCAGCTTTTCATAAGGTCTTTCTCATAAGGTGTGTTAAGAACCGCATTGTTCGAAGAGACCTTCGGGTCCGGTCACCAGTACCAACTAAAGGCGCTCGCAGAGTAGCCGAACTAGCATCCTTTAGGTTGCTACAAGAAAGAATACACCTGACTCAGAAAGCTAAGGGAGATGCGAAAACAGCTACAGAGCTCACTACAAAAAAGGAAATATTTGCTTACAAATAGGATTTTTATGCCTTTTCCCTCCTATTGTAATTAGTAAAGTATTCCCAGTGCGCCTGGCCGTGGGGAGCAGGTAATATGTTGCGATAAACCCCCTCTATGGTATAGCATTCGTCATATGATCAGCACGTTCCTGTATGAGTCATTTGTCGCGGTTCAGCAGGGGATTAAGACGTGTTTTTTCTTCCCACCTCCTCCCCATGGCCTCCCACATTTCTTGACTATGTAGGAGTTAATGTTCTTCGTTTTGTTGTTTGCGTTTTCTGTGCCCTCACCTTTACTAGGCCAGATTATGTGTCGAACAGTTTGTTGAAAATGCATATTTGAATAAAAAGGCAATAAGCACAGGCTCATAGCCATTTTCCTCCACACCCAGTTGTTTTCATTTGGCCCAGTAAATGGAGCTCAGGCAAGCCAGCATATTCTAGCTCTTATTCAGAGTATTGGGACGGGAAAAGGCATAAATATAACATCTGCTCTTTCGTCCAAAGATGCTTCTGATATACTTGAAAAGATCAGTTGCAACGTCGAGCGAGTCTTTAATAAGACCAAAGACCGACAACGACGTAAATTTGATAAACTTTTGCAAGCGAAACAGTCCTCTGTTTCGCCGACCAATACACCTTGTATTGACAAGAACAAATCCGTTATCAATTTATCCTCAAGGTCCTTAAGCAACACTGAGGTTTCGCTACTGCAGAAAGGTTAAATTCCGCATTAACTCCAACTAGTATCCCAGATACTGAGATAGTTGCCAAAGTCGAGTCTGCTATAAGACCACTTGACACAGAACAAGCCAACTCGGTCAGGAGAACTGTTAATAATCTTCTCCAAAAGGCACAGTCACCTAAGACTAACGTAACTAAAGACAAGAAACAAGCCCTCAGGGAGGATAACACTATTCTGCTTCTCACGGCTGATAACCGCCGCCTGGTTAGCTCAGTTGGGAGAGCACCGGTCTGTTGAGCGGGAGGTCGCGGGTTCAAGCCCCGGCCGGACCAACACTCAGGGTCTTAACAATAACTGAGAAGAAAGTGCTGCCTTTGTAATGACATCTGCAAATGGTTAGACTTTCTAGTCTTCTCGGATAAGGACGAAGAACCGTAGGCCCCGTCTCACAATCCTTGCCTATATTAATACTGTGGAACGTTAAAGAACCCACACACTGTTCGTAAAGAGTAGGGGTCGTAGACCCCGGTGTTGTGGTCAACCTTGATATACGGATCCTTCGCGTGATGCTGTACAGGCTTTGCGAAGTAATATAGTAGAAGTAGAAGGTCGCGCCAGCCAATTTTCCGCCATGTCGTTACTAAAAATAGTAAAAAAATGGCGGGAAATTCAAATTTCAAAACGCTATATCTTTGAAGTGGATAGGGATATTTCAAAACATTTTTCACTTTTGATATCCTTGTGGTGAGTTCTTTCAGAACCATCATCATGTATCCTAAAATACTAAAACCAAATTTGGCGGGACTTTTGTGACGTCATTTTCCCGCCAAAAAAAGCCAAAATCTGAAAAACAAAAAAAATACGATTTTAGGGAATGGTGAGTTCTATATTGTTGCAAATTTTCAAGTGAAGTTTTCAGGTGAGCGTTTTAGATGTCACACGTGCCCACCGTGAAATAACTTAGTGCTACACCATTTAGACATTAAAATACTAAAACTAAATCATTGAATAAAATCCTCTCGGAAACATACAGCCATTATAGAGATCTACGACCCTCTGAAATGTGGTCAAATTTCTTTAACCCTAAAACAATCCTTGCATGTTTGATTTAACTGTGTTTCCCTATACAAAGGAACAATAAACTAACTTGCTAAAGACAAAGCTATTTACAAGCAATATGAGTGACTTTCTGTCCAAGAGGTGCCTAATTCTATTTACCTGTACCAACGGATGAGAACAAGTGGAACTCGTCTTAGTTATATGGATGCTATAATTGACACATTGATCTAAGTATAGCCCAAAATCCGTTGCGACTAGAACCAGGGAGATAGTTTTACCTCGTACTATAAGCGATATAGCAGGTAACTGACTGGTAAGTTGGGGTAAACTTACAACGACTAATAACTTTGGGGATTGATAAGAAACGAATGATGAGGGCACCATTTACTAATACCAGTTAAATCATTGTTCGCAGCTGAGATGGCATTAGCTGAATCTGATACCTTAAACTTGAAAAACATTAGACAATTATCAACATACGTTTTGGCTTGACTAGTGCTAATTTCATTAACAAGATCACCAAAATAGATGGTGGATAAAATTGGACCCAGAATTGAGCCCTGGGGTACCCCATGTTATACGGGAAGTATTTCTGAGATGAAATCTTTGTAGCGGACCCCTTGGACCCTCGGCTTTCTAAATGATAGATAGCTAAAAAACCAGGAAACGGTTGGCTACATCAGGCCATATCTGCGCAACTTAGTAAGACGATAATTGTGATCAAAACTATCAAATGCTTTTTACATATCCAATAATACTAAAAGCGATACAACTGCTTTCAAAAGTTGATCAGTGACATATGCTAGGGCAGTTTCTGTAGAAATGTATTTCTTTTTGCTAGTTTGATGAACTAACAATTTGTTATTTCTTCTGTAAGCCTCTCAATTACCTTTGACAAGATAGGCAATAGTGAAATTGGTCTCTTAATAGCTGGTACCTCTGGGTATCCCTCTTTAGGTATAGGGACGACTTCCGCCAATTTCCATGGGCCAGAGAAGGTACTTTGTTGGAAGGAATTATTGAGTAGTTGCTTGTCTTGCGACATTGCAAGCAGCGCTGACTGCAGGTGGAAGCTTCGGTGAACTCGCTGTAATAACCTGATCTCCACTTTCCGTACAGAGCTTTAACTGAGAACCCCCACATGTTGCGGCAGCCGAGAAACCGGTGTGATTCATCCTCGAAGTAGAAGATGGACTCAAAGCCAGACTTGTAGCCTCGATATTTCTTGTTCCAATAACGTGCCTTCGCCGTCTCGACAATTTCTCCAACGCTTCTTTGAATACCAGCATCCTGAAGCTGTACACGAATGGATTAACCAAAGAATTGGCAAGATGTAAAACATTGACCGTCCATATCACGTATGGGTGAAAACACCTCTTGCATATGTCCCTACCTATGTAAACAGAAAACGCTGGCAGCCAAAACAGCAGCGACAAAGCGATCACCACGAACAGAGTCCTTGAAAGTCGTACGTTATACTCAGTAGTTTGACGGCCGTTGACAAGGGCTACTTCAGGTCCAGTGCTGCTCAATCGTGTTCGTATTTTGAGGTAGCTCGCGCAAATCATCACAAAAGAGATAAAAAGGCAAAAATGTACAACAACATGAACAGTCTCCCTCGCCAGCTTTGGGTAATAAAAGGAAAGAGCCATCAGACCAAATATCAAAATTCCTACAGCCCATACGACGACAATACTGTAGATGTAAACGCGAGTGCTAACAACACGATGACGCAACGGTTTTAACACGGCAAAAGCGCGCTCGAGGGAAATCAGGGCGAGAAAAAACACCGATGCACTTGATGCAAAAAGTTGCATTGCTCCTGGTATCCATTCTACTCGCAGAGCATTTTCTCGTTTTCCCCTCAGTGGGTTTGTTTCGTTCATTCCCCTCGGTTTTGACGTTGTCGCCGTCATCTGATGGTACTTTTCCATTCCCAGAATTATAGGCTCTGTAATACCCACAATTAGGCAGCAATGGCGAGATTTATCAAGAGATAACGAGTTCTTCTTATTTGCGATGTCCGAGTCGGAGTTGAGAAAACGAAGATGGTGAACGCGTTTCCAAGGATGATCAATGCAGCCTCCACTACAAAGACAACAACAAAGATAATCGCCAACATTCTTCTCAGTCTATCTCAGTATCTGCGACTAATTGCAATATCACACCACTACAACGTTATAGTTCAAGTCAATTAAAGTACTTATAACGCCCTGCTGGTAACACCCAACCACGTTTTTTCTTTTTCTTTTTCTTCTTTCTTTGTCTTTTTTCACGATGGTGCTGGTGATATTGATAGTCAATTTTGCGGTGTTATATACGTGTACATTTAAATTGTCTGCATGCAATGGTTGTGTATTAACAAATGAATAATATCTTGCTAAGTCAACAACAGCTGCTCGCCGTAGTACTCGATGATCTAGTGTGTTTTTTATCTCTCTTCAATATAATGGGTAGAAAGAAACAGTTTTAAATTCATCTGGCAACAAAGCAGAGAGAAGGAGAAAATGTAAAATGCCTCTTACATAATGTCCTCGCATTTCCGATTTACTAATGGTGTCGTAAATCATGCCAAAGTGAAAATTTAAAGATTACGTTTGAGTTGACTCAGTTGGTCCTTTTCCCACCAATGAAAATAAAGCATTTCATCTGTTTCAAACACGTTTTGAATGGTACCTTCATTGGGATGTTTCTTTGCACGTGTAAACAAAATCGGCAATAATATTTCTATTCAAAACATCCTAAACCAAGTAGTTATGTAAAGATGCTTTCTGGCTCAACTCAAACGTACTTTTTTCTGATTAACCCAGTGATTTTTCCGTCATCCGACATCAAAATTTTCCTGTCTATTTTCTGTCATCATATTTGTACTTTTTTTGAAAATTTTAATTTAAGGAGCGTTTTTTCAAACAGTCCTTAATCAGAAAATCAACCCCTGTCATTTTTTATGACAGTAATGTTCCTGAATATTTATGTTATATGAGTACCAAATGCTCGCTTCGCTCGCCGGGGTTAATCAGAAAAAAAAACATGTTTGAGTTTAGCCAGAAAGCATCTTTATATAACTACTCAAATCTTGTTGTTGATGGTGTACAAATCATTGTTTTATAACTACTCCGAACAGACAATCATTTACACAACATTTCAAACATCTACAGGTTTGTTTTGATTAAGTTGTGAATATTTAATCAGTTTCAGAATGTTTTAGAAAGGGGGTTTCCCATTTATCATTATCGCGTGAAAATGAGAAATAAAATTTATTTGAGAATTTATTTTTATCTAAGTTTTTATACCAAGTTGTGATTTTTTGTTGTAGAAATCATCTTTTATAACTACTCAAAATACACTTTCATTTACATAACATTTCCGACACCTACATCTGAGACCCTGTTTACATGGAGTGGGGGACCACGGTCTAGTGAGGTAGGTTTCTTTTGTTTTGTGTCCCCCAGAGCCTGAAAACAAAAGAAACCAACCCCACTAGACCGGGGTCCTCCACTCCATGTAAACAGGCCCTGAGTAAACTTTAAGAGTAAACTTTACTGACAAAGTTTGTAATTTATTCACACTTTTTTTTTTCATAAAATTTCATGGTTCTCGGGAAAGATAGATTTTTATAGTTAAAAATAAATGCTTAAAGAAATTAGAACACACAACAAAATGGGATTCATATCAACAACCAAAAGCCAATAGGGAGCTTAAGCAACAACGTTTTTGAGCGACGCACGTCAACCGGAAGTGGCCTTTTTTCATTTTTTGACGGTGGTTTCGCGCAAATTTTCAGTCAAATCGCCTCTATAGTAGTAAAGAAGCTAAGGAATACAAATTTTATATCATCAAGGCATGTTAAGAGGGAAAATACCTCACTTCCGGTTGTCGTGCGTCGCTCAAAAACGTCGCTGCTTAAGCTCCCTAATAGGGAGCTTAAGCAACAACGTTTTTGAGCGACGCACGTCAACCGGAAGTGACCTTTTTTCATTTTTTGACGGTGGTTTCGCGCCAATTTTCAGTCAAATCGCCTCTATAGTAGTAAAGAAGCTAAGGAATACAAATTTTATATCATCAAGGCATGTTAAGAGGGAAAATACCTCACTTCCGGTTGTCGTGCGTCGCTCAAAAACGTCGCTGCTTAAGCTCCCTAATATAGTGTTGATAACGTCGTTTTTCTCTCAAAGAGAGACTACGAACTTATCAATCAAATCGACCAGCAGCTTCTCAAGCTTTGTTCGCCAGACCCAGATAATGATTTATGGCCAACAAAGAATGAGTCACCTGCGAGAGAGTCGATTGAAGAATTTAATCAGATTCTTAACAATGTTCGGAATCTTACAAACAATCTTAACAAACTTTAACTTCGAAAAACAGATGATTCAGCTTTTGCAGGTTTGTTTCATGGCATCACAAATTTCCTTTATGAAGGAAGTGAATATGAAGATGAAGACTTTTTAAATGATAGAATAAAGTTCAACCGTCTGAATTTTACGCGTCCAATTGGGGGCTTTTTTTTATGCCGCTCGAAACGGTGAATTCTCTCCAGTCTCTTAACACATGTGTTAGTAGACTTTTTTTATGTCGCTCGAAACGGGGAAACAGTTTTTGTATTTTAAATAAAACCAACAACTGAAGTTTTATCTGATGTTGAGGAAGAGGAAACAACAACGAGACAACAACCAACAAAGAATGTTGTAGATGGAAAAGACTTTGTTAAACTAACTAAAAAAGCTTTAAAACTTGGTGTCGAATCTCTTGATTTTTCGGGGCACCCAAGGTCAATTTTCGGAAAATATCTGTTCGGGAGACGATTTGAGATCTAGAATTTTCGGAACATTTGTTGTAAAATTTCTTGCTTGCCTGCCTCTCCTAGGATTTTCGAAAATCTGACAAATGGTATAATTACCCATTTTTAACGGATTTTTACCATAGTAAGGTCACCTAGAATTTTCGGGAGCCTTTTTTCTGGCTGAAATTTTCGAAAAGTTAAGTTTTGATATCTATAATTTTCGGATCACTAGACTTTAGCTAGGAAATCCGAACAGATGAAAAATTTTTAGGGGACAAAAATATGCCTATATCTACCGTTTAAATACTAAAATTTGATCAACAATGCATGTTTAAGTGATTTTGAACCATATCCTCGTTGGGTGGTGGTGATATTTCAATCGAAAAAACAGTAAATATGTTGCAACACTCAAGGATGGGAAAAAAGTTAATTTTGGTAACCAAAAATATGAAGATTTTTTAATTCATGGTGATGAAGAGCGACGAAAAGAGTCTCTTGCTAGAGCAAAGAAAATTAAAAACAAAAAGAAGGACTTTAACTTGGGAAAATCCTGAGTCTGCTAATTACCGGGTCGATTCATCTATTGTGGGGTGTTCCGGATTTAAAAAACGTTGAAGATTTATTAAACATTAAAAAAAGATGCCAAAGCAAAGGGTTATTATTAACGGCAAAAAAAAAATTACAAACGTCGTGTATTTTCTTATTATGCAGCTTCAAAAGACAGTGAAATTGAAAATGTTAAAACAGAAACATTTTAAAACCTAGATTAACTAAGACTGGATATCATAGAATAATTATTTATGATAAAAATTTAGACAAACCAAGAGATTATTATATACATAGGTTTGTTAACGAGTGTTTTTACCATATTCAACCAGACAAAAGTAATAATCAAATTAATAATTTACAACTTCTTACACATAATGAAAATGTACAAAAATAACAAAATAAACCACTTGTGTCAATAAATGTCTTAACTGAGGAAGAAAAAACTTAATACATTAATATTACATCAACATCAATTTAATTAAAGATTTGTTTGACATCAATTTCATATCTTACCCTTGTCTCCGGGGAAAAGCCCTGGGAACGAGGTTGCGGAATAAACGGCTGCCAGGGAGAAGACTATCCTAAAGTGTGATGTTACTAATGTTTAAAAGTTTAAATTGCATAAAAGTGCCAATATCTCGCTCTCACACTAAGAGAAAAATAATATTTTAGGCAAGTAGGTTTATTTGCGGGCGACAAGAGGAGCCGCATTCCTAATCTCAAGATTGTTATTACGCGTGCGTCGCATGTAAGTAGCAAGTATTCGTTTGGACTTCCTCTTAGAATGTACAGAATGCACAGAACGCACTTTGATCACGCGCGTTTTGACCTTCTATCACTCGTTATCTGATCACGCGTGTTTTGACAATCTGTCTCGTGAAACTTACGCAAAGCACAGCGCTGGAGCAAAAGCGTTTTCACCTTCGATCGTTGTCGCCCGCACTCCATAACCTTTGGTTATTTCTAGTTTTATCAATTTAATATACCAAGAAGTTTCGTACTTCCATAAATTACGTTTTGTAGCGTCATCACTTCGGAACTTTTCGGCGCGATTATCCTCTCTCCCCAGGCACTTCGTCCTTTCGAGAAAGCTGACCAGTACCTTATTTCGGTTAGGCAAAACTAATTTTGGGCAAATAAATTACCCATCCATAGCTGTCCTATCAGCCTTGCCCTTCAATTTTGAGTATCATAATTTTTCACGACGGGCGAAACAAGGCAATGATTAGAACGATCGAAACAACGCTTTTTGTATAAGTAATACCGCTCTGATGGTGTGTTTGAACTATCTTCTTACTAGTATTTGTTTTAAGCACTGAGATATACCAGAAGATTTCTTTTCTGTATTAGGGTACACACCTTCCTTCCATAGCCAATTGAGGGTCATGTTTAGAAGCCAATCGGGCATGAAAATACCTTTGAATGCGGTTTTGTTAAACACTGGCTAAATTCGTTCAAACAATCGGGCCTTTATAATGACTTTTTATTATTCAGACTTTTTTGTATATAATTTCTCTTTTTGACTATTATACTGTCGACGAAGAAAAACTCAATTTCCGTTTTGTTTGACATGAACTTTGCCGCACTTGCAAACAACTGTAACTTACCTTTTAAAGATTTACTTATTCATGGCGATGCTGAGCTGATCATTACAGTTTCTGGTGAGGTGAGTGTCTTGCACAAAAATTCACATTTGGTTGTAAAAGAGGTATTGCCTTAAATTGAAATTTTCACAATGAGGTGCCTAATGGTTTAGTCCCGCATCACAACTAATTACATGTAACTCTCTCAAACATCACAAATACACGGAAATAACATATTTTTCTTTTAGAAAGGCTCTCCACCTTAATTCCTCGGGTCATTTACATTTTCTTCTTTTTATTTTTTATTTGCAAACTGTATTCTCCGTATTGTCTTCCAACTCTGACACCAGCACTTACTTCAAACTGAAACTCCTAGTTTATTACGCACATTCATCTAGATGTTTAAATACTTTCAATGCATCCTTCTATTAGTAAGTCAGTTAGTTAGTCAGTTAGTTGGTGAGTCAGTTTAACTAACTAACCACATTGGTTAGTAAGTTCCTTCGTTTATTCTTTAGTTATTTAGTTAGATCACCATTGCCACTCTCCCTCCTTTTCATTTTCTAATCATATAGGGTGGATTCCGTTCCAACATACGCGTATAACTGTCGTATTTTCCCACTGGAATTTTTCATTGTTTTTAGGTTGAAAACACCGTAACCGTAAGGTGTTTCCGTTGGCGAGCAATGGTCTTTTAAAAATCATATTAAAGGAAACGTGCTCTGTTTTGACTTGTGATAATTCTCGAATTGGTTTCGCCAAATATATCCATTCGTAATTGCTTTATGTGTTGATTGAGTTTCACTAGTAATGCATGAATAGTTTTTAATCGTTGAAAGAATTTTAATTCTTAAAAGCATTGAAAATCACAATGTGGAAAATGCAAACACGCAATTGTCACATTTAACTATAAATTAAACATTTTTAAACAAAAAACATTCAATTAAAATGTCCCAAATTTGCATAATTTCAAAACAACTGGCATTTCAAAAACTTCATCTTCTGATAATTTCGTTACGACATTTGCATTACAATAGTCCCAAACCCAATTACAATAGAAATTACAATTAATCCCAAACCCGTAGCTGTAAAAGTTTTAACTTTGTCTGTGAACGCCGAACCAACCTTACGTGCTTTAAAGCACCTATAGCACGCAAAAAAAAAATGACAAAAAGTGCACTTGCCGATTAGAAGTCGCTACGCAAGGTGACCGCGATTTTGTTTTGCAAGCACGTGGTTTTTGTACAGACTATTTATTATTGGGCTGCCTGTGGCGCCCATTATGGAATGGGTTTTCTCCGTCGAAAAAAGACAAATGGCGGACGGTACACCCAGAAGGCGTTGCGTATCTCAATCCCTCTTCAACAGAGCCCATTTTTGCGTGGAGGGAACCAGTCATTTCAGGTCGTCTGGGCAATAGATTTAGAAATCGATTTGGAATGAACATAAATTATTTCGTGAAGTTATTGCGCCCAATATATACTCCGAATGATTATCTAAATGCAACAGCCGATGATGTTATTAGTCTGTGCTGAACTGAAGAAACAATGCCGTCCCACGTTTCCCTCGGGAAAAGCTTTAAATTTTCGTAATTCTCTCCCTGCGTGTGATAAGTCTTACAATAAAGAAATATGCCATTTGTAGATCACCCAGTCAAATAGAAACATACTCTCTTGCCTTGGATAGTTAGAAGAAGGGCTTTAAATGCAATATCCGACAGAAATAATACTGAAGCTTAATTTGCTTTGCGAATTTAAGGAAAAGGAATCTACTGTTACTTAATAACAGTTAAAACGGCACCATATTTGATCCCGTCACATTTTATAACCGGAGAACGACAATAGTTTTTGAATTTTCCGCTCAAGTTCTGCGCTTGGGAGGGGGGTTGTAGAAATGTCCCATTTAAAAATAATGCCAATCCTTTTCTTCTTTCAAAAGGCTAATTGCGGGAGACAAGAGGAGCCTGCAATCCTAATCTCCAGGTTGTTCAGGTTGTTATTACGCATGCGTCGCATATATGTAGCCAGCATTCATTTCGACTTCCATTAAGAATGAATGGAATGCACAGAACGCAATTTGGTCACGCGCGTTTGGACCTTTTATCACTCGTAATCTGATCACGCGCGTGTTTTGGCCATCTGTCCGGTTTATAACTTACACGAAGCACAGCGCTGGAACGAAATTATTTTGACTTTCGATCGTTGTCGCCCGCACTCCATAACCTTTGGTTAATTCTAGTTATATATATATCTATCCCATTCCTCCGGTTAGGAGTAGCTATAATCTATACTTCTCAAAGTATTAAACCACTGCTTCAGGCAGTCGACAGCCCAATGAAACCCCACTATGGGGTGAGCTCAAGTCCTACTATTCCTTGCAAAGAGTAAAACCTTTTCACAAGTTGTCCAAATGAATCAGCTCTATCATCTTCTGCACTTGATTTGTACATACGCGCGACGCCTTGTACTCGTATTCTAATGAGCAAAATTGTCAAAAATGACGTCATCGGAGTTTTGCCTATAATCGGGTCACTATGGATGTCGAAGGAGTACTTGTTTGTTTTGCACCAATGCAAGCAGTGCTGACTGCAGGTGAAAGCTTCGGTGAACTCGCTGTAAAAAGCTGATCTCCACTTTCCGTAAAGAGATTTAACTGAGAACCCCCACATGTTGCGGCAGCCGAGAAACCGGTGTGATTCATCCTCGAAGTAGAAGATGGACTCAAAGCCAGACTTGTAGCCTCGCTATTTCTTGTTCCAATAACGTGCCTTCGTCTTCTCGACAATTTCTCCAACGCCTCTTTGAATACCGGCATCCTGAAGCTATACACGAAGGGATTAACCAAAGAATTGGCAAGATGGAAAACATTGACCGTCCACACCACGTATGGGTGAAAACACCTCTTGCAGATGTCCCTACCTATGTAAACAGCAAACGATGGCAGCCAAAACAGCAGCGACAAAGCGATCACCACGAACAGAGTCCTTGAAAGTCGTACGTTATACTCAGCAGTTTGACGGCGGTTGACAACGGCTACTTCGGGTGCAGCGCTGCTCAATCGTGTTCGTATTTTGAGGTAGCTCGCACAAATCATCACAAAAGATATGAAAAGGCAAAAATGTACAACAACATGAACAGTCTCCTTCGCCAGCTTTACGTAATAAAAGGAAAGAGCCATCAGACCAAATATCAAAATTCCTACAGCCCATACGACGACAATACTGTAGACGTAAACGCGAGTGCTAACAATACGATGACGCAACGGTTTTAACACGGCAAAAGCGCGCTCGAGGGAAATCAGGGCGAGAAAAAACACCGATGCACTTGATGCAAAAAGTTGCATTGCTCCTGGTAGACCATTTTCTCTTTTTCCCCTCAGTGGGTTTGTTTCGTTAATTCCCCTCGGATTTGACGTTGTCGCCGTCATCTGATGGTACTTTTCCATCCCCAGAATTATGGTCTCTGTAATACCCACAAGTAAGTCAGCAACGGCGAGATTTATCAAGAGATAGCAAGTTCTTCTTATATGCGATTTCCGAGTCGGAGTTGAGAAAACAAAGATGGTGAAGGCGTTTCCAAGGATGATCAATGCAGCCTCCACTACAAAGACAACAACGAAGATGATCGCCACATCGTTTGCCAACATTTTTATTACTCTATCACATCAGTATCTGCGACTAATTGGAATATTACGCCTCTGCAACGTTATATAATTAAAGTACTTCTAACACCCAGCTTGTAACACCCAACCGCTTTTTTTTTCTTTTTTGGGGGGGGTCTCCTTTCAACGATGATGCCTGTGATATTGATACTGTGCAACTTGCCGGTGTTGTATACGTGTACTGTATATTTAAATTGCTTTCAAAGGTTGTTTGACATAATGAATAATATCTTGCCTCCTATCTGATATCATGTCATATAGATTGCATTTGAGTTTACTCAGTTGTTCCTTTTCTCCACCAATGAAAATAAAGGATTTCATCTATATTTAAAAAATTTAGAGTGTTACCTTCACCGAGATGTTATTTTTCATATCCGTGTAAACAAAATCGGTAATAATATTGACATTCAAAACATCCTACAACATTTGATTAAAAGTGTGCTTTTGACTTCCAAGTAATTTTTAGCGAACAATTCCAGCAAGGACCACTTGGACAAACTGTAGCGCGAGGGAAAGCCGGATCTTGAAGTAGATCAGGCGGATCAGCAATAGAATAACACCCAAACAATGATTAGTTGATAGGTAATTTATTTCCCCAATATTTCAGTGAGGCAAATTTAATACTGACAAAATAAATTGCCCATCCAAAGTAGCTGTCCTATAAGCCTTGCCTTCAATTTTGAGTATCATAATTTTGGACGACAGGCGAATCAAGGCAATGATTAGAACGACCGAAACAACGCTTTTTGAATAACTCAGTAATATGCTAGGGCAAGAGACTTAAGGACATCTAAACTACTCTGATGGCGGGTTTGAACTCTTTTCTTACGGGTATATCCAGAAGATTTCTTGTCTGCATTAGGGTACTCACCTTCCTTCCATATACCATTGAGGGTCCTGTTCTGATAAGCCAATCGGGCATGAAATGATCGAGAATACCTTAGAACGCAGTTTTGTTAAACACTGGCTAAATTCGTTCAAACAACCGTGCCTTATTGACGTTTTTATTAAATAATTTCTCTATTATATTGTTGACGAAGAAAAACTCAATTTCCGTTTGGTTTAACATGCAGTAACTTTGCCGCACTTGCGAACAAAACAGCAGAGTTGATAACTTCAGCTGTAACTTACTTATTCATGACGATGCTGATCATTGTTTTCGCCAAATCTATCCATTTGTAACTGCTTTATGTGTTGATTGAGTTTTACTAATGATGAATATTTTTTAATCGTTGAAAGAATTAAGCATTGAAAATCACAATGTGGAAAAATACAAACACGCAACTGTCACATTTACTATAAATTAAACATTCAAACGAAAAACATTCAATTAAAATGTCACAAATTTGCATAATTTTAAAACAACTGGCATTTTAAAAACTTCATCTTCTGATAATTTTGTTACGAAATTTGCGTGCTTAATCTTGGCAGTTACAATAGTCCCAAACCCAATTACAATAGAAACTACAATTAATCCCAAACCTGTAGCTGTAAAAGTTTTAACTTTGTCTGTGACCGCCGAACCAACCTTACAACAACTAGAGGAGGTATGATGGGTTTTAAAAGATCTGTAAAATTCAAGTTTTTGAGAATGTTGAAGGCTGTTTTGCTAATATGAGATATATTCCTGCTTCACTTAACTTACATAGCTTTTTACCATAGCTATATCTAATAAATCAGGGTTAAAGTCAGGAAGCGTAAAGTATTCTGACATATTTATTAAATAAGAGTGGAAGCTATTTTTGCCATTACAGTGTAAGTCGAATGACATTTAAAAAGCTTGTTTGACGAAAGATTCCTCATCTTTAGACTGTATATACAAAATGTATTTGAGAATTTTTTGATTGATAGTTATATTTAAAGGAAAACGACCAAGCTCTTCTCAACAAGCTATATTAGAAGCTTTGTTGTTTACCTCCAAGTATCGTTTTTTTAGTAAGCTCTTTCATTGTTCTACTGTATGGTCTGGCACTTTTAAGCAGAACATACATAAACTGCAACTTGTACAAATTTTGCTGCTCGAGTTTTAACTAATACTAGAAAGTTCGACCATATCTAACCAGTTCTGCGTGGACTGGGTTGGTCTTGTATTAAACATCTGCTGTTAGTACGCGATGTCACACAGTTGTACAAAATAGTGAATGGACTTGCGCCCTCCGATCTAAATAGCTACATCAATAAGATAACAAGAATCCATAGTTATAATACCAGATTCAGGGAAAATCTAGACGTTCCTATGTGCAGGACAGCCACTGCACAACGTTCCTTTTAAAAGGATATTAACTCGTTTGGAATAGCGTCATAGTATCTTTGTCCTTGCTCCACTTTTTCACGAAGAAATGGTGAGCGTGTCTCTTGATATTCGGCTGGTGGTGTTTGCTAAGAAAATAATCTAACTTGGTTGTACTGTACCGCGTTGCTGTATGACGTGTATTTCCCATATGGGATGATGGCGATCGCTGAGTGGATGTAAATGTATTTCTTGGACGAAGGGCTCGCGTCGGTCTAATTTTCACACGGACTGCATTTATGAGATTTGTTGCAAAATATGACGTTTTTTAATGTGTCTTTCATCATGTAGTACATCTGGGCCATAGGCAAATAGATTCTCTTGACCAACCAGGAAAACATTGGGCAGCTTGCAACATGAAGCAATCAGTTATTGATTTATGTAGTTGATCGTGTAAATTGGAATATCTGCGCGAGGAAGAAGAGTTGAGTATACAACTTTCCTATGAGGAAACTTAGTGGGGGCTTGAGTTAAGTGGTTAAATCATTAAACCTTACGTGCTTTAAAGCACCTGTAGCACGCAAAACACAATGAAAAAAAGTGCACTTGCCGATTAGAACTTAGAAGTCGCAACGCAAGGCGACTGCGATTTTGTTTTGCAAGCACGTGGTTTTTGTACAGACTATTTATTATTGGGCTGCCTGTGGCGCCCAATTATGGAATGGGTTTTCTACACCCAGAGGGCGTTGCGTGTCTCAATCCCTCTTCAACAGAGCCGATTTTTGGGTGGAGGGGACCGGTCATTTCAGGTCGTCTGGGCAACAGATTTAGAAATCGATTTGGAACGAACATAAAATTATTTCGTGGAGTTATTGCGCCCAATATCTACGCCGAATGATTATCTAAATGCAACAGTCGATGATGTTATTAGTCTGTGCTGAACTGAAGAAACAATGCCCTCCCACGTTTCCCTGAGGAAAAGCTTTAACTTTTCGCAATTCTCTCCCTACGTGTGATAAGTCTTACAATAAAGAAATATGCCATTTGTAGATCACCCAGTCAAATAAAAACAGTCACTTGCCTTAGATAGTTAGAAGGGCTTTAAATGCAATATCAGACAGAAATTAAATTGAAACTTAATTTTCTTTGCGAATTTAAGGAAAAGGAATTTACTGTTACTTAATAACAGTTAAAACACCAAATTTGACCCTGTCACGTTTTATAAGCGAAGAACGACCATAATTTTTGAAATTTCCGGTCAAGTTGTGTGTTTGCGGGGTGGGGCGTGCGTTGTGGAAATGTCCCAGTTAAAAATAATGCCAATCGTTCTCTTGTTTCAAAAGGCCAGCATTCATTAGGAATGAATGGAATGCACAGAACGCTATCTGATCACGCGCGTTTGGACCTTTTATCACTTGCAATCTCATCATGCGCGTGTTTTGACCATCTGTCCGGCTTATAACTTACGCGAAGCACAGCGCTGGAACGAAAGCGTTTTGACCTTCGATCGTTGTCGCCCGCACTCCATAACCTTTGGTTACTTCTAGTTATATATATATATATATATATATATATCCCATCCCTCCGGTTAGGAGTAGCTATAATCTATACTTCTCAAAGTATTAAACCACTGCTTCAGGCAGTCGACAGCCCAATGAAACCCCACTATGGGGTGAGCTCAAGTCCTACTATTCCTTGCAAAGAGTTAAACCTTTTCACAAGTTGTCCAAATGAATCAGCTCTATCATCTTCTGCACTTGATTTGTACATACGCGCGACGCCTTGTACTCGTATTCTAATGAGCAAAACTGTCAAAAATGACGTCATCGGAGTTTTGCCTATAATCGGGTCACTATGGATGTCGAAGGAGTACTTGTTTGTTTTGCACCAATGCGAGCAGTGCTGACTGCAGGTGAATCGGTGAACTCGCTATAAAAAGCTGATCTCCACTTTCCGTAAAGAGATTTAACTGAGAACCCCCACATGTTGCGGCAGCCGAGAAACCGGTGTGATTCATCCTCGAAGTAGAAGATGGACCCAAAGCCAGACTTGTAGCCTCGATATTTCTTGTTCCAATAACGTGCCTTCGTCTTCTCGACAATTTCTCCAACGCCTCTTTGAATACCGGCATCCTGAAGCTATACACGAAGGGATTAACTAAAGAATTGGCAAGATGGAAAACATTGACCGTCCACACCACGTATGGGTGAAAACACCTCTTGCAGATGTCCCTACCTATGTAAACAGCAAACGCTGGCAGCCAAAACAGCAGCGACAAAGCGATCACCACGAACAGAGTCCTTGAAAGTCGTACGTTATACTCAGCAGTTTGACGGCGGTTGACAGCGGCTACTTCGGGTGCAGTGCTGCTCAATCGTGTTCGTATTTTGAGGTAGCTCGCACAAATCATCACAAAAGATATGAAAAGGCAAAAATGTACAACAACATGAACAGTCTCCCTCGCCAGCTTTAGGTAATAAAAGGAAAGAGCCATCAGACCAAATATCAAAATTCCTACAGCCCATACGACGACAATACTGTAGATGTAAACGCGACTGCTAACAATACGATGACGCAACGGTTTTAACACGGCAAAAGCGCGCTCGAGGGAAATCAGGGCGAGAAAAAACACCGATGCACTTGATGTAAAAAGTTGCATTGCTCCTGGTATCCATACTCCTCGCAGAGCATTTTCTCGTTTTCCCCTCAGTGGGTTTGTTTCGTTAATTCCCGTCGGTTTTGACGTTGTCGCCGTCATCTGATGGTACTTTTCCATCCCCAGAATTATGGGCTCTGTAATACCCACAAGTAAGTCAGCAACGGCGAGATTTATCAAGAGATAGCAAGTTCTTCTTATATGCGATGTCCGAGTCGGAGTTGAGAAAACAAAGATGGTGAAGGCGTTTCCAAGGATGATCAATGCAGCCTCCACTACAAAGACAACAACGAAGATGATCGCCACATCGTTTGCCAACATTTTTATTACTCTATCACATCAGTATCTGCGACTAATTGGAATATTACGCCTCTGCAACGTTATATAATTAAAGTACTTCTAACACCCAGCTTGTAACACCCAACCGCTTTTTTTTTCTTTTTTGGGGGGTCTCCTTTCAACGATGATGCTGGTGATATTGACACTGTGCAACTTGCCGGTGTTGTATACGTGTACTGTATATTTAAATTGCCTTCAAGGGTTGTTTGACATAATGAATAATATCTTGCTCCGTCACCAACAGCCTTCTCAATGCTCGCTGTAGCACCAGTAGCACTTTATCTAGTGTGATATCCCCTCAACTTTACAGGTACAAAGAAACAGTTTTAAGTTCAACTGTCAACAGAGCAGAAAGAAGTTAAAGAGAGAATGATAGGTGCTTCCTATATTGACATCATGTCCTCATATTTCCGATTTAAATTATGTGGTAAATCATGCCAAGGCGAAAATTTGATAGATTACATTTGAGTTTACTCAGTTGTTTCTTTTCTCCACCAATGAAAATAAAGGATTTCATCTATATTTAAAAAAATTTTGAGTGTCACCTTCACCGAGATGTTATTTTTCATATCCTTGTAAACAAAATCGGTAATAATATTGACATTCAAAACATCGTATACCATTTTCTTAAAAGTGTGCTCTTGACTTTCAAGTAATTTTTAGCGAACAATTCCAGCAAGGACCACTTGGACAAACTGTAGGGCGAGGGAAAGCCGGATCTTGAAGTAGATCAGGCGGATCAGCAATATATATAGAATAACACCTAAACAATGATCAATTGATGGTAATTTATTTCCCCAATATTTCGGTTAGGCAAATTTAATATTGGGAAAATAAATTACCCATCCAAAGTAGCTGTCCTATAAGCCTTGCCTTACCAATTTTGAGTATCATAATTTTGGACTACAAGCGAATCAAGGCAATGATTAGAACGATCGAAACAACGCTTTTTGAATAACTCAGTAATATGCTAGGACAAGAGATTTGAGGACATCTAAACCACTCTGATGGCGGGTTTGAACTCTCTTCTTACAGGTATATCGAGAAGATTTCTTGTCTGGGTACTCGCCTTCCTTCCATAACCCACTGAGGGTCCTGTTTATAAGCCAATCGGGCATGAAATGATCGAAAATACCTTAGACCGCGGTTTTGTTAAACACTGGCTAAATTCGTTCAAACAACCGTCCCTTATTGACTTTTTTATTAAATAATTTCTCTATTATATTGTTGACGAAGAAAAACTCAATTCCGTTTGGTTTGACATGCAGTAACTTTGCCGCACTTGCAAACAAAACAGCAGAGTTGATAACTTCAGCTGTAACTTACTTATTCATGACGATGCTGATCATTGTTTTCGCCAAATCTATCCATTTGTAACTGCTTTATGTGTTGATTGAGTTTTACTAATGATGAATATTTTTTAATCGTTGAAAGAATTAAGCATTGAAAATCACAATGTGGAAAAATACAAACACGCAACTGTCAAATTCACTATAAATTAAACATTCAAACAAAAAACATTCAATTAAAATGTCACAAATTTGCATAATTTCAAAACAACTGGCATTTTAAAAACTTCATCTTCTGATAATTTCGTTACGAAATTTGCGTGCTTAATCTTGGCAATTACAATAGTCCCAAACCCAGTTACAATAGAAATTACAATTAATCCCAAACCCGTAGCTGTAAAAGTTTTAACTTTGTCTGTGACTGCCGAACCAACCTCGCAACAAGAACGAGCTTTATTTACATGACCATACAGACACATACAGTATTGCAAAAGCTATGTTTAGGAATCAAAATTACAACACAGGGCAATTACGTTACTTTGATAACAATTTGTCACGAACATCAAAACAAGCTGAAATATATTTTATGAATTGTATATTGATAAAGTAATTAGAAGAGTTCATCAGTTCGTTGATCAAACCATTTATAGGTAACTGGGTATTATTTGAATCACAGTCGACTTCAATCGTAGAGTATGTAGGACATTGAAAAAGAAAGTGAAATTCGTCTTCTATTACATTACATCCGCAAAAAGGGCAATGCCTATTTAATATCCTTCGTAGTTTGATTGTATCTGCCTATTTCTATCATTAGTTTGTGACTGCTTATTCGTAGTTTTGCTAAAGCCCTTCTCCCAGCTGTTCCTCTCGTTAAGTCCAAGTAACTAGAGGAGGTATGATCGGTTTTAAAAGATCTATAAAATTCACGTTTTTGAGAATGTTGAAGGGTGTTTTGTGAGATATATTCCTGTTTCACTGAACTTACATAGCTTTTCACCATAGCTATATCTAATAAATCAGGGTTTAAGTCAAGAAGCTTAAAGTATTCTGACATATTCATTAAATGAGAGTGGAAGCTATTTTTGCCATTACAGTGTAAGTCGAATGACATTAAAAAAAGCTTGTTTCACGAGAGATTACTCATCTTTAGACTGTATATACAAAATGTATTTGAGAATTTTTTGATTGATAGTGATGTTTAAACGGAAACGACCAAGCCCTGCTCTACAGCTATATTAGAAGCTTTATTGTTTACCTCCAAGTATCGTTTACAACATTGAAGGAGTGCCTTCTCGATTTGTGAGCCGTCCCAGGTCTTGAAATCTGGTTTGGCGTACACATCCCAAATTTCACTGTTATATGTTAGAATAGGGGAGATCATAGTATCAAATATTTTACAGGCGAGAGCTGCTTTTAGTTTACTAAGATTCGTGTGTCGTCTCAAGCTGAGGAGGGCATGAAGAGCTTTCTCCATGAGATGTTCACGTGACACTGAAAAATTTCCCAATTAGGACATTCTAGTTCCTAAGGAAGTGTACTCTTGTACAACATCAATTATTTGACTATGAGAAAGTGAAAATCAGCATTTTTTTCTCGCACGTTTCTAAAAAACCATAATATTTGTTTTCTTGGGATTGATTTTCATCATCCATGAAGTACAGAATGAAGGAAATGATTATCGAGGCAATTTTGTAGTCCTGTTTTGGATCGTGATAAAATGATTAAATAGTCTGCATATAATAGAGAATTGAGTTTTGCACCGTTTGGCAAAACAAAAAGGATCAGATAATCATATTTTCAAATGCGAAAGGTAGGTCGTTAATATAAAGATTAAAAAGCAGTGGACTTAAGATACAGCCTTGCCGCACACCTCTCGCATAACGGAATGATCGCGTTTGTTTTTGGGCAATTTTAATTGAGAAGGAAGAGTTGTGGTATAAGCTTTTAATTAAGTTGCTTATTCAAGAGCCCGTCATGCAAGACCGAGTCAAAAGCGATCTTTTTCATTGTGATAATGAACATACTTATCTATAAAAGTTCGGAGAGTGAAGACGTGGTCTACTGTGCGGTTATTCGGTAAATCTGTCAGTCAATCTTCCTCAAAGTGTCAGTATCAGTGGAGCTAAGATAAACCTTACTCTCCGGGCTGTAACCACTTATGTCCTATGTTGCAATTTGGCTCCAAGCATATCGGCCAAGCATGTCTCCAAGCATTGTCATGAAATGACAGGATTATTGTTCTGGATTGGGACATACTGTATAAGCTGTGTGGTTCAGCAAACAAGTAGATTAAAGGATTTATCTTCTCTGGTAAGATATGATGACAGTTGTTTAGCTGCAATAAGGCATGTTCAAAGTATAATTCGCGTAGTACGACTACGCCCAAGTATACGCTCCCATAGCGTCTTGTTTTATCCGAAAATGGTGATTTATTATTCTTTAACTTTTCCGCAGCTTTACGTATTTCTTTTTCAGTTATCATGAAATCTAACGGACGAGAGTGTTGACATGGCATTCATTTTGTCGTAGCTCATTGCAAATGTTTTGCTTCACTGGGTTAAGAGGTTCCTTTGAATGAAGATTGTGGAAATATTGTAGCCCATTTTAATCCGAGATTGATGGAACATCCTCTCCTTTTCTAGTGTCGTCGATCGATTTCGGGCATTGCTAGAAAGTTTTCGCGTCTGAATTGTCTGCAGTTTTTTCTAGCTCAGAAATCTTGGCATTGTAATAATCATTCTTTTTAGAATTAAGTAACTTCTTGTATTGGGCCAGAGTATCATGGTGTTGCTCACGTATGGTAGTATTCAAAGGGTCTTGATGTTCATTGTTTGCTAGTTTTCGTAATTCATGCCTTTTCAAACGACATTCTTTATCGAACCGCTTTTTGTTTGATAATGATTTAATACGCTTACGCGTTTTAGCTGCTCTTATCTTTAAACAACACTTAGCCGTTGTGATTAAAGTGTTTTCCACCTTTTCGAGGGATAGCTCAGTATTTTCATTGAATATGTCGCGAGCAATATAATCGCGTATTAGTGTTTGTATACGGGGAGACCTCAAAGCATCCAGCAGAAATTGTTTTGGTGAACGGGTTCAAGTATCGTCTTCAAGTATGGTGTGATTGTAACTCATCTTTTGGTTAATATTCAGTCAAGTAGTAATAGGGCTATGGTCTGACAAATGCAGTGGATCTTTGAGTACAAAATTTGCAACATGTGATAAAAGATCCTGGTCACGTACTGCGTAGTCAGCTACACTCACTCCGTTTTTGCCATGAAACGTTACTCTTCCTAGGGAATCACCACTGACTCTTCCGTTTAGAATCCTAAAGTTTGCACTTATACAAATTTCAAGGAGCCTTTTACCGTGACTGTTTAATTCGTTAGCAAAACTATTTCTCTGCGTTGGGCAGAGAGAGAATTCTGATTGGTCGTTTGTAATGAGGTTATTTCCCTATTTACAGACACTGTCAGAATACTTTCTTGTTCTAGCGTTCAAGTCACCCATAAGGAGAATTGAGCCTTGGGAGGAAAATATCAAGTTCTTCAAATAATTCTACATTGAAATATGGTGACTTACACGGAGGTATATAAAGGCCACACATATAGATATCTTTCACGGTTTTGGCATATGATGATGCCCTACTATTCCTTGCAAAGAGTTAAACCTTTTCACAAGTTGTACAAGTGAATTAGCTCTATCAACTTCTGCACTTGATTTGTACATACGAGCGACGCCTTGTACTCGTATTCTAATGAGCAAAATTGTCAAAAATGACGTCATCGGAGTTTTGCCTATAATCGGGTCACTATGGATGTCGAAGGAGTACTTGTTTGGTTTGCACCAATGCAAGCAGTGCTGACTGCAGGTGAAAGCTTCGGTGAACTCGCTGTAAAAAGCTGATCTCCACTTTCCGTAAAGAGATTTAACTGAGAACCCCCACATGTTGCGGCAGCCGAGAAACCGGTGTGATTCATCCTCGAAGTAGAAGATGGACTCAAAGCCAGACTTGTAGCCTCGATATTTCTTGTTCGGATAACGTGCCTTCGTCTTCTCGACAATTTCTCCAACGCTTCTTTGAATACCGGCATCCTGAAGCTCTACACGAAGGGATTAACCAAAGAATTGGCAAGATGTAAAACATTGACCGTCCACATCACGTATGGGTGAAAACACGTCTGGCAGAAGTCTCTACCTATGTAAACAGCAAACGCTGGCAGCCAAAACAGAAGCGACAAAGCGATCACCACGAAGAGAGTCCTTGAAAGTCGTACGTTATGCTCAGTAGTTTGACGGCTCTTGACAGCGGTTACTTCGGGTGCAGTGCTGCTCAATCGTGCTCGTATTTTGAGGTAGCTCGCACAAATCACCAGAAGAGAGATGAAAAGGCAAAAATGTACAACAATATCAACCGTCTCCCGCTCCAGCTTTGGGTAATAAAAGGAAAGACCCATCAGACCAAATATGAAAATTCCTACAGCCCATACGACGACAATGCTGTAGATGTAAACGCGAGTGCTAACAACACGATGATGCAACGGTTTTAACACGGCAAAAGCGCACTCGAGGGAAATCAGGGCGAGAAAAAACACCGATGCACTTGATGCAAAAAGTTGCATTGCTCCTGGTATCCATACTCCTGGTAGAGCATTTTCTTTTTTTCCCCTCAGTATGTTTGTCTCGTTCATTCCACCTCGGTTTTGTCGTTGTCGCCCTCATATCATGGAACTTTTTCGTCCCTAGAATTATGGGCTCTGTAATACCCACAAAAAGGTCAGCAAAGGCCAGATTAATCAAGAGATAGCAAGTTCTTCTTATATCCGATGTCCGAGTTGGAGCTGAGAAAACAAAGATGGTGAAGGCGTTTCCAAGGATGATCAATGCAGCCTCCACTACAAAGACAGCAACGAAGATAATCGCCACTTCGTTTGCCAACATTTTCCACCCTCTATCCGATCAGTATCTGCGACTAATTGGAATATTATACACTTCTACAACGTTATAGTTCAAGTCAATTAAAGTATTTATAACTCCCAGCTTGTAACAACCAACCGCGTTTTTTCTTTTCTTTTTTTTTTTTGTTTCCTTTCAACAATGATGCTGGTGATATTGATATGCAACTTGGCGGTGTTTTATACGTGCACTGTATATTTAAATTGCCTTTCAAGGGTTGTTTGACCTAATGAATAATATCTTGCTCCGTCTCCAACAGCCTTATTCTGTAGCACCAGTAGCACTTCATCTAGTGTGATCTCTCTTCAATCTTATGGGTACAAAGAAACAGTTTTAAGTTCAACTGTCAACAGAGCAGAAAGAAGTTAAAGAGAGAATGTTAGGTGCCTCCTATATTGATATCATGTCCTCACATTTCCGATTTAAATTATGTGGTAAATCATGCCAAGGCGAAAATTTGATAGATTACATTTGAGTTTACTCAGTTGTTCCTTTCTCCACCAATGAAAATAAAGGATTTCATCTATATTTAAAAAGTTTTGAATGTTACCTTCACGAAGATGTTATTTTTTGTAAACGTGTAAACAAAATCGGTAATAATATTGATATTCAAAACATCGTACACCATTTCCTTAAAAGTGTGCTATTGACTTTCAAATTTTTTAAGGTAAAGAGACAAAGAAAATCATGTTGTTGGATGACGGCATGTCACAAGACCGAAAAATACGTAGGGGAGTCTAAGACATACCCCATCACCCGATGCGTCATTTCCGATTTTCTGTAGGAATCATTATCAGAACCATGTTTAATTATCATCGTGCGTCAGAAATGTTGATAGATTGTAAATTAAACATCACAATTTTTAGCGAACAATTCTAGCAAGGACCACTTGGACAAACTGTAGCGTGAGGGAAAGCCGGATCTTGAAGTAGATCAGGCGGATCAGCAATAGAATAACACCCAGACAATGATTAGTTGATAGGTAATTTATTTCCCCAATATTTCGGTTAGGCAAATTTAATACTGACAAAATAAATTGCCCATCCAAAGTAGCTGTCCTATAAGCCTTGCCTTCAATTTTGAGTATCATATTTTTTGACGACAGGCGAAACAAGGCAATGATTAGAACGATCGAAACAACGCTTTTTGAATAACTCAGTAATATTGCAGGGGCAAGAGATTTGAGGACATCTAAACCACTCTGACGGCGGGTTTGAACTATCTTCTTACTAGTATTTGTTATAGGCACTGAGATATTCCAGAAGATTTCTTGTCTGTATTAGGGTACACACCTTCCTTCCATAGCCCATTGATGGTCACGTTTACAAGCCAATCGGGCATGAAAATGCCTTAGAACGCGGTTTTGTTGAACACCGGTTAAGTCGTTCAAACAATGGGGCGTTACTGACTTTTTATTATTCAGACTTTTTGTGTATATAATTCCTCTATTATATTGTCGACGATGAAAAGTTCAATTTCCGTTTGGTTTGACATGCAGTAATTTTGCCGCTGTTGCGAAAAACAGCAGAGTGGATAACTTAGCTTTTAAAGGTGCTGAGCTGATCATTACAGTTTCTGGTGAGGTGAGTTTCTTACATAAAAATTCACATTTGGTTGTAAAAGAGGTATTGCCTCAAATTGAGATTTCCACAAAGAGGTGCCTAGTAGTTTAGTCCCCGGCCATCACAACTAATTAACTCTCTCACTAACCCACATCTATATTTAATACAAAGCACGAGCTTTTATTAAATTTTTAAGGTTGCTTCAACAGACATGAACGCGGGATCTCGAGGGATAGCACGGCGTTGCCAAATGAAGTGTGATTCTGGCATTCAACAAACATATACTAATTTGAATGAGCTCAATTGTGCATCTTTAAAAAAAGAAAATATTCCATTAGCAAACTAGTTTTAAAATCGCGTATCTTGTATATATGTTATAGTATAATTTATCCTTGGTTTAAATTTCTCTTTCTTTTGAATATGGTAATGTTCATAATATAAGTTTAAACAAACAGAAAAATATATTTTGAACCATACATTGAAATAACATATCTTCAGTTCTTTACTTTTTCTTGAAAGATGCCGGTTTTTTTCCTTTCCTTTTCGTTTCCAATCATCACCTCGTTATTCAAAATTTCTCTCTTCGAATGACTTCCAATAGTGAAACAAAGGGATATTAACTCGCTTAGAATAGTCCATAAAGACACTCCATACAAAGACCTGGCCGTCATTTGGGTCGTCATACTTGAGAACCAATCAAGTAACTAGTAAGCCTGTGTTTTTGTCTTTGAAGAGGTGAGGGGTGCGTCTTCTGCACAGGCTAGTAATTAGCCTGGGACCAGGCTTCGCAGTGGGGGAGGAAGGAGAAAAAAATCGGCGTGGGCGAAAAAAAATGTCGGCGAACGAAGCGAGCCGCGAGGTAGTGTGGAGACAGGAAAGGGTGGCGGACGCCCTGGCCAGCGCTCGGCGAGCGTTTTCCAGTTTGACCAAATTTGACCCTGTTTTCTGCCTTTTTTCCCTACTGCAGAGCCTGGTCCCAGGCTAGCTAGTAACTGGTCCGCTTTCATTGTTCCAGTTCTACCACTAGGCTCTCGATCCCACTTGAAAACGGTACCTTTCGGGACTATGCTGCAAATAGGGCTTTTCACAAGTTGCTCGAGATTTTCCAAAAAAGTTCCTTGTAATTTCTCAAAAAGTTGCTCAAAAGAAAAGTGACTCAAAAAACAATCAAAAGTTACTTTTTGTAACGAAAGTTGCTCAAAAGTTACTTGAAAAAACTGAAACTTTTTTGGTCTGATGCTAACATGTAAAAAATGTACAACAAAAATATGATTTCTAAGCATTTTTGTGCAGCGTAACCAGCGTTGCTAAATAACTTTGTACCCAACTAAAACCAAAAACTGTAGTGACAGTAGTGCGCCAATATAATTGTTGAAAGACCTTCTTCACCCGAGACACTCAAGTCAGTCGAATGTGAATCTTCGTCCATCATTTCGAATTTTCTCTAAGACATCGCTGACTTAGCAGTCCACCTACTTTTATCTTGCGCCCATGATCTGCCCTAGGGGGGAGGATTTGGCTCCTTTTTTTTTTACAAGAAATTCATAAACTGACAAATTGTCTAGTAAAAAAATGTGAAATATGAAAGAAAGGCCACTGCTCCGATATCCCAGAATTAGAAGATAATTAGAGAAATTGCTCAGAATGCAAAAACAAGATGCTCGAAATACGAGAAGTTGCGAAAACGCTGCCTAGCAACTTGCAGAAAGCCCTAGCTTCAAAGATTTTAATAGCCCCCCTCGCTGATTACCTGATGACTTAAGACATTTTTGCAGGGAAATAAGTGAATCATTCCTCTAGCTAGATACACTTGAGATTTCCAAAGTAATTTTTAGCCATTCAAATGTTTTACACCTAGTTATGCCTTATATTTTATAGTAATTTTCTTTTTTTCAACTGTAAATAAGTTACATTTATCTTCAATCATAAGTAAGGCTTTTTTTTTCAAATTTTGATTTCTTTTACAGAACAGATGAAGAGCCATTTTGTGGAAACTCTGTTATTTATTTATTTATTTATTCATTATAGGTGCTTTGAAGTATGCAGCTATCACCTAGTGCCTGTTATACTCTTCTCGTCTTAATCCTGGGAAAACACTCCGCAGATTGTAATGTTTGCAGTAACAGCTTTCGAATCGCTGATTATGCCTTGTTGGGTCACGTTTTAAAAACAGTGAGATCGCAAACGTTTGAAGGGTGCCTATTTACCTATGAGCGGGATCCAAGATGTTTCAGCGTAAATTTCTATGCGGTAAGAGCGTCCTGTGAGATGAACCTTGGTACACGAGAGGATTTTGAAACAGACTTTATGCCAACAAGAGGATCTTCATACATAAGTATGGTTTTTCGCCAATTTGATCCTTGTGTGACTTTTAAGGCGTGTAGGAATGGAGGCCACTGTGAGCCCTATCCCGTAACCCGCTGCGTTTGCCTCGAGGGATTCTCTGGTTCCTTATGTGAAGGTGTGTACGAATAGGATAAATTATGTGCAAATCATCTTACCTAAGATAATTTTTGTTGTTTAGAGACGCATCAATTTGGTTTCTCATCCAAGAAGCCTTCCCATTTTAAAGATCCCATTTCCCCTCTCCAGACTACCTCTCGGCTCGCTTCCCTCGCCGGTGTTTTTTTTTTTTTTTGCCCACTCCAATTTTTTTCTCCTTTTTCCTCCAATGCAGAGCCTGGTCCCAGGCTATGATTTGTGGGAAGGAACCCTTCTTTCCCAGCAAGTGTTAAGCGTTTTGACTGGTCAGGACCATTGATCTCCCGAAAAAACATTAGGCATGGAGGTTTTTTAGAGATGTTTATTTCATTGATATGTTTTTTTTATCCCACTTTTCTGAATGGAATCAACGGATTCTTGAGCCCTATCATTTTACAGTTTCAATACCAGTGCCCCTCGGTTTAGAGAGTGGTTCATTCAAAGACGAAGACATCTCAGCATCCTCTTTTAGACCTGGGTATGAGGCGTATAACGCAAGGCTTAATGGTCACTCATGCTGGAGACCGCTGTCCGATGATACACAACACTATTTGACCATTGCCACACAAAGCATAGTAAATCTGACTGGAATTGCTACTCAAGGGGCGAGTTATGAAGCATGCTGGGTCACGCAATACTCTTTGCAATACTATGATGGACTATCGTGGACTCAATACCTTGTTGATGGAAATAAAATAGTAAGTTACATAACAATCTTTGTTTTTCTACGTAATGATTGTCGTTTCCAATAACACTGTATTCAGTGTGCATTGCTATACAGTTTAAATCATAATCATATACCGTAAAATTCCGAAAATAAGCCCCTCCATGTATAAGCCCCTCCAAATATAAACCACCCAAACCGGTAACGCAAAAAACCCTCGGTTAAATCGCCCCTCTAAATATAAGCCCCCCGGGGGCTTCTACTTGGAAAATTGCCCTCAAATACAAAGTAAAACAAAGCAAATCAGTAAATTTACTTCCAACTATAAAGCTAGCCCAATCGATTTTGAAACCGCGCAAATTTCCCTCCGTAGATAAGCCCCTCCGAATATAAGCCCCTCCAAAAATAAGCCCCTCAAAAAGGGCCTTTGAAAAATATAAGCCCGGGGGCTTATTTTCGGATTTTTACGGTATTTCCATTCCCCTAGATGCCATTAGGAGATTTTCCGTAAGTCTCTCAGCAATCTGTGAGCACGTTTTCCTACATGCACCCTAAAACTAAGAACAATATGGAACTTCTTTGGATCATTTGTAATAAAATGAATCCAAGAAATTCAGGACAGTCCTAAAAAATAAACATTTGATATTTACCGATTGGACTTAGGATTGGATTTCGGGAGTGTCCCATGGTATTTTTTGGTCTTTGATGTAAATGAACGCCGAGTTTTCCCTCGTGAAATTAGAATATAAATCAGCATGGCATACCCTTTGTTGTACTTACAGGACTTCGATGGCAACAAGGACCAAAGTTCTGTTGAAAAACACGAGATGCAGCCGTTTAGAGCTATAGTGTTGAGGTTGTACCCGAGTGCATGGCATCAGTGCATCGCCTTACGAATGGAACTCTATGGAAAAAGACTGCGGTCTAAATAGTTCATATGTATACCTGCCTACGAATAAACCTGGAAGACAAATAATCAGGACCTAAGTTAATCAGCAACAGTTTCTTTAGCCTGTGTACAGATTTTTTCTGAGGGAGGGGGGTCGTCTGTACACAGGCTCCGGTTTCTTATACAATTGGTTTCTTTCTTAATAGTTGACCGCCCGGCTTGAAATTGCTTATGATCTTAATATAATCACTTAAACGAACGTTAATTCCAGGCAGTGTTTCTTCTGACGTGATTTTTATGGGTATCATAGAGTCAGGGCTGAAGAGGCCAGTGTCTGCAATGGAAAGCGGCAATGAATAGAACTTGCTAATTACGTTACAGTTCAGTGATTTTGATTCACTGGTGGCTTTATGCCAATTAAGTATATGACGCACATAATTTCAAATAAACTATGATATCATCGATCTAAAAACGTGTCAAACCAATTGAGCCATCTTGAAAAAGTAGATAAGCTTATCTCAGTAAGATTCCTCCGCATTTTATTGATAAGTCTTTCCCTGTTAGAGTGCCAACAGAGGTCCAGCAGAGAACAAAAGGCGATGACGCCATCGGTGTTGATAGTTCCCGGCAACTTAACTAGGTTCCCACGCATTTTATTCATGAGATAAAGACAAAATAATATGACATCATCGGCGTTAATGTATTCCCCCGCAAAGTAATAGAATAGGCCATTTTACAGTTGTGTGATCAGTGCCCTGGTCTTTGAATAGAAGCGAGGATGGTGGTGACCTTGTTTTGGTACAAACCTTCTTGTTTTTCATATGTAAATGATCATGTTCACGGGCTTGTTAGCATGAGAATACCACGATTTGCACGTCAAAAGCAGGAAGGTTTGTGACAAAACAAGGTCACCGCCAACCTCGCTTTTATTCAAAGGCTAGGGCACTGAGCACACAACTGTAAAATGGCCTATTCTTCAGCAAAAAGGGATAATTCGGTGCGCTGTATAGTACTAAGACAATTGGCTTCAAGAGCAAAACAACAGCTATGCATGTGCAACATCTTTGGTACGTTTCTTTGACATCCGCTACAAACCTACAACATAAAATATGTTAATGTGATGTTTATATGAGGACGTAGACTCACGACTAAAATTTTTGAAATTTTCCAGCATTCCTTTTTGGAACTTAGTCACAAAAGAGGGAAACTATGTGGGTTTCGTGTTGTTTACCCCATAATAAACGGCCTCGTACCCAGCCCCTCTCAGTTTGACATTAGGCAATAGTGGCTCTTACTCAACTGGTACGTATTTGTTGTAGTTCAATTTTATCCTTGGTTTTAAATTAATTACTTTCCCTTTGTTTTAAATTCATTACCATAAATTACCATACCCCAAAACAAAGGGAAAAAAATTTTGAACCAAGATAAAAATTGAACTACAACACATACACAGCTGGGGACCCGGAACGGGGATTTCGGAACTGCTGCTGGCTTATCTGAGGTTTAGTTTCGGAAAATGTGCCATTATTCAAGTTTTTGAAAAGGGCCTTTATTGAAAATATTTCGAACAGACGCACAGTTGAGCTGTATCATATTGTTTTATATAAGTTCTCTCACAGGGCACTTTTTCTGTCAAAAATGCTAGAGGGTCTCGGATAGATTCTCAGGGTGGAGCCTTCTCGTATTCTTGGTTTGCAGCCACGTGACAAGGCGGCCATGTTGGGGTTCAAAACAATAGAAGTTTTCTCGAAGAATTTACATGAAAATAGGGTTTGGTTCCCAGAGAAGACAAATGCTTTTTTTCTTGACCACCACCAAGGCCGCCCTTACGTCACGTGCAACCCAGCAATGAAATTCCCCTGGGCTTTAAAATCACTCACCAATATCTCCAGTGTCCATAACTACTACGACTGAAAATTTCTTTTCTGAGGCCAACTTTTATAACAATCAATAACACGGTTAGTAGTTACATTCCTTTATTGATGCCCTTGACTTCAAAGATATGGTTATTTCTGACCAGTGCAACAAATTTCTCTGTACAATGGAAAATATAGATTAGTTTTACAAAGGATCACTGTTAATATCGTTGACCTTTAACATAACATTATTATATATAATTCAAAACGATGACATAATTATTGTTAATGGATATTTTATAGTTAACTGGCATTACACAGGAAGATAATTTAAAACGAATGGCTTTTCATTTGTGAATACACTAAATGGTAGTAATATATTCTCATAATATCATGGTAACAAAGAATAATCGGCTTGAGCAATAAAAGATTCCAGTATAAAATAATCTGGGAGCTGGGGTTTACGTGACTTGAATGTACCAACCTTCTGATTGGTTCATTTTGGTCACGTGAACAAAATCCAACTCCGTGTTTGGTTACATCCATATTGCAATCTCTACTATAACTACTTTCTCTTATGGTCCCCTTTATTTGTTAGCCTCCCACGCAAGCGTTTTGAGAGGATAAGGGAAGTCGTATCTCTTACGCGAGGAGGAGAGCAGGGCTGTCGTAAGCCCGCTGGTCTCTCAGGGACAGTAGCTAGTTATTTGTCCCGCAAATCCTCATATATTTGTTATGTTTGACTCATTTTCAAACTTAGAGAAGCTAGGTGATTTGATCTAAGAAACAGGAAGCCGCCTTGTTCTGAATGTTAGTACGAAGTAATCCAATGAATAATATTGAGAGCATCTTCACTTTGCCAAAGACAGCAGGACAACAAAGCCATTTCCTTTATTTCAAGTTATCTAAAGTATCGAGAAAGGTCACCAAGGCACAAAACCAAACCTTTATTGTACAGTCAACTCTCTTCTATTCTTTCATTCTCAACAGTGGACAATGTAAAAAAATCACAAAATTTCAAATTACAAATAACAGCACCATGAAAAAAGTTTTACTAAAAAGGTATCAAACGATACAAAAGTTAGAATAGATTGATAAATCATTTCACACCATAACTTGGATCATAAGTGAAAGGATTATGGACACCAGGCACCCCCCTAGAGTGGACAACTAGAGTGGGAGCCTGCTGTTCTTCAGGTCTCTTCTTTGACTTGATGCACGGCGGAAACTACCTTAAGACAGACACTCAGTGAGTCCAAATAATGCCTGTCTTAGGGAGAGTCAACTGTAATAAGGCAACCAAAGTGAACAACAATTTTGCCACTGTTCAATCATAACAAGATTCTACAGCAGTGTTCTCACTGGGTGGCGGCCTTGTGAGGCTCCCACGAAAAAAAAAATAATAATACAAACCATTAAAGCCAGCAAAATGTGCCGCTGGTGGTGGTATGTTCATAGTTGAGCAATTTTATTTTACGTCTGTTTAAATGACCGACAGCAGCGCCTACTCATCAACATCATCATCATCAATTAACAACTTTCATGATAGTGCCATACGTGGAGTACAGTAAAACGCTGTCAGTAAGAACCTGGTTTTTCAGAACCTGTTGGCCTAGAATTTGAAAAAGGTTCTTATTTTCTAAAATCTAAAAAAAATTCTTTACAATCAGGCAAGTTATGAGATAAGTCAACATTCAGGATCCTCTTCGAAGACATAGGTGCCTTAACACTCCAGTATGCAGATTTTATATAAGGAATTAGCTGAATACCACAAAAAAGCCCTTAGCTACAATGTTTTTTTTCTTCAGAAAATAACCTATTTAAGAACTTTAAGAGCCTAAATTTGTGCCAATTACCATTAAATTTATCTAAGTACCTGTTTAGGCTAACTAGGGAAAATACAGGTTCTTACTCGCGGATTTTTACTTTACTCACCCAGGCAATTTGGACTGTGTGCTTTTGGTATCTGCTTCATGTGGTTCTCATTGAGGCATACAGAATGCTGTGTTTCCTTAACCCTTTCACTGCCAGAGTGTTTGATGAAGTTTTGTAAGGTGACTCTAACTTTTGAGTCTGTGGACGAAATCCTATGATGTGACCACTCAAATGAACGCTCTCTACCTGTACTTTCACATGATGCTATTTGTTTCTCAAAATTTTAGAAAATGAAATTTGGTAGGAATTTGCCTTTGGCCACATTTGGCAGTGAAAGGGTTAAGTTCTGCCAGTGGCCCTGTTTTGAGGAGAAGGAACCCTTCAGCTCCTTATGGAAAAACCCTGGTAAGTATAATGCTACAGGCTATAAAAATTAGAAGCAAAACAACTGTGCTTTGTTCAAACATTCTGAATGATCAAAAATTCAACAATTTTATCCAGAGCAAAGTACAGCAATTAGGCTAATAATATTGTAATGAATACAAAATAAAATCTACATGTATTTTTCTTATTTTATGTCATGGATGCCTTTTTATTACAGTTCCTTGATTTGTTTGATTAGGTAAGTCTTCTCATCATTGAATTGCTCATCCTCTGAAAAGTCATAAAAATAACAGACCATGAGTACATCGTACAAAGTGAAAGGCAGATGAAAATGTGTGTGGATAATTTGGGAAAAGGGGGCAGTGGAGGGACAAAGGAAGGGAGACAGCCCTTTCTCTTCCCAGTTTCTTTCCATTTTATTTTGCGTGCTCACGACTATCTCGGTGCATGGAACAGGCAAGACACAGGCTTGCTGGCCAGCAGTCACACCCCAGACTTTGTGCAGGATTGTCACTGAGACTTCAGCGGCAGTTCGAATGATCGATCATTGTGGATCGTTTTTCTTTCAAGGCTCACAGCAGCTGTTGTATTTTAGTTCTTTCCCTTTCTCACCAGCTTAGTACATAAGTACAGGTTCTGGTAAGTCCATGGAGGGGGGGGGAGGTGTTGGTGGCTCAGAAATGAAAGTGATGGGGTATCCTTGGCCAAACAAATAAATAAAAAAATTGTCATGCTTGCAAAATATACAATGCGTACACGCTGTTTTCTTGCTGTTTAAGTAGAGGGGAGGGGAGAGAAGCATTTTGTTTTTCAGTCTTGCAAGGTGGTCCTAACTTTGGAATCTGTGGACAAATCCTAAGATGTGGTCATTCAAATAAAACCTCTTCAGCAGTACTTTCACATCGTACTATTTATTTTGTATGAAGTTCTAACTTTTGAGTCTGTGGATGAAATCCTATGGTGTTACCATTCAAATGAAACCTCTTCAGCAGTACTTTCACATGGCCATGGTACTATTTATTTAGTATGTAGTTCTAACTTTTGAGTCTGTGGATGAAATCCCGTGGGGTTACCATTCAAATGAAACCTCTTCAGCAGTACTTTCACATGGTACTATTTATTTAGTATGTAGTTCTAACTTTTGAGTCTGTGGATGAAATCCCGTGGGGTTACCATTCAAATGAAACCTCTTCAGCAGTACTTTCACATGGTACTATTTATTTAGTATGTAGTTCTAACTTTTGAGTCTGTGGATGAAATCCTTTGATATGACCATTCAAATAAAACCTCCTCAGCAGTGCTTTCAAATGGGGCTATTTGTTTTGCAAAATTTTACAAATTTAATGAAATCTTGAATTTTTGCCCATTTTTTACTTTGGTCCTTTCTGGGATTGAAAAAGTTAACAGACAGTACTTTTGTATTTAAGCTGGGGAGAATCTACATATTTATACTGATACCTGTTCTGTCATTGTGGAAGGTTGTCAGAAACTCCACGAGCTTGTCTTTGTTTTTCACCAAGATTTCCTGAATTGGCGGAGATTTATTTGGGTTTGCAACAAACACCTGCAAAAATAAATATTCCAAGGGTAACAGCCTGCAAATGCAAACATATTTTAATATGTCTGCATTTGCAGGCTATAGGTAAGGTTACATTCAATGTAGCATTACCTATAGAATTTAATGAAACAGGTACTCTCCACAGCAATTAAAACAAGAAACTAAATTGCAACAGCGATTAGGGCATTTTTGGTTCTGTACATTCCAGATTTCATTACACATCATCTCTTACGATCATTTCTCTTATCCTCATGACCTACATGTTTGTTTGATTAACCTCAGTGAGATCACAACACAAAAATCAGAATTAGCCATCATTAACCTAAGGTCTGAGGCTCGGTTCAAACGGTTAACTTTTCATAAGCTGAACCTAATTATATAGACCAGCTGAATTAATTCAGGTGCCAACCTTGGTTCCATCGAAACCAAAAAAGCTCATTTTTGTCAAACGGCTTGCAAAATACGTTATTATAATTAATTTATGTATTAGGTTTGGCATATGAAAAGTTTGGCGTCTGAATCAAAGCTGTTCCAAAGCCTCTCCAAAGTAGAAATTCCTGGCCAAGCTAGGCAGGAGGAACGGCTGAGTGGTTCCACATTGAATCAGGCATTCCTGATTGATTCAGATGCCAAACTTTTCATGTCCTTAATTCAATGTATTAGATTCGGCTTATGAAAAGTTCGGCATCTGAACCAGGGCTTACTGTAAATGAGAGGCTTACCTTGAACACATGGAATGCCTCAAACTGGATATTCCTGCTCTTGTCTCTGAGTAGGTTCATCATAAGCTTCAAGTTTTCGGGATTGCTAATGTACTTGGTCATCACAGTAAAGTTATGGCGATCCAGCAAGAGCTCACCAAGAAGCTATGTATAACAACAGGTTATTTTTACTAGCTATAGTTAAGGCTTTCTCTCTACATAGTCAGCTGTAGTCCTCAAACTGCTCAGACCATCTTCTGCGATATTCTGTCTTCTTAGACCAAGTTGAACTACCTACCCTATCTCCTGTTATATTAATGGTCTCCATGCCTAGTTATAAGGCCTCATTACTTAGCGCAGACTATGTGTTTCAGATCACCTGGTCTGAGCCATTAGTCACGTCACTAAAATGAATTGACCAAGAACGTCTGGGAAGACACCGTAAAGGGACTGTGCAAATGGTCGCCATTGCCTTTTCCCTTCAGAAGTTTTTTTTAAAGTTAACCCCGCCCAGTTTTCTTCTCATTTCTAAAGTGGGGAATAGTCCATAATAACAACAAAAGGTGTGCAAATGTCAGTCGTACTTTTATGTACTTCTGTGGGTCAAAAAGACTGAACTGTGTGTAGATCTGAGATCTGTGTTTAGATCTGAGTTTACCGCGAACCTCTAACTGCTGGAGGTCACGAGACAAGTCTTTCGTGTCACGTTTGAGGTTTACGACGTGCGTTTTCAACGTGGGGAGTTAGGTTTTCACGTATGTCATTAACCTGAAAGCTTCTAGTGTATAATTCTTTATCCCACGTAACGATACAAAAATCTTGTGGAGCAACTCTTTATCCATTAACAGAGGCACAAATTCGGGTGAAATGCTAAATTTGACAAATCCTATTGCCATTCATGGCTGCTGATTCAAAATGGTGGCCGTAATCTAATCCACTGCCAATCTAAATCGAATTATGTTTGAACGTTGAACCGCAAATGGGTAACCCCAAACCGCGGATAGAGGTTCGCGGTAGACTCGGATCTAAAACTCTCTATTATTGATATTTCAACAAATTCTCCAAACTGCTTCGATTGAAAAAGTACATGTATAGGGACAGTAAATGAGAATCTCAATTTTGACATTAGGGTTTAAAGGGTTAATACAAATTGATGGAGAGATATAAGCAGGGTTATGTTCTGATGACTCCATTTAAGTCCTTCCAAAATAGGCCTGGATCTTAAGTGTTACTATCCAAGCCAATTTTACAAGGATTTGGATGGAGTCACCAGAGCTTAATGGTGCTTGTGAATGTATATCTCCCCACCAATTTTCACTAAAAGGCTGGTTCTTGGCAATTTAATTACGTGGTACGTCCCCATGAAGAAATCTGAAACTGATAGGGTGAAAATCAACATGCCTACTGGTATATCATAGAGATCGCTGTTGTGATTTTTCAGAATCTCTCTGCACTTGCGAACATCTTCTATGATCACAATCCTTGCGATTGCAAGTGTGCCTGGTCATGATTGCAATTTATTTAAATCATGCCATGATCACTGCAGATTCTTTTGTGCCACGATTATGATCATCTTATAAATAGTTTTTAACTCTAGTTTCTTACCATATTATTGTACAGTGCTTTGAGCAATTATTAGTGGATACCGCGCTATATAAGTATTTATTATTATAATTATTATTATTATCATCAAGCCACAATCCTGATCAGCATACTGCAGTTGCTAAAACCTTGCCATGCTCACAAACACCAAGTTGCTATCATGCCGTGATGTGTGCAATTACATTGCAATATTGCAGCTACCACACTGTGATCATGAATAAATTTTTACAAGGGAAAGATTTACCTTCAAAGACTGCCTCTTTGTCACATAATTCTCTGAGTGCAGTAACTTGCCATAATGACCGTAAAACTACCGAAAAATAGAAAACCTCACATGAAAAAGCCAAATATTAACCATACATTGAGACAGGCAACGATTTGTAAACATCTTACAAAAATTCAACTGCAGACTTACTAACCTTGTCATAATTCTTCTCCAAGAACCCGGCAACTAGTATTTTATGTCTTGTAAGAAGATCCTGTAAATAAATAAGAAATAAATCAATAATGTTGACACATCAGGTATATTAATAATTCATTACTTATATCAAATTTGGGAACTATACAAAACTAGACTGCATTAATTTTGCTTTTCTGACATGAAATGGAATCCCCGTCGCTAGAGACATTTTGAGGAGGAGACGTTTCTGCCTCAACGACAGAAATTCCAGACTGATGATGTTAAATCTGTCAAGAATCTGGTCAAGAGCTCTGATTGGTTGATGTAATAATTTTATTTTTTAACATATTGTTTTTGAATGACAGACAAAAGGTCACAAAGGTCAAATGTAAAATAAATGAACCTAATAAAAAACAGTCATTATTCGTGGAATAATTTGCAGAGGAACTCAAACATTTATGACAAAAGACTAGGAAAAACTTAACTAGAACAAATTTACTACTTTTGGAACCTTAAGACTGCAAGATTAAATTAATTACGTAAACATTGATTTACGTCATCAGCACAGAATCTCTGTCATTGAGCAACAGACTTCTCTCTTGCAAAACGATCCTTGTGGCAAGGAGCCTAATCACTATTTTTAGGGTTTCACCCTAATCTGAGTATAATTGATAGTCAATGCAGTTTCTTCCTTTGTAAAGAATTACTTTGTGTACTAAAAATATGTTTATCGCACAAACTAGTGAAGCTCAGAGGGGGAGGCTCATAAAATGTCAGGGACAGAGGGGGGGAGAGAATTGGAGAGGAAATTGTGTAACTGGGGAGAGCGGGTTTCAACACTCAGGTTCTAATATTGGAAGGTGAGATGTAGTTAATGTCCCTTTGGTTAAAGTAAATTTGAACCCAGTCCTCTGGCATTAAAAAGGATCTTCTGGGATGTAAATGGGGTTGCTGTCGAGATGAATCATAATGTGTCAGCGTCATTCTGGAGTATGGAAATGAGTGTCAACTAAGGAGAGAAGGCCATATTTCCAGGCTAGGCTGAAGCATGTTCGGTCACCACCTATTCATCCTAAGATAAGTAGTTTGCAATTTCTACTATGAACACTAAAAGGAGATTAACTTGCTTCACAGGTCTTACATCTTGTGATAACTCTTGCCAAAACCAAAACAAGGCAAATAACCTTTTAACATTTCACTTGTCCATTGAATGTATACTTCTCAGTTTTTGGTTATTGCAACATAACAACAGCAGATACGTTGAGGGTGATTCAAATTCAAGGGTAATGCTCTTACTGTGCTCTAATATAATTAAACAGATCTAGCCAAGGCCAAAAGCAAATGTCTCAAGGGATCCTTTAAGAGACGTTTTTTCTGAAGTAAGTGTGATATTTCACACCTGCTGACATGAGGGGGTGGATGTACAGATGGAAGAATTTGTCACAGCTAATAAAAATTTCTTGGATACATTTACTACCCAACATGGAGTATGTACTTCCCACAAGTGAGGGCTCCACCATAAATATTACAAGGCCATGTTAGGGTAAAATTCTGACAAGCCACACGGTGGCCTTGAGACAGCAACATAGGACAGTAGAAATGGTGACAAATCGCACAAAGATAGGTTGAAACTGCACCAGAGAAAAGCATAAAATACCATAGTGTAATACCAACAGTGACATGGCCTCCTCTAGCTCAAAATGCAAAATGACAGGTTTTTCAATACAGAGACCATGGACATATGCACCCCCCCCCCCACCCAGAGCACCTCATAAATCCTTTTACTTTAACAGTATTATTTAAGCAATAAACCACACTTTCTACGGGCTTACTGGTGTGATAACCCATGCAGGATCTTAGGAGAACACGAGAAAAGCTTGTAAATTATGAGCTGAAGGCAAGTGATTTATAAGCTTTTCGAGTGTTCTACCAACATCCTAAGTTGGTTATCATGCTGGTAAACCCATAGAAAGTGTGGTCCATTGCTTTTATAAAATAACTTTAAGTGAACCTATGAGTTTACCAGCACAATAAACCAAAGGTTTTTAACCAATCAGAACGTGCCTTCTATCTTAGTTATTTTAAAATTTGTGAAAATGTCAGATTCTGTTTCAGATACCTTGAATGTTGAGAATGCATCAGATGCGATATCAAATGTTGACATTTCAACATATTCAAAGAAAATGTAGAACTCTTCATTTTCGATTAAGATAGCTCTGGCTAATGACTCATGTTTAATACATTCTCTGAGCATGACTCCACAGTTTAGTGCTATTCCAGGTTGTTTGTAGCTGTAGAGAGAAACACAGAGGAGAAGAGAAATTTCATATCACCAAGCGGCCATGTAATGTTCTATTTATTATTATAAACACCAATGAAATAACCAAACCATTTTACATCACCATTTTTTTTTTGCTGTGAAAGGCGTGATTTATTATGTAGCCACAGCTACAATGATCTTCTCACATATGAAGATCGATATCATGTTTTCGCGTGAAAGCTCACCTGGTATTTCACTGGAGTTTATTATAGTAAATAACTGTACCTGGTAGGTGCATTGACACTGTTAAAGTTTTACAAAAACCTGTAGAGTTTTATTTCAAGTACATGTATATATTTCGATATGATTCTTAAAGAACAAAATGCTCAGTTAACTGGTCAATCCCACATTTAAAGACTGACTGAGAAATCTTGTGCTTTAAAGGCCAATTTTCAACAGTGACTGAATTGGAGTGGTTAGAGTGCTTTAAGGACCTAATGATAATAGAAAATTACAGCTGCAAGAAGAGTGGAATGGGTCTTGACAAACTGCGAGCCAGCGAGCCAGCGAGTCATGCGAGTCGAGCCAGTGAGTCATGCGAGTCATGCGAGTCATCATGTGAGCCATGCGAGACAGAAGTTCGAAGGAAAGAGAATCCATTTTTTGGCGAATCATAAGCAATTTAACTTTTTTAACATTTGTAGCATGAAATTAGCGTTCAGACGACAGCAAGAAAGTCTTTTAAAGAAAATGTATGAAAAGGTAACGGTCAAGTCGCCGAAAGTCATCTACCAAGTCGTGAGTCCTAAGTCATGTTGCCCATAATTTTATCGAGTGTATAAACTTGAAGAAAAGAAACATCTTAAGTAAATCGCAAGGAATAAACTCGTAAAATGTTGACTCGCAACTAAAAATACCCTCAATGACGTCATAGCTTTTTCAATTACTGTGAATTTTGAGAAGGGCGTTAGTAAGTCAGATTTTTATCGCGATATTCTTAAGCCATTGGCATTGGTTTTATTATGAAAGGCGCAAAGGCGTTTGGGTTTTAAAGAGTGTTTTTATGTTCTGGTCACGTGGCTTACCACATATGGTGTGACTCATTAAACGTGACCGAGGAAGAACCTTTAAACCTTTGTTTAACGCATTCTCAAACCTTTGTTATTGTTTCACCTCGTTCAATTTGTATGTTGGCGAATTTTTCTGAAGCTGAATTTTAAAGGACCTGCCTTTGGAATAGATACGTTACTTAGTAGTTTACGTTAAAAACAAAGTTATTTTATGCTGACTCGCATGACTCGCATGGCTCGCATGTTGACTCACATGTTGACTCGCATGACTCGCTGGCTCGCATATTATACACACTCAGTGGAATCATAGTCGCAAGAATCTGAATGTTTCCATGATTTTCTTCTGAATCTGCTGATGTCAACTCCCTTTTCTAGTGTAAGATGTAATTTTGGTTTAAATCTTAAACAAAAACTGACTGAAACCATTAAATCTGTTTATTATTACAGTGAAAGCATGTCAAGCATTCCTGTCAATAATGGACTAATAAATTCATGAATGGAAAAATGATGTGGTTTGTCAATTCAATAATCCATTCATAAAATGAATAATCTAACAGTCAAATTGGACCTCAATTCAATAATTAAAATGTTGATTTGGTTTGTGAACAAAAACTACTGGTTCTTTATTCCTGTCTGCTATATTCAATTGTATTTGCTACCCTTTTTCTACCGTTTTCGATTGCGTTTTTCATTGCCTGTAATCAAAATAACAGCAGGAATAGACAGACTGCAAATGCAAATAAACTGACAAAGGCCAAGGAAAGAAATCTATTAATTACCGCACATTGTACACTGACCTCAGTTTGACCATCATGTTTTTTAAGAGGTCAGGTCTGAGGCACTGATTACCGGAAGTAAAATGGCGTACATGCAACAGTTTTTTGGGTTTGAACTTCAGAACTCGGCTGCACTCAACTCTTAGAAAAAAAGGAGAAAAAAGAAAATGCTGGGGTCGACTTGTGGATAGACTGCAAGCAGTCCCTCTTCAGTCAGTCGAGTCTAAGCTCGGCAGGACTGGAGAGAGTGAAATGGCTGAGGGGAGCTTCCCCTCGGCTTCTTGTTTTTTACTTTCACTCGCTTAGCTCCATTTCCTTGCTCGCATGACCATCCTGGGGACTGCTCGCAGTCTAACTTGTGGAAAGTGTAGTTTTTCAAAAAACAGTAATTGAATCAACATGATTTTTATTGAATCGAGGCTGAATAAGAATATTTGATTGTTCATTTTACAAATGGATTATTGAATCAAAAAACAAAATCATTTTACCATTAATGAATTCATTAGTTCGTTAGCGACGGGAACGCTTCACCTGCTTTGACTGTAATAAAGAAATGTGGGAAGTAAACCTGTGCGATATTAAGTAGGGAGCTGTTCCTCAGAAAAAGAAAAGGTTCCCTGACTTTCACTTGTACATGTAAAACACCCAAGATTTGAGCTAAGTGGAGATTTATCTTAAGTTGCAATAAATGCGATACTGGTTATCCATTTCTTTTCCAAGTACAAAAGCCTTACCCTTTAAGAAGTTCATGCAAAATTTCATTTTTCTGACAAATGTATTCCACTGTGGGGGAACGAGTACCAATTTGACGTCTTAATACGTTGTTGAAGATTAAGGCTGTGTCTTTCTTGCTCTACAGAAAACAAGGAACAAAACTTGAGAAACATCTATTGACCAGGGAAAGGTTTTGAGACCTGGGAAGCCCTGACCTCGAGTTTAAACAGTAATGAACCATATACTGTAAGTCAAAGACATAGTTGTCATACCAATTAAATCGAGTCCCTCAGTTAACGTGGCTGAACACAGTTTTGTGGGCGGTCAGCAGTAACTCGTTTTAAATTAGACAAACAAACATGGCGGCAAAAAAGCAATGGTACACAGAAGACGTTTTTTCAAAATCTACTCATTAAAATTTTGTGATATTTGGCAGAACTTTTACTTTTATCGCATTTTAATCAAGAGAACTTTAAAATGGAAGTTGAACAGACGATTTGATTTTTATGACACATTTGATAATTACAGAACAATTATATTACTGATTATCTAGAAAGCTGTCTGTTAAAATTGGGTCAAATAAGTTTCAAATGGTAATGATTAATCATAGTAAGCTGTGTTCAAGTTTACAGGAAAATTTGAGGGAGTTTTATGTAAACTGAGCAAAAGTGAAATTTTAAGGTTGTATTCAATCATTCATGTTGCCATCGAAACTACGAAAATGTCAAATTTTACCGTCAATCAAAATATTTTTCACTTGGCAAGTTTCCACTTGTGAGCTGTAACCCCTTCTCTTGCCATGATTTAGCAAATGACATATACTCACAAACTGCAAAACTGTGTTCAGCCACCTTAACTGCCATACAGTCGACTCTCTCCAAGACGGACACCTTTGGGATAGGCTCTAAGTGTCCCTCTTATATACATGTAGAGCCAAATAAAGGGAGTAAAGAAAGGCAGGGACCGACACTAGGAGTCCATTTTACAGAGGTATCCATTAAGAGAGAGTCAGCTGTAGATGGAAAAAAAATACCAACAGATGTCGCTATAGAATCAGAAGAATTCAGCACCTTTTCAAGGATTATAAGAAAAACCTGAGTACAGTTTTGTAATATATACCATTAGAACAATAATGATTCTATCTCAGCCAAAAAGCCAGAGATTGGAACTTTAAACACCTTTCAGTTTACTAGCTACAAATGATTTGGCATGTACATGTAATAATATTGTTGTCAGTGTTTCAAGAACTGTGATTTAAAATAAATTCTTCCCCGAATATTCTGTTTATACAGTTACCGTCAATAAATCTGGTTTCTTTATGTGTTCTACTCAATAAAGTTTGTTTTGCAGAACACTGACCCGATGCAATGTAAAGGAATTTGAATCAATATGCTCAATTTTGTGTTGTTCTTTTAGGATAATCTTTATACCTATGCTCTGCGTTTTGGTCACTGGTCAGGCACCATTGCAGATAATTCTAGGTTTATATAAGGCGAACAGAGAGATCAGTAATATAAGGATTGTTTACAAATTTTGTTTGCCGATCCGTTTGTTAGCGTGTGTACATGAAAGACCTCACAGGCAGGACAGGGTTGTAAATCGTATTCTGTTGCAGTTAATTTTTTATTTCAGTTAATTTTTGGTTTTCCTTTGTTTTAAATTCATTAGCATACATTACCATACCCAGAAACAATGGAAAAAGAAAAATTAACTGAAATAAAAATTAGCTACAACATTCTTATTGGCTGCAACATATGCCTTAGGAATAGCAGAGAACAAATATGAATTATTAGAATACATAAAATCGAACTAAACATCCAGAAGTACTCTTGCGTAGTGAACAACAAATTTGAATTATGTAAATTTCCTTGCATGCACCTAACTTGCTTCTGATTGGTTTAAAAACAATCAGCTAATGTCACAACTCACACATACACAGTCCCTTTAGAATAATGCAAGAAATACTGTCAAACATGAAGCCATAAGGATTTATTATTATTCATTCAAAATATTTCCCCAATTCTGATTGGCTAAAAGCACACGTTTAATTCACCATAACCAGTTACTGATGACCAAATTTGGAATAATTTTGTGTTTAACGAGGAAATCAGGTCAAAAATGCAGCATTCAAGCAGGTTAAGGCACTGTTAACCGAGAAGACCTGGGGACAAGGTTGAGTTGTTTTGGTTGTGGAAACAAAAATGATGGTCATTTCACTCGTTTCAAGAGTAAGAACTAGGCGAAAAAATAGCTAAAAACGTGGCAAGAACAGCAAGAAGACAACTCAAAGGGCAACATCTGCTATTTGGAGAATATTTGCGGAGCTGGACAAGCCTAAAGGTGCACTATCGAAGATGAACTTAACATCGATGGATTGATGGAGGTAAGCATGTTTTAGCCATGTTTTTAACCCATTTGTCCCTGAACCGCCTGTAACCGCCAGTGCGGATCCACGTCCTTTATACCCTTGTGACGGCATTGCCCACCTACCTTTCCTTTCACCTAATCCTAAGATCCTAACGCTTTCCTAAAAACTATTCCCACCAAAATGAAGCCTACTAAATGACGAGCATGAAAGAGAAAAAAAAAATGAGGCAAGAAAAGCGAAAAAAGAGGGGAGGAGAGAAAGAGAAAAGTAAAAGTCAAGACTGCTGTGTCACTTTTAAACCCAAATTTTACTTTCTGCGCATGCCCGAACTTCGCAAGCTGATATTTTTCATCTGGATCAGAAGGCCATGAAGTGTATGACCTGTAAACCCGTTTGTGGTAAGTCTTAGCTCTTTATAGCACGACAGTGACCAGAAAACCACTCGACCAGCTTCAAAACGTGTTTTTCGGCAAAATCTCCAGGAGCGAATGGGTTTAACTAGGAATTATTTTGAATGAATAATAAAACAATTATTGAATTTGGCTTTCATATCATATGAAGAATTATGGAGATCGAGGAGGATGTTATCCGCCTCGGCCTACGGCCTCGATGGATAACACCCTCCTCGATCTCCATAATTCTTCATAAGATACTCAGCCTCATTCATTAATTGTTAATTAGCCTGCGTGGCAGGCGTTCGAAAGGGAAGGGAAAGGGAATTAGGGCGCGAGACCACGCGCGAGGGAGGAGGGGAACGCCTGCAAGGAAACCATTGTTTCTGCCTGCTAATTAAAAAAATAACAAAAATAACGCAACTGTGAATGACTAGCTGTCAAATAAGTCTGGCCACGATGCACGTATTCTAGTCGTATTTCTCGCACTGTTTTTCTTTTGTTTTCCTTAAGAAATCTAAAGTAAAGTTACTATGAAAAAAGTTCAAATGCGGTCGTCCATCGAAGGAATCTTCCTTGAAAGTTGCAGCGACGCGTGCCAAGTTACATAAAATCCAGCATAAATCTATTCAAGTTATTGCTGAAGCAATCTGGCTGGAAAACTATTTAACAAGAAATGTAGCGGCTCTTCGCAACTTTCAATGCAAGGTTTGTCTAAGAAAAATTAAAACACTTTGCCGTCACGCACTCTTTGAATTTCTATCAGGACGAACTGGATCCAGCGGAGCACACAAAAGAATTCTGGTGGCAGGGAAAGAAGAGCTGAACTTCGAAGATCTGCAAGAAGGCAACAATTTATTATTACAGTAAGTTCCTGGCGGTTTTATAACCGGCAAGAAGAAGTCCTCGACCAAAAATCGCCAAAAGTCAACTGAAAAGTTATAGATCGCTTTGTCTTCAATTATCTTGCCGTTGATAACGCGGGTCAAACAGCAGATAACAGGCACACTGGCAGCATGATTTTTCGTTTCTTTCTTCTGGCGAGTAAAACTGACAAGCCGTTGGGAGATAATACTTTTCAGAACCAGTCAGTAAAACTCATCTGCTGACAGGCCTTTTCTTCATACAGTTCTTTACCTGCTTTTTTGTATTCTCCTTTGAAGCTGAAATTGGTGCCTTCTAACGATGAATTCCCGTAGAGAAATCTCAACATGCTTCACTAACGACATATGTTTAGTTGTGAATGGTAACACTCAAGTTACTGAATGACATGTAGGTGACCATGCAATTAGAACAAGTTATTTAGATCTTATCAATTTTGACCAATCAGGATTTTAACATTTGCTTGGTAGATGTTAAAAACGAGAAAAACAATGGTTTCCTGGCAGGGGTTTCCCTCCCTCCTTCCTTGCGCGCCCCTCGCTTTCTCTCGTGCCTAAAACTCCCTTTCACAAAGCTCCCTTTCCCTTCCCTTTCAAACGCCTGCCACGAAGGCTAATATTGTTAATTATTAATATTGTCTCTAATGTAAAGTAAAAGGGTACAAACTGTGTGCGTTTCTGGACATGGGTGGGGCGGTAAAAGTTCAGTTTTAAAAATAACCTCAAAATCCAATTTTCCAAGATTATTTATGAGATGAAGTAGAACATCATTATTGTAGAATTCTTGGGCCAACTGTGCTACAAGTTCTGTCTGTGGTCCTGAATCTAAAAAAACAAATTTCACAACAACTATTACATTGGTAGTTATAGAGAGACGTGAGGCCCATAAAAATTGTGTCACATCTCTTTTTTAAAAGGCAAATGAATGTTTTTTTTTTTTAAAGAAAATTAATTAAAAAGAAAAAGATTTAAAGAAAAGATTTAATGAACATAAAATTTAACACAGTAAACAACAAGGAGTGCAGTCGCGTGTTGTCGCTTAGTGGTCAGTGTAGTGGCTCAAGCATGGTCAGCCTTGCTTCCATCATCTCCATGTGTTTAGTAGAGCGTTTCCTGGTGGCCTCTCTCTTCGTTTAGCCTCTGGATCATTCTTTTACCCCCATCCCTCCCCCTATGGCTGGAAGGCGCCGGTTTATCAGCCATGGGAGCACAAACTCTGTCTAGGGTCTGGGTTTGCCAAATAATAATAATAATAATAATAATAATAATAATAATGTTTATTTCTTATATGCCCCGGTATGATCTCAACTGATACCGCGAGCTCTCTTTGATTTTTATCAAGTCTAAAAGATATTGTGGTGCGACGCCATAGATACATTTGTGAACTAGCATTGCTATCTTGAATTCTATTCTGTGGGTAACCGGAAGCCAGTGCAGGTTGATCAGGGATGGTGTGATAGGATCATCCCTAGATACAGTACATACCAGCCGAGCTGCCACGTTCTGCAGGCGTTGCAGCTTACCAAGATGAACAGCGGGCGTACCATATAATAGACCGTTACAATAGTCTAATTGTGACATTATAATAGCCTGTACAATGGACTTCCTATTGTCATATGATAAATACTTTCTCATATGCCAAAAGTGGAAGTCCATGCACATCCCAGGTACCCAACTCCACTAAGCAATGCAGTTGTTAAACACTGTCTAAACAACATACCTCCAGATCCATAAATAATTGTTTTCATGGCACTTAGCTGTTTTGAAATATCTTCTAAAGCCTAAAATTGAATGAAAAATAAAAATAGAGCAAATATGTGACTCACACACAAATCATTTGTTACAATATTTGAGGAAGCTTTAACAGCTATATTTAAAACTAAACTACTAATGCACACTCCCATCAAAACAAGAAAACTGTCTGCTACAATGAGTGTCCGATCCCAAGTTGTGAAATTTATGCACACTTATGGAATATAATCGACAACTATCTAGTACTTGCTTGTACAATTAATCAACATGTAAGCCACAAATAAAATAAAGATCTGAAACCAGCGTTTGTTGACCAACAGCGCTTTGTGTATACATGTGGTTTTTGGGTGTGATGTTACTCAAGTCATTTTCAGTTTTCATCTATAAACATGGACAGGTTATGGTGACAAAACATTTCTTATTGGGTGCATATCTGACATGTTTTGCTACCAAATAATTAAAGTTTGAAGGGCACTGGACAAAATGTTTAATTTCAAACTTGACCCATTTGCAGGGATCCATATTCCCAGTCATCCGGTCCTCCCAGATGACTACAATTTCGCATGGACGATTAAGATAACAAGCCCTAGGATTTCACGGTAATTGCCGGTAGTTTCTGGTACTGTGTCGTTACCATGATCTTAAAATAACGGAACCGAAAAATAGTTACCCAGTGACAATCCTGATAATTATACTCAGACTGACGAATCAAAATACACAAATACAGTACTTTCCACTCAGATTCTTAACACTAGTAGAGCAATTCTCTATGACTCAGCTTGTGTATTTGCGAAATTTTAAAAAAGGTTATTGTTTTTCTATCATTCATCATTTTGAATTGTTCCCAATGTGCATTGTACATTACTGATGACTCACGCACGAAAGATGTTTTACAGTCAACAACAGTGGTTTTTATGGCTTCCAGTATCAAGAAAAAAAATATATATATGACTCCAAAAGTTTAAAAATATTTAGAAAGTTGTCTTTTAGTGACAATTTCACTATTGAAACCGACAATGAGGCCCGAATCTCTTTAAAAAAAGACAAGATCTGTAGCGAACATTTCAAGAGAGTATACTTCTTTAGTTGTATCAGAGAGGAGTCTGGAATTTTTGACACTATTTTTGATAGTGCACACACATTTAACACTCAAATTGACCTTCTTCTGACATTTTGCGTAAATAATAATTATACCCATTGACGTTCTTTAATTTTAAAGTATGTTTAACAACATGTTTCTGTACATTAAAAGAAATAAAAGTGGGTTCCCATGAATTTTCATTGAACCAGAAAATTGGTTTCCCATGATCTCTGGGCATGGAACCGAAAAATTGTTATCCATGGCATTTGAAATCCTAGGGCTTGGGATAACTCCAAAAGTCGCCCTTCAGACAAGTGAGGTTTTGCTCAACCACAAAATCTTTTAAAAAATTCTTATATGATTTTATACATTTTCCCTGTGTTTTGATTACTTCTCATCCACTTAAAACTTTTAGAGTAATGGTGAATAACAAGCAGCTTTTGTCTGCAATGAAATAGTAAGTTTGGATGCCAACTTTGACGGTGCAGTATTTTCTACGAAACCATCATCTGCAGGCTCAGTTTTAAACATTGGTAAAACATTTATGAACTGACAGTGTTTAGCCTAGGCCTGTAACCTGTTGTACTTAACAGTTAACCCTTCTAAGTAACTATTTACTAACTATAATGCAAATAAAATGCTAATCAGAAATGTTCAAGTTGCACACAACTTTTTCACCATTCTTTTATATAATTCCGCACTTTTGTCCAGGCAATCCAAATTGTAACCGGGCAAGTAGGCCATCAGGTTTACTTACCCGGCTGACGACTCTGTGAAAAAAGGAATATGGATCCTTGTATTTGAAGCATCTGCCTTAACCTATTCCCCCTTTACTAAAATGCAGATCCATGTCCCTTGTACAACTTATGATAACATCAGTTTTAATGGTTAGGGACAACTTTGTCCTCTAACTTGAGCAAGGGGAAGAGATTTTTCAAACTACACCAGAATGAGCACGATTCAGTCAAGGAGGTCAAAGAAAAAGGCAACACACCACGTAACATCAACCTGAGAATTTGCATCGTAACATATCTTACTACCCACCTTAACCTTAAGTTCCTTTCATCTAAACCTAAAAAGATCCTAAAAGCATTCCCTAAAACTTTTCCCACTCAACTGTAGTCTAATAAATGCTCAGCAAAAAGGACGGCAAAAAACAAAAAAAGAAAAGCAAAAGAACTGAGAGGAGAGAATCCAAAAAGTAGAAGTTAAGACTACTCTGTCACTTTTAAACCCAAAAACTACATGTATCTCAAAAATGTTCTTTCTGCACGAGCCCGAACTATGGAAGCTGATATTTTGCACCTGGAACAGAAAGCCTTGAAGTGCTTCACTTTTAAATAATGTTTTGGGCCATTTATGACATCTTCAGTTTTAATGGAGCTGTGTCACGAAATACAGCCAAATTAGGACATTACAAAATGCCCGTTAAATTAAGAGGAACATAAAAATAACCGCTTAAAACTTTAATGGAAGGTTAAAATAACACAACAGAAACAACAGATGCCACGGATGGGCAAAACTGAAGAAGATTGAAACGGATTAAAATTAGGATTTTTGAAAACTGCTCAGCCTAACAGTTTTTCAAAGTTGATCCCTGCTGCTTGCAACTTCAAAAATAATGCTCAGGAGACATACTTGTTTGTCTCGGGTCTCTGATTTAGTGATTTACATGTAATTTCTTTGCTTACTTTAAGTTCCATAGAGATTGAGGGCGAGTAATTGGCAAAATTAAACAAAATGAACTGGACTGCCGTGACACAGCCCCTTTAATGGTTAGAGACAACTTTGTAATCCTGCTTATGCAAGGAGAAGAGAGCAGGCGACAAAACTGCATAAAAAGGGAGGCAAAGGAAAAAAAGAGAGCATGAAAGAAAGATCAAAATAGATTTGCAAATTTAAATTTTGGCTTATGCATATTATGTTGTGGTTCAGTTTTATCCTTGGTTTAAATTTCACTTTCCTTTGTTTTGGAGTATGGTAATGTATGATAATGAATGTGAAACAAAGGAAAATAACATTTTATCCAAGGATAAAATTGAACCACAACACATACATGCACAAAAGTTAAAAAAGCTGTTTAGTTACATCTGGTTAGTCGGAAAATATGCCCTTTCTGTTGCAAAACTCAGTTTTCTCCATTTTCATGCTACAACTGTAATAATTACAGTTAATAATTATTATTATATAGCCGAAAACCAGTCTGAAAAAGAGGAATAGGAGAAAAATGTGGATTTTTCGCTACTCACTGGCCACCACCAGAGTTAATGAAAAGTTAATACTACCCAAATTACCTTCTCCGTCTTCTTACTACTGGTAGCTTCTTGCGCCAAAATCGTAAGGGCATCATTGGTAGCCTTAACTATTTCAGCAGGATTCTTCTTGGAGGAGCCAAACAAAGGCATAATGGCGTAGTGAGTGAAGATTGTTCACACCTGTTATAGATACAATAAAAAACAAAATCAGTTCAGAGTGAATAGCCTGGTTAATAAGAGTAAACAGCTACTATGAATAATAAAAAAAGAAAACTACTACAGTCAAACCTGTATTAAGCGGCACCAACTTAGGCGGTCAGTTTTCAAAGTCACAAAAATTACTTCCCTTGATGTACTGTAATTTTGACCTCTATTAAGCAGTCGCGGTCACCATTAGACCTGTATTAAATGGTCACACGGTGTCAATTACTTGCTCATACAGTTTCCAATAATGTAACACATGACATACAACGATTGATTTCCTTGTTTATTTTCGCAAATCATTAAAACGCTGGAAATGAATATTTCTATTTGAGGTCTAACATCTGTTCTGATCAGCACTGGAGATCAAATTCTTTGAACTGTATTTCTTGCAACCTATATTAGGCGGTGACCTTGTATTAAGCCGTCACTTAACCATTCCCCGGGGGTGACCACTTAATACAGGTTCGACTGTATAATGTAGTACAACCTATATAACTCGAACTCCCCACTACCTCAAACTAAGTCCTATTTCCCTTGTATTTCACTCCACTTTTCAGTCATTTCACTTCGTTGACTTGAACTTGGATAACTTGAATTCCCTGCTAACTCGAACAAAATTCCCTTCTTCTTGTTCAAAATTTCACTGAAATTTACCCGACAACTCGAAACGCTGGTTCTTGTAACACCACTCGGATGCCATGTCATTAACCTTCTTGTTGTATAATAATGGTCAAAACACCAAAACTTTAACTCTGCAGCAATTTGATTTTAATTGGTGCAATGAATAAAAAAATGATGCATAATCATGTTAGCACATTTCTTATGAAATAAGTAAATTTGCACTGTACTATACACTAAAGTACTGGAAAATCATCAATTATCAATTATCAATTATTAACATGGCAAATTGAACATTCAATCAATCCTGCTAACTCGAATCCCGCTAACTCAAACTGTTTTCCACTTCCTCTCAGAGTTCTACTGTAATATTATTATTGCAAAGTAGAAATTTGACAAAAGCCACATTCTGTAGTTACTTAAAAACTTTAACTTTGTTAAAAGTTAACAAATATTTTTTTTGGTGGTCTGATATTAGTGCAAATTTTTTGGGTATTCAAAACAATCTGAAGATTCGTGGTAGTGTCTGCGTATCCTAGCTGCGTAGTTCTGCGAATAAAGTACAACCAAACTTGTTTTGCAGCTGTTTAACATCTTTTGCCCTATGACCGAAGACCAAAGTTTTATATTTTCATTTTTGTTTCACAAGTGCAGGATAAGCAGGGAATTTTGTCATTCGTTCACTAGAAGTTGGCATAACAATCATAAGTTTTAGGCGCCCATGTGAGCTCCTTGTTGGAAATTTTGGTTGCCGGCGGGCAAAACATGGCTCTGGCGACCGAGCGCCCGTTAGGCAGCTGCCTTGGATTATGAAAGTGGTTCTCAACGTCAATTGCACCTTTAAGGTAAACGTACTTAATGCGTGTTCGCCACTCTTTCTAACCTTTGGTTACTGCTAGTTTACTATGTAAAATTATGCCCAGGTTGTTCAAAAGCTGGATAGTGCTTGCCACTGGATAAATCACTAAGTATGGGGAAACTAATTGTGCTATCCACTGGATAGAGATTTACCCGGTGGATAGTGCTATCCCGCCTTTGAACAACCGAGGCCAGATAACTCCCTATCTAGTGGATATGTAATGGGTAAACCAATTGCATTATCCACTGGATAAAGTTTTAATTCGTGGATAGCGCTTGCAAACTACATGTAGATGGTAAGTGTTATAGAAGTAAGATTAAGCTTTTGATAAACGCATCATTGAAAATAAATCGTGTGCTCGCCACAGAGTCATCAAGTTAGGGCGAGGACAACGTACATGTAAAGTAAAATGTACTAGAATGTACTAAAGAAGACTTGGATCGTGTAGCTGATACAGCGATAGCTTTGAAAACACTACCATTTCAAAGCTAAGCGGCTTCGCGCAGAGGCTCATGGCTAGCCCGTAAAGAATGCGAAATTCGGAGGTGACTACGATAGTGCACAAGTAGATAATCTTACCCAAAACTCTAAAAATCTCTCCTGAGATCTTCCAAAGTAATAAAGCGAGAAGATATATACAAACAAGCCCCGAAAAGTGACTTTCTTTACCACATTCTTAGTGTGAACGCCTCTAAACGGAAACAATCAAACGAACAAATCGTTCCAGTTTGCTCGCACCTACGACCCCATTATGTCATTTTTGGTTCCTTGTACATGAAGTGATTATTGGCAAAATGGCGGGCTTCACGCTCGAGGGAAATTTTGTGTCAGTCGCTAGTCTGTCTGTTACTTTTTTGGAAGCTTTAGTGGCGATAGTTTTTGCATTTGTAGTTTGTCGAAAGTTACCATCATTGGAGAAATGGATAATTACGTGGCTGGTTTATGATGTGCTGACCCATTTTACGCTGGTAGGGTGGAGGCCTGGAGGGTTCGATTTTTCATCCGCACCCCTACCCGTTACTAAAGATTGCTCTAATCCGAACCATCAATTTTTTCCGGCGCCCTTTGAAAAATGAAATCCAGAAGGGTTAATTTAGGATCCAGATCCTTGCAGAAAAAAATCGAGGGGGTGTGGGTAAAAAATGGAATGTCCCAGCAGGTGGTGCAAAGATCTGATCGGAAATCATCAGACTGAATCGTAAAAATTCGTATACTTAAAAGCAGTTTACTTCAATCTCTATTAATGCCTCTTGATCCTGTATAGACTAATTCTCTCCTTGTTTTGCAAGAAAATGTGAGCCTATTAGTAAGGAGAATCTAGTAATTTATCAAAAGTCATCATTTACAGAGGTTCGGAAAGAAGGTGTGTCATGGACGGTTCACGGGAATTAAAATCGAAATTTCACGGTTCATGGGAATTAAAACAGACTTTTCACGAATCACACAAAATTCAGCGTTTGATTTCATTAATCACCCATAGAGTATTGCAAAACTGGGGTGTCAACTATTTTGAATTATGCATACACAAGAAAATCGTTTTCATGCCCTAAAATACTAAATTTACACAGGGCTCCTGATTTACAATAATTCACAACCCTCAGGGGCCCCACTCACATATTTTAATGACGGGGGGGTCCGAAGGATTTTTTTGGGTCTGACATTTTGGCCAAAAGAGATTTTTTTGGGTCTATGAAAGACGCCGGGATTTTTTTGGGTCGCAAAAACAATGAGGGATTTTTTTGGGTATTGTATTTTTCATCAGCTCAAATCAAAAATAACATAAGTGCAATTTATAGTTTTGTTTTTGACCAAAACCAAAGTTGAAGTTGGCATGTTTTAGCTTTCCAGAACATAAATAATAAAATTTGCTGATGCAAAAACACTGAGGGATTTTTTTGGGTATGCTAAAAAAAGTAGGGATTTTTTTGGGTACAAAATATGAACCTCTGTCGGACCCCCCATCATTAAAATATGTGAGTGGGGCCCCTGGGTCACAACCCCTTTCTGACCCTCTTTTTAGTAGCTCCTGATGATAGTCAATAATCAAAAGTGCAATTTTTTTTTTCAGGAAGGGCCTTTTGTTTACTTCTCACTTGTTGGTTCTGTCAATAATACAAACCACATCTTAGCTGAAGTGTGTAAGTGAAGGAATAAAAAAAACCCAAAGCATTAAAATTTTCCTTATCATATCAGTGTACTTGGTGGGTTCAATAAAAAAGACGCAAAGATTTTTTTGGCTGAATATGAAATGAGATTATTGAAGGAATCCCTGTCTAGATTCTTCAATATAGATTCTTAGCAAACCCATATACATTTGATAACTCAGTTAAAAGCATGCTGAAAAGTTCAGTATTGTTATAAGTAATCAGAAGAGAAAAAAACATTTACATTTGCTTAAAGGCATTATTAGAAGGGATAGAATACTAATGGTGTGTGTGAGAGAATTATCAAGTGCATGCACTAGGACTGGGGGTGGGGGTACTTTAGGATTTGCCGCCAGGACCCTAGGAACCCAGCTTAGCCTATACCAAAGCTTAGGTCAGCTGAATTTTGCTATCCTATACTGGACTAAACTCCCCAAATCTCCCCCTGTCCTAGAGTAGCAGTTTTCCAGAAACTACTGAGGTCACTAACACAGTCCAGCCAAAACAAAACTGATTTGACTTTTTAAAATATATTTTTGAGTGGCAATTCCCGGTCTCCCTAGTCTAGACTAAAATCTACAACCAACTGATCAGTTTCCTGGAAAACGATACACAATTCTAGACCCAAACTCTCTGATTTATACACCTCATCCCAGAGTAAACTGCTTGACAACCATACCCTTCACAGAGGTACATACCTAAAAAGCCCACATGAGGCAGTACCCCCCTGGGACTAAGACATGTATAAATAAGTCTGCGAAGACTTTTCTAAAAAAACATTCTACCGGTATTCAAGAAGTAGTTTCCATAGCACTGGGGATGGTAAAACCTTTTATCTCTTTATAAATGGCCTTCTAGTTCCTTTTTTGTGAAACAAGCAAAATTATAAGTCTGTGAAATTTTGTTTGCTGAAGCCAAGAAAGTGTTACTTAACATTTTTTCAGTAAGCAAAAGCCTAATTTGTTTCCACTTTCAACAAACTATTGAATTTATATGGCAATTCACAAAACTATTTTTGTCTAACGACCTGTTCAGTTGATCGCCACAGTATTCAAAATTTTAAATACTGTGAATCGAACTCAGAAAAACGTGGACACCTGAAAAATTTCGGGAATGTTGATTGTGTACTGGCCAATCGCAATAAAGTTCAGGATACGCAAGCAAACCTCAAAACCACAAATTAATTACCATTGCTGTTTGCAGTTTCGTTATCTCTCACCTTATTGGCTTGTTTCTCACAACACGATAACATTCCATAAATATTTCTGGTGTTCACAGTTTTGTAAGTTTCACAGTAATAGTGTGTTGAAAGTGGAAACAAATTAGGTTTTTTTCTTTCGCTTACTGAAATAAAGCAAAATCATAGCATTAGATAAAGAATCACTTTTTAATTGTTAATCCATGGATGCTTTCAATAGTTTCTTAATCTCTACTACATGGTTTTCAGGGAAAGAATATGGCAAGGCAGATTCAAGGTGGCTTTATTCAGACCCAACAATTGTTTCTTTAGAGATTCTTACAGTTGTTATCACAGGACCTCTAGCCCTGATGTTAATTTATGCCATTTACTTCAACAAACATTACAGGTAAAGTACCGTATTTATTCGAATAAGCGCCCAACCTCGAATTACTGCCCACCTCGAATAAGCGCCCATCCTAAAGGCAGAAAAAGTTTATAAGCGCCCAGCCTCGAATAAGCGCCCATCCTCTCCTCCTCCCAATCAAACTCAAATAAGCGCTTACCCTCACCCCACCCACTTGAGTGAATCAATTCTAATAAGAGACTTCCCCGAGGACGGAGTTTTGTTCAGAGTATTTTACAGAAACCTTGCTTTGTTACTTTGATCTTCGCGTTTTGTTATTAGCATTTATTGTTTTGTTGAAAACTTAATAAGCGACCACCCTCAAATAAGCGCCCACCTCGAATATGCGCCCACTCTCAAGGTCCAAAAATTTAATAAGTGCCCAGGGCGGTTAATCGAATAAATACGGTAATTGCTTTGATTTTACGTCATTGCCAAGGATATGTTTCAGGAAAATTGAAGGGCTGTGGGGCTGTCATTAGAAGCTGGGATTTTTGCTGGCTACTGCAGTTAAATCAGCCTGCTACTTTCAGTTCGAAAATGAATGAAAAATAACAAATATAGGAGCATCTGAATTGAAATACCATAAAATTCTGAAAACATATTTTTCAAAGGCCCTTTTTGAGGGGCTTATTTTGGGAGAGGCTTATATTCGGAGGAGCTTATCTATGGAGGGAAATTTGCATTTCAAAATCGATTGGGCTAGCCTTAAAGTTGAAAGTAAATTTATCGTTTTTGCTTCGTTTTACTTTGCATTTGAGGGCAATTTTCCAAGTACAAGCCCCTGGGGGGAGGGACAATGTAACGGACGGTTTTTTCGTTACCAGTTTGGGGAGCTTATATTTGGAGGGGCTTATTATCGCAATTTTACAGTATATGAAATGAATCACATTTTGAACTGGTGATAAAGCAGTCAAGCCGGAATTTTTTCAGGTCCTTTTTCAACCACTTGGGTTGTTGATTCAACTGCGGAAATCAGGTTCACTTTCATAGGAGGATTTTTGGGATAAATGACCAGCTACTTTCCCTGAGAGACTAGCCACTTTAAAACCTTAATGAAAGCCCTGAGAGCTGCTTGACACTGAAATGCAAAATTAAATATAATTTATTCATGCTAATAGACCAATTTCATATTATTAAAATTCAGACTTGGCATCAAGGCTTTGGGAAACAAAACAAAAGAAATTATCTTGAGGCTTAGCAATGAATGATACATTAATTTCTTTTATTCAGGGTTCATACAGATTTTTTGATCCAAAGTTCAAAACTTTTTCCAGCCTTTTTTCCAAAACAATAATTTCTTTTTCCAGACTAGGTGATCAATAGAGACCTTTAAAAATGCAGGAATAAAGCTCCTTTCATCATACAGTTGAGACTGAATAAGATTTGACCAAAACAAAACAAAAAATCACTTATAAATTTGTTGTAGCTTTGAAAAAAAAAACTCAAGACTTTTTACCATTTTTCCAGACTTTATTTCCATTTTCCAGACTTTTTCCAGGTTTAGAAAACTGCTGGGCAAATTTCAAGACTTTTTCAAGAATTCAAGACTCTGTTAGAACCCTGTTTATTTTATTCCCCCCAGCAGAGCCAAGTATGAAATTTAAGATATCGAAATAAATGGTCTATTCTCTGTGTTATTTTAACAGGCATTTTGTGCAGATAACACTATGCGTTTGTGAGCTGTATGGAGGTATGACTGCATTATGCTATTTATCATTAATTTTGCCCTCTTAATGGAAGTAGATGTTATTGAAAGAACAGTGTTTTCAAGTGCTTTGAAATGATGATTATTTCTTGGTTAAATTGTTGAACCTTAAACTCTAAACCATTGATGTTGCACCTGTCCGAAATATTGTAAGGTCATGACAAATCTAATCACATGTTCAGATTATTATATTGTCGATTAGCAGTATTCACTAAAAAAGGGAAATTATAAAGAACATCCATGACCATGGTTCACTGCAGTCCACAGACAGTAGTTGGGTGGGTTTTGGGTAGTTATGTACCATTCATTAGCCTGCATTCCAGACAAAATTAAAGCTGTGGTTCTCTTGTTCTGGATTCCCCCACCCCCCTTGAGTATGTGCCATGGCCAGCCTGTTAAAAAAAGCCAATCTCGATTTACTAATCTGTTTAAAGGGAAATATGAAATTGGAAACTTTTTGAGTCCTTTGGGGGCCAGAGCAAGGATCTCGGCACTGCCTTGCAGGTGTTGCTAGCCCAGATAGGTAACATCTGTGAAGGCTAGTGCCACATAGGTCTCCAAATTGTTTAAGAAAACAAAATTGCATTTAAAGTGCAAACACTTTATATTTGTAGCTATGTTGATTGGAAAATTCTTTGTCCCAAAGTTGCTTTTGAATATTTTTGTGATAAAACAATTTATTCTGTTATAAATATGAATATCTTTAAACAGGCTGGATGACATTTTGTCCTGAATGGCTGGTTGGAAGCCCAAGTTTGGATACAAGTTTTCCTCTTTACTTCTGGATATATTTAGTATTTTTCAATGGCCTCTGGGTTATATTTCCTCTTCTGTTACTATGGCACTCTTGGAAAGGGCTGGAAGTAATGTACAAGACTATGACAACAACCACAACAACCTCTAAAAAGAAGAAAAAATAAACCACAGAAGAAACATTATACTCAATAGTCATCAGAAAAATACAGTAATACTGTACTAAAAAATCAATGTCAGTGAAACTCTAAATTGGTTAAATCTAAAGTTAATTACCTTTGTATTATATATAACCACCAATGAAATACCACGCGAGCTTTAGCACTAAAACATGATATCTTCACATGAGAAAATAACATGTTATTTTAACTTCAAAGTTATTTTCACCTCCAAAATTCATTTTGTAAAATAATATGTGGCAATCAGATTCTTTTTATTTTTCAGTAACTTAAAAGAAGTATAAAGTATAAAGTTAAACCTCTAGCACATAACCAGCTTTATTAAAGAAGCAATCATTATATAATTTGTCGCTAAATGATTAAATCAAGAACAGTAAGTGTTATTAATTGTGGCCAGCAGGCCATCAATGTCATCTATAGCTTTGTTATTCTGGTCCAACACTTTCTTGATCATAGCATCCCTTTCAGCTGGTGAACCCAAAATGTTGAGAGATGCCTCCATCCCTTCAAGTTCCTATTACAAAATTAGAGAGAAAAAGAGAAAATAATTTTTACATCATAATACATACAAGGTAATTTTAGCAGTCATGTAGAAAGTGGTAGGCAACAAATTAAAACAGGCAATGAAAAACAAAACATTGAGTTTGTTGTGTGTGTTTTCCATCCAGAAATCCTTTTTTAAGAATGTGTAAGGTCTTGAAGAGATCCTGCGTTAATGTAGATGCAAAAAACTAAGTAAGACTAAGGGTAAGATGCGACACAGATCTCATTAAAGAGTCTGTAGTTCTCCTCTTTGAACTTATTTTTAAAACTTTTAGAAATGGAATCACACATTTCAAAGTAGCTTTCTTAACTTAGATTTCCATCTGAGTTTCTCAATACTGGAAAAAGCCCTAGGCAATGCTGCTCGCCACAGTAGATGATTTTCTAAGGATCACTTAGTGGCTGTATAATTTTGGTTAAACTTCCCTTATTTGTTCATTGTTTAGTTCTATACGCTGTAAGGCTCTCAAGGTTCTTCATGTATATAGAACACAAGATAGCATATAATAATAAATTTATTATTGATAAAGATGAAGTAACTTTCCAGCTACATGCATCTGGCATGAAATGGACCAGTTGACACAATTACTCACAAAAACATATATGTCAAATACCTTTGTAGAGTTTGTGCTGTCCTTTGTTGTTTTTAGGGTTTCATTTACAATGCTTTGTTGATCATGAATGTCTGATCAGGCAAAAACTGCGTCAAGGATTTGCAATATAACAGATGACAGAACAGAGAGAAACAATAGGAGCACGAAAGTTAATGCTTTCTCATGGATTTAGGGTTAGGTTTAAGATTTTTTGATGGGCTGTAGGAAGAGGAAGTGCACTGTACATGGGGTACATAAAGGGGATACATGCCGGCAATCAAGGACCCTCTCCCCTAAATCAACCCATGTAGTTAAGGTAAAAATTATAGCAAAGGATACAGTTAAATCGTTTTATCTTGTCAATTTCAAGACTCATAGCCCTGTTTATCCATAAAATGGAAGAGTTAGAACGTTAACTTCTTATTTGAGTTTTACAGACCAGTACCTTTTTATTCCTGACTGTACAAACAATTTGCAATGTAAGAAGAATTGGCGTCAATATATTTTTCCAAATAACAGTCAGCATATGTGATACTAGCTGCAAAGCGAATAACTAAACCCCATGAATTTTATCGGAAGACCTCAGTAGTCTATGTAAAACCAAGCCCCCCCCCCCCCATAAAAGGAAAATCAGTGGCCATTTTTCGTCTTCAGGTCGGGAGTTCAGATACATGTAGGCTTGGACCTTAGCAAATTAAGCAAATTTTTGTAAGTGCATGAGAGTCCTCTGTTGGTGCTGGAATTGGTAATGTTTCCTCTCAAAAGTAAGATCTTGTGACTGATCTTTCTCAAGATAAGTGTTAAGCTTTAGAGAAAGTGTGTATAAAATATTTAAATAATACAAGACAAAAACTTATCAAATATGAACTCACCCCCTTTTCTCAGGGTCCCATAATGTGTCTTTGTAAAATGTTCTTCTCTGTGAGGGTGATGAGTTCACCCAGTCTTTCCAGTGCTGGGCAGTCTGTAAGTATCTGAAAAAAAAATCAGATCAAACTACATTTAACATTTGCAGGTAGACTGACTGCATATGTTCAGTCAAATTAAAATTGCACTGAAAATAATTTTGTAGTTAGCAACTTACAAATGCAGCTGCATGATGTTAGACATGACATTAAATGTTGTTCACTTGTAAGGGGGGCGGGGGCAAGCTTATTTTCGTGATGCCGTGATTGACCATTTTTTTGTGTCCATGAATCGTGATGTACTGAAAAACTGTTCTGTGAATCGCCATCGAAGTGCACTCAGTGAAACCTGACCTGCCAAAATCCTTGATTGTTTACATGTACATTGAAGAACAACTGAAGAAAAATAAATCCTGAATTTGGCCAAATGACCTTACTTAGCATCTGGTGGCTCGATTTAAATTTACTTTAGAGAGTCTTTTGATGTTATTTCACACTTCAGTGCCCTCAGACCCACTTACAGCTGACTTCCCTAGGGAATTTATAATCGCGCAGTGTTTTTCATAAGGTTGGTAAAACTCTAGTTAACTGTAAATATTGCCGAAGCACTCTGTTTTGCAAAATGGGCCTAACGTAACAGTTTTGACATTTTGTACGACCTCTGTTTTTGAGAATCTTGAAAATGTTTTGTGACTTGTGAAATGCAAAATTGTTGTTCATGGACTCATGACGAGACCCCCCTTTTAAAAAAATTGTAGTCTATCCCTACATTAAGATTTCAAAGACCGTCTGCAAAAGGGCTGTCTTATATTTTGCTTTTACCTTTGATATAAGGCACACTGCTCCTCATCTGCTAAACTAAATTGTTGGACATCTCCATTAGAGAGAATAAGCTGACATAAACTGGAATTCTCATGCTCATTTTCTTTATTGTCGGTTACATTTCTCAGATCAAGTATTGTTCTGTCACTGAATACGATATTGATGTTTCCATTTGAGTAAGCCTTGAATCTTCCTGTGCCTGCCACAACTGCAGTTTCCATGACATTTGCTGGATAGAATGGCTTAGGCAATACAACTGGAAGATTTGACTGCTGTCAAAATGGACATGTAGGAAACATTAGTGGCATCCCACTAATTAAGGTTGAATACAACCATCCCTGCATCTGAGTGAAGTGTTGACTTAGAGTACCTGTGAGCTGTGATATTGACTGATGTTTGAACAAACTTAAACTGGCTCTAAGTCAAAAGTCCCTTGATCCTTTAATGACAGTTAAATCTCTAAAGTGAGCAAAGCTGGCTCAGGCATCCCAGCCACTTTTTGGAAAATCGGATAGGAAAAATAGGCTGTTCAAGTGCAAAATATGGGAAAATATAGGATTTTCCGGCCAAAATATACTAGGCTCTTTATAGGAAAAAAATAAAAAATACGAAAAAATTAATACTAAATTTTTACTGATAAAGAATTTTAAATTTGTTTATTCACAACAAAATATTGCTTCACAGCATAAAATGTAGATATCAGAATATGACCAGTTATCTTCTCAGGGGCACCCAACAACTGTTTTCTGTAAAATATCTGTTCGGCGAACCAAAAATTGCCTAGAATTTTCTATGGCTTGAGGATCACTAAAAATTTCTAGGTGATCCGCACCCCTTTCATGTGCAATTTTTGAAACTTATCTAATAAATTCCCTACGACTTTCTGAAGTTTAATTTTTGCATTTCACTCCCCAAGTTAAGGTAGTTTTCGTAAAAATTAAGAAAATCTAAAAAGCCCTTGAAATTTCAAAAAGACTCAAGTTGATGAAGGATGACCAAACAGATACAAACTGTATAGCTCTGCTTAAAATGCATTTCTAGAGGTATAAAAGTACTCGAAGTAGGCTAAAACGTATTTCTGTGCTTTTAGGAGGAAACCGGCACTGGGTGCCCCTGATCTTCTGATCCTATTCATAGGAAATATAGGAGGATCAGTCTTGATCTTATACAAACAATTATTATAGGATAAACAGGAAATAGAGGAGGATTAGTCTTGATCTTAAACAAATAATTATTACTAGGATAAACAGGAAATAGAGGAGGATCAGTCTTGATCCTATACAAATAATTATTATAGGATAAACAGGAAATAGAGGAGGATCAGTCTTGATCTTATACAAATTATAGGATAAACAGGAAATATAGGAGGATCAGTCTTGATCCTATACAAATAATTAATATAGCCTTATAGCATAAACAGGAAATAGAGGAGGTCTGGGATGCCTGTTTGCTGGTTAGCCCAACCAACCAGACTCTGAAAAAATGTACCAAAAACTCTGCAGAATTCATTGTCAGAAGTCAAATGGGCTATTTTTTTTTATTGGCTAACATCTCTGTACAGACAACTTCAACTATTTACCTACTTTGCTCGATGAATATTGCACTTCAATGCTTTGCAACAATTGCTATTTATCAACTGCCTGCTTGCTGAATAATTATTTTAAAATAACTACAGGATGCAAAAAAGACAATCAGATTAAATGACTTCGTCACTACAGGTACAGTAACTATATAAGCATCACCTCTTTCCAACAGCATTGCTCAGCTAACTGGTTTCCAGTAGTGGTCAAGAACTCTATGTAACTGAAAAACAATAAAACCACCTACTTATCAATAAGCACAATTTTCCGAAATGATATTGCCTCTTATTTTGGGGTTTACAGTCAAGCCAGGTCAAGCTTACACCCGGGGGGGGGGGGTATTGCCATATATGGGCTATATAGGTATGTGCCGCTGTGAAGGGTATGTTTTCAAGCAGTTTACTCTAGGATAGGGTATAATAATTATAAATCAGGGCCCAGTTGTTCGAAGGCCGATTAGCGCTTAACCCGGGTTTAAATTTAACCCTGGTTTCTTTTTCTTGTGTTCAAAAGCATTTTCTCAGATAATTTTCTCTGCCATTTTTAGAGCTTCCAATCATCAACTTGTAGACAAAAGGAATTAAAACTGAAATGGTTTTAAAGCTTTCAAATCTGAATTCAAATCTCGCACTAACCCTGGGTTAACTTAACCCAGCTTTGAACATCTTGGCCCAGAGCGTTTGGGTCTAGAATAGGGTATCATGATTTTTCAGGAAACTGATCAGTTGGTTGAAGATTTTATCTAAATTAGGGATTGTGGTTTGAGGTTTTGTTTTGACTAGACTACTGTGCTAGTGACCTCAGTAGTTTCTGCAAAACAGCAACTCTAGGGTAGGGGGGATTTGGGGAGTTTACTCTAGTATAGGGTAGCAAAATTCAGCTGAACTAGCTCTGGTATAGGTTAAGGGTTCCAGGGTCTAGCGGCACATCCCCACCCAGAAATTCCTAAAGTACTCCCCCCCCCCCCTGGAGCATATACCCCTTAAGATTCCATTAATGATTCTATTATTTGAAAGTTGCATCTGTTTGCAGTTGTAGATTTCAGATTCATCCCTTCATTCTTGCATTCGTAATGAGTAGTGAATTAACATGCTAGTTCTGAAATTTCTGCCTGCTCAGTTTTCTTGGATTTAATATAAAATAAAGTCTTCAAAGCAATTTTATCCACTGTTGTGAAATCGTATATTGCGTTACGCTCGTTTGTATTTTTGTTTAATTCGTTAATTTTTTACCAGTTTGACATATATCATTATTATCACAGTTGTCTAGCCCCGGAGTTTTTTTACCAGATCTAATCGGAGAGTACAAGGAGTTTTTTACGGAGTTATTTCATTCAGTTTTTTCCTATTTTGTTGTTCCTTTCTTTAATACGCTTGGAGGAACTATAACGTAAGTTCTTTTCCATTTTTGTCTTTCATTTTAGGTTTGTTTTACGCTCGATTTCCTTTTAATTTTAGTTATATTTTCTTGCGTAACGCGTGTCTATGTATGTTTTCAGTTCTCACCATATGCTTCATTGATACTGCAATAAACGAACTTTAATCGAGTACGGAGCGTGTGGTTGATCACAGCGAACTCCACCCGTGGGAACGCGACAGTGAGAAGTTTTAGTGAGAAGCTTATTTCGACCTATTCTACTGGAGTTCTAAGAATCGCATCAAGCAAGCAACTTGGTTATGCAATAGCACATGGCGCACCGCCCCCAAGATCAGTATTCGTATATTTTCGCCGATATACGTTAACACGGCACAAAGGAGCGGGAGTTTAACAATAGGAAACAATTCCGAAAATCCAATGGAGCCACTTTTAAGCAAAAAAACGGATTCTGCTTCGCAAAGTTCTCGGAAACATTCGCGAACGCGTTCAACCCTCTCGTCTCGCGTGTCTACCTCGTCTAGCGCGGCACGAAGGAGAGCCTTGGCCGAAGCCGCTGCAGCGAGACAAGAAGCGGAATATGACCGATTACTGGCCGAGAAAGAAAGGGAGAGAATTGAAATGGAAGCCGAAGAAGAGAGAAAACGTCAGTCTCAGAGGGCAAGATTCGAGTGCGACAAAGCTGTGTTAACAGCAAATAAGAAGCTGGCAATCGCCGAGGCCAAACTAAAAGCTATTGAGCAGTCTATCGAGGAGGAAGACGAGAAAGCCACTATAGTTACTATCCCAGGTTTGGACAACTCTATCGACACACAAGAGATAACGCGAGCCTGGATTAATGCACAAGGGACTATGGAGACACTGGATCGCACAGGGTACCCAAGCCCCCAACACGACTCGGGAAAGGTATCACACACTAAGCTCATTCAAAGCGAACTAACGAATGCTCGCTCATGCGCAAAAGAAGAGCCCTTACCCAGCACAAACGCTGCCAGCTTTGAAAAGTCACCTCCAGGGAAAAGTGTTACAGGAAACATGCCCCTTTTTGGCCTCCGAGGAACAAATCCCTTCGCGTCGACTCCCACAGACGATCTCACGACAGTAAATCAAAGGCTAGTTGCAACGTTAGCGCGACAGAACCTTCCTAAGTGCCACCCGGAGATATTCACAGGAGACGTGACACTCTTCCACCCATGGAAAAGTGCTTTTCGTGCCATGATAGAAGATGCAAACGTGTCACCGGATCAGGAGATCAACTACTTAAGAAGCTATACAAAAGGAGATGCACAAAAAGTAGTTAATAACTACCGTCAGAGACAATATAGGAATCCTGCCGACGCCTTGCGCGACGTGTGGAAGGAGCTGGAGAGACGGATGTTACTAAAACGGGGAACGGGGAGCGGGGAGCGGGGAACGGGGAACGGAAGTCTGGGAACGAGTTGTCAGCGGAAACCTCCATAAAAATCCAAAATGGCCGGTAAGGATCAAGGACCCGGTAAGATCGATGATAGAGAAGCGTCGAAACAACACTTAAGGTCGCTATTTTACTAATGAACTATATGCTCATGAGGTGCTTGAAATATTACGGAGGTAATAATGTCATGACATTTTTCACCTTTTTGCGTTTTACTAAACAACAAAATATGCTCCAACAGCAGTTGAAAGAAGCTACAGTCGGGACAAAAACTCTCAAAGCACAGCCATATTTCTTGCAGGGGGGGAATATAAAGCTCGCTGTAATTTACACCTAGCTACCCTGGTTCGAGAGCTTGTTCTTGATTTTTCTCCGCGTGAGAAACTGAACGAGCACTTACCAGCGAGCTTCGTGATTCGTTCTCGCCGATTTGCTCGTTTCCAACATCTTCCTAACATCTCAGTCATTATGTATGAAACTGTATCCCCCTGATATATTTTCCGCACCCCCACAACTGTGAAATGAACGTAGCCTTTCTCGAGCCTTTCTCTTTCTTTCAGCTCCCAGTACAGAAGTGTAGTACACTCTGCTGGTATAGTAGCCTGCGTGGCAGGCTAATTCCCTTCCCCTTCCCTTTCGAACGCCTGCCACGCAGGCTACTGGTATAGTAGAATTCCGACTTCACTAACGCTAGAGCCCTGGCCTGGAGGTTCAGTGGTTAGAACGTCCGATCTAGTATTCGGATGTTCGGTTGTTCGTGCATATCATCCGTACATTTTCCGAGAATCTTCGGTTACGACTTTTAAGTTATTCAAAATTCAATCTCAGTCCCTCTCGATCGATGTGGTTTTGGTGGGTAGAATATAATGCCGACCACGGTTCTCTATCATCGATCATCGGCCATATTGGATTTTTATGGAGGTTTCCGCTGACAACTCGTTCCCAGACTTCCGTTCCCCGTTCCCCGCTCCCCGCTCCCCGTTCCCCGTTTTAGTAACATCCCTGGAGAGACGCTTCGGGAATACCGCCGCCATCACGAACGTTCTCTTAGTGCGACTTCAGACAGCGGCCAAATTTGGAGAAGAAGACAGCGACAAACTTCAGGCTTTCGCTGACGTATGTGCTGACGTGGACAGCCAATTGGATTTTCTTCCAGGACTCGGCTGCCTGAACTACTTAACCGCGATAGGCCCTATTGTCGAGAACTTACCCCACTCCCTTCGCTCGAAATGGGAGAAGCGTGTAGTCCAGTATGCAGAGAAATACGACGATGCCTACCCTAGCTTCAAAGACTTTGCCGCAATGGTCCGAGAGCAAGCTCGATTAAAGAATCACCCGAACGTTTTGGCAGCAGCTCAGCCTAGTAATCGTAAACCGAAAGGCCGCGAACACAGACCACGACTTCCCGAAACAGACACTGACCCAAATAGGAGAGTCCTCAAGACAGGCTTGGACGGCAAAAACGAGCCAAAGAAGGAGCCAGAGCTTGGAGAAGAGAAGTACTGTCATTATCACCAGCGAAAGGGACACCTCTTAGCCGAATGCAAAGCCTTTGAAAAACAAGCACTAGCAGTGAGAAACGAATGTGTTCTCAAAGCAGGACTGTGTTTTCGCTGTTTATCAGCAGGACATAGATCGAGCGAATGCAATACAACCGTAAAATGCGCCAAATGCGGGGACGATCGTCATCCCACGGCACTTCACAAAGAGAAGCCTGGCACGACACGTACGGAGCACGGCGAGGAGCTTAAAACGGCCTGCACTTCGGTTTGCCACAACCCCTTCAGCGGCGGAGTGTCTTGTAGCAAGATTGTTCTCCTTGACGTTCTCTGTGAGAATCGCCCTCAGCAGTCCCATCGCACGTACGCAATCATAGACGACCAGAGCAATGCTTCTATGATAACTCCAAACCTAGCGAATAGGTTGGGCGCAACCGGACCGATTGTGAAGTACTTCCTGACTACATGCAGCGGTGGAAGAGAAGAAAAGTCTGGACGGCGAATTTCCGGTGTTGTGCTACGCTCTCTGACCGGCATAATTGCGAAGCTACCCCAGCTCGTCGAGTGCACAAACATCCCTGAGGACAAGCGCGAAATCGCAACACCAGAGATGGCCAGACAGTTTTCTCACCTCAAGGAGATTGCCGATGAAATCCCGCCTTACGACCCTAAGGCAAGTGTCGAGATCCTTATCGGAAGGGACGCGCCGGAGTTGTTGAAGATAAGAGCTAGCAGAAACGGACCTAAAGGAGCGCCATGGGCCCAGAAACTAGACTTAGGCTGGACCATCTCGGGCCAAATGTGTTTAGATCGAGTCGGTGGTCCAGTCCACATCTCAGCACACCGCACATCATTGGAGCGTTTAGACAGGCTTGTTACCAATTATCCTCGGAACGTGCAAGCTTCACATCATCATGCTGAAGAAAGTGAAATCGTGCCCTGCCCAAATCATTTCCAGGTCAAAGAAAGATATGCAGAGAAAGGAGAAATCGGAGACAACCTCTTTCAATCGACACCCGGCGACAATTTGGTCAGTTTGTCGCAAGAAGACAAACGCTTCCTGAAAATAATGGAGACGGGGACTCGCAAGAACCAACAGGGAAACTGGGAGATGCCGCTACCGTTTCGCTCACCTACCGCCTCGATGCCTAACAACCGACCTTTGGCTGTCAACCGCCTTAACGGCCTGCTTCGCACCCTCAATAGAAAACCAAAGATGAAAGAAGATTACTTCCAGTTCATGGGCAAAGTCTTCGAACGCGGTCATGCGGTTCCAGTGCCACAGTACGAGTTGTTAACATCAAACGACTATCCCAATAGGAAAGAACCATTGAAACTCACCGAATCAGAGCGAGAGCACGTGGCAGGAGTCAGAGGCGAGGGACGCACATGGTACTTACCTCACTTTGGGGTGTACCATCCCAGGAAACCGGATCAGATCCGCGTGGTGTTCGATTCGTCAGCCGAGTTCCAAGGGGTCTCCCTCAATAAAGAACTTCTTCCAGGTCCCGACCTTATGAATAGCCTTGTTGGAGTGTTAATCCGCTTTCGTCAGGATAACATCGCCGTGATGTGCGACATTGAACAAATGTTCCACTCGTTTCACGTGGACCCAAAGCACCAGAACTTTCTCCGATTCCTTTGGTTTAAAGATAACGATCCGTCCAAGCGGATCATAGAGAACAAGATGACAGTGCACCTGTTCGGCAACGGGCCCAGTCCTGCTATAGCCACCTTTGGGCTACGAAAAACAGCAGACGACGGCGAGGAGAAATACGGGAAAGAAACAAGAGACTTCGTCCACAGAAACTTTTACGTAGACGACGGGCTGACCTCGCGCCCCACGGAGAACGAAGCCATTACCCTCATCAGAAACGCCCAAGCCATGTTAGCGACCGCGAATTTACGCCTACACAAAGTAGTCTCCAACTCGGTCCTCGTCATGGAAGCCTTCCCAGCTGAAGATCGCGCCAAGAACATCAAAGATCTAGACCTACGCCGCGACGTACTACCATCGCAACGCTCTCTTGGGGTCCACTGGAACATCGAGAAGGACCATTTCACCTTCCATGTCTCTCTCCCAGAAAAGCCCTTCACACGGAGAGGAGTTCTGTCTGTCATAAACTCGGTGTACGACCCTCTGGGATTTGTATCCCCAGTCATCCTGGAAGGGAAACTAATACTACAGCAGCTCGTCATCATGGGGAAGAAGGTGAACGGCAACGATCCTCTTGGATGGGACGATCCACTTCCCGAGAAGATGAAACACCGCTGGAGTCGATGGAGAGACGCACTCCCCAAACTGGAAGAAGTATTGATTCCTCGTTGCCATCACCCCAAAGGATTCGGCACTGTCACAAGAAGAGAGATACACGCGTTTTCTGACGCAAGTAAGGAGGCCATCGGAGCTGCCGTGTACCTGCGCGAATTCAACAATTATGGAGCTGTAAGCGTTTCGCTTCTGTTCGGACGATCTAAGATGGCACCAACTCAAACGACGAGCATCCCTAGATTAGAGTTGTGCAGCGCAGTACTTGCAACACAAGCCGTAATGATGATTCGCAGGGAGCTTGACGTTCAAATTGATGAAGAAATCTACTACTCAGACTCGAAGGTTGTACTTGGCTACATTCAGAACGAAAGTAGAAGATTCTACGTCTATGTCGCGAACCGCGTTCAGCATATCCGTAACGCAACTGCACCAAGTCAATGGAGATACATAGACACTGCAAGAAATCCTGCTGACCTCGCAACTCGCTGCGTTACCCCAGGGAAACTGGTAGAATCGCCATGGATACTTGGACCTGAATTTCTACGAAACCCGCAGCTTCAGCCTCAAGCTTCACTCCTGGAGGTACCCCTCAATGAAAGCGATCCAGAGGTGAAAAGAGAAGTCACCACCTGTGCCACTGCAACACACTCACCCCAGAGTCTTGGCTGCGAGAGATTCAAGCGCTTTTCCAGCTGGTCCTTCCTGAGGCGCGCAATTGCAAGTCTTATTGCGTTCATAAGAAAGTTCAAGGAGAGAAATCAAGTACTCTCAAACAAGCCAGTCATCCCCCGGCCTACTCCGTCTGCAGCCGAACTCGAACAAGCTGGCCAGGTTGTAATCAAGGCAGTACAGAAAGAAGTCTTCTCCGCAGAGCTTAAAGGGTTGTCATCTGCTAAAATGGAGAAATCAGTTCCAAAGCATTCAAACCTGTTGCAACTTGATCCCTTGGTAGATTCTAATGGACTACTCCGCGTCGGAGGCCGTCTCGAAAACTCGACGCTCGAATATCAAGAGAAACACCCAGTCATTTTACCAAAAGGTCATCATGTATCAGAGTTGATCATCCGCCACTTCCACGAAAGCGTCCATCACCAAGGACGCCTCATCACGAGCGGGGCAGTTCGCGAGGCCGGCTACTGGGTTGTCGGAGCTCATCGAATGATATCCAGCCTTATTGAATCCTGTGTAAATTGCAAGAAGTTGAGAGGAGCAACCTTAACGCAACACATGGCAAACTTACCACTAGATCGAACGGAGACCAGCCCGCCCTTCACAAATGTAAGCTTCGATGTCTTTGGCCCCTGGGAAATCTCAATGAGAAGACTCAGAGGTGGTGCAGCAAACGCAAAACGCTGGGGTCTCATCTTCACCTGTCTGAGTAGTCGTGCCATTCATATCGAGGTACTAGAAACTATGGACGCCAACTCGTTCATCTGTGCACTGCGACGGTTTTTCGCCATTCGTGGATCAGTGACGAAACTCAGATGTGATCGTGGCACTAACTTTGTTGGAGGAAAATCACAGTTGGAACGAGCACTTTCGGAGATAGACCAAACACGAGTCCAGAAGTTTGTAGCTGAACAAGGTTGCGAGTGGATATTTAACCCTCCACACGCATCGCATTTTGGAGGCGTATGGGAGCGACAGATTGGCACTGTACGACGCGTTTTGGACGGAATGTTACTGGGGATTGGACGCGCACAGCTAACCCACGAACTACTAGTGACTCTCATGGCAGAGGTGACTGGAATCGTCAACAGCCGCCCTATTTCAGCAGTACCCTCTGACATCCACGAACCGCAACCACTAACCCCTGCCATGCTGCTTACGATGAAGACTCGCCCCCTAGCACCCCACCCTGGTAACTTCGTGCCACAGGACCTGTATGCCCGTAACTGGTGGAGAAGGGCACAATACCTGGCCGATCAGTTCTGGGTCAGATGGAAAAGAGAGTATCTGCAGAACCTTCAGAACAGATCGAAGTGGCAGAAACGCGAACGCAACCTCTCTGTCGGTGATATAGTCCTGGTTAAGGAGGACAACACAACCAGGAACGACTGGTCGCTCGGAAGGATTTCAGAAGTAACGCAGAGCACCGATGGCAAAGTGCGGAGTGCCAAAGTGACTTCATGTAGAGCGGGAAACGTGAAGACCTACGAACGACCAATTTCCAGTTTCGTCGTTCTACTCAAACGGGAAGACGAAGTCTAATCTTGCGGACAATATAATTTGATTCCACGGACTTGATTTATATAATGTTGACGGAAGCAAGGATCTTCAATCCTTGGGCGAGGAGTGTTGTGAAATCGTATATTGCGTTACGCTCGTTTGTATTTTTGTTTAATTCGTTAATTTTTTACCAGTTTGACATATATCATTATTATCACAGTTGTCTAGCCCCGGAGTTTTTTTACCAGATCTAATCGGAGAGTACAAGGAGTTTTTTACGGAGTTATTTCATTCAGTTTTTTCCTATTTTGTTGTTCCTTTCTTTAATACGCTTGGAGGAACTATAACGTAAGTTCTTTTCCATTTTTGTCTTTCATTTTAGGTTTGTTTTACGCTCGATTTCCTTTTAATTTTAGTTATATTTTCTTGCGTAACGCGTGTCTATGTATGTTTTCAGTTCTCACCATATGCTTCATTGATACTGCAATAAACGAACTTTAATCGAGTACGGAGCGTGTGGTTGATCACAGCGAACTCCACCCGTGGGAACGCGACATCCACCCTGACTGTATAATAAGAAGCTCTACCCAGAAATTCACTGCTCATTACGTATGCAGGAATGCAGATTTGAATTTGATATGGGTAGCGGCAGCGACTAACAGATTCATTTCTCAAATAATCTATTCATTACTGGAACCTATGGGGGTACGCTTGACCTGGCATGACTTTAATTTTGAACTCTACCTTGTAGCTTGTTTTATCAGTTTTCCAACAGAGTACTTTGTTCTTAGCAATCTGTCTGGAAGTGGCCTGTCAGCCGAGTATACTCTCTCTTGAATCTCAACACCCTATAGAGATCCGTAAAATAGTTTGCATTTTTAGCAAAAAAGACCCCTTTTTTCAAGAGGCTTCATTTTCCCTCTAGACAACCTCCCAATCATAATGAAAGTATGGCTTAAAATTTTCTATCTCTCTCTCGACAGAGTCGGATCCCACCCTTTACCACATTTAACTTCTACAAGGCCGCAAATATGTCAAACTATACTTGGGCAACAGATTGAGAGACAAAATATTCTGTATGAACTGTCTTCCAGAAGAAACGTGATCCTCAAAATGGCTGTGAATATAAAGGATTGCAAGTAGTAAGGGTTTGTATGGGAATTCAGGTATTGGGCTATTGCATTTAATATCCGCCCCCCCCTTGCTCATGAGGAACCATGGAATTTTCCAGGGGGGAGTTATAAAAGTTGAGGATTTCTTTAGGGGCAGAGTAAAAAAATATGAAATTCGTTGGGGGTGAAGCTTTAATTTTCACAAAATTCTTCAAGGGTGAATGCAATTTTAGCCAGTCTTCAAATGTAAAAAGAAAAGGTAAGTCCTCAACCAGCGGGGGGGTTGGGGGGGGGGGTACGGATATTAAAAATTAATACAATAGCCCATTAGATTCACGCAGACAAACACTCGGTGGGATTTTCAGTATTAAACACTCTACCTTATTTATTTAGTTTGCTCTTGTGCCTAACGTGTGTTTTCTTCCTGATCCGCTGCAGTTTAAGTGATTTCCTTTGCCCCCGAATTTCCACTACTCTTTACTACTTATTTTTCCATTCAAATTCTTACCTGTAACCCTTATGTTCACGGCTAGTTGAAGATCACGCAATATGGTACCACACGCAATTAACCCTCAAACTGAGTTTGGGTTGCCTGTGAACCCATATGAGAAATTTAGTGTTGTCTTAAATGAAATACCGGGTAGGCGCGGTAGTATTCGATTATTTTTCGTCGTCTTTTGATTATTTTAGTTTGTTTACGGTTCTTCAGCTATTTTAATGGCTATTTCACCGTGCTTATCTTTTTTACGTCGGAAGATGGTTCGTCTATGTAGCTTTTCCTGCGTACGTGCGGTTCTGTTGCTCGCCTTCCTTCTCATCGGCCTTAGCATTGTTGATATTTACAAGAAAGTCCACTTTAGCTCTCCAAATTTGACTTTGAATGTTTTTCCACCGGCCATCGAACCAGATATTGGAAGCAAAGAATTTTTCTTGTTGGCAATTGTCACTTCACGTCCGGGTAGTAAAGCTACGCGGGAAACGATTCGTCAAACATGGGGAAGCCTGCAAGGTACAGGTGCGAGTGGCACATGGAAAATGATATTTAATTTGGGTAGAACGTTCAATCTCGAGTTGGATCTGCAGCTTGAACGAGAAGCTAGGATTTATCGAGATCTTCTCATCGGAAATTACAAAGATACATACGACAATCTGATTATCAAAGTTTTTACGGCATTCACCTGGGCGACACGCTTCAAATGCAAGTATATTTTGAAAGCAGATGATGATGTTTATGTACATGTGCCAAGACTTATAAAATGGCTACAGACGTCTCCTGGATTGCCATCGCAAATCTACGCTGGGGCTTTAGCGATAGATACAGGAATCGAAAGAGTTCCTTGGAAGTCTTATTTCTTGAGTTATAGAACGTACAATGGAACACGGTTCCACACGTACTGTCGAGGGCCTTATTACGTGATGTCACACAACATTCTCAACAAACTTTGGCATCGCACCAAAATGTTCGAACCATTTCGGATTGAGGACGCGTATGTAGGCTTACTGATTGTAACAATGGGGGTAACACCCGTACAATTGCCAGGTTGTTCCTGGCATGATAGCAACTCATTTTACAAGTTACAACAAAAAGACGTATGTTTCTTCAAGACTGGAATATGTGTGGGAGACCGGCTATCCGAAAATGCTATCCAATATGCACATGAGAAATTTTCATCTGCAGAAGAAGGTGTTACTTTGACTGAAAAATGTTTGGACAATTTGTTGATCAGAAATAGCCCTAGGATTTCTGGTGTCTTTGGAACTGGGCAGAGATTTTCTGAAGGCCAGAGTCTTTCAATTTTAAAACAAAAGTAATAAATAAGGTAAATTGATTTCAAACTGATGTAGAGTGGGAGAAATTGCTTCAAAAACTCAGTGGCGTAAGGGTGGGGTATTTATAGTCTGATAGGAAACTGCGTGCGTGTCAAAAGTTTGGGGTTGGCCCTGAGGTTGGCAAATGCCCGACCCCCGGGCAATGCAAAATTTGCAAATGCAAATGTATTATCTGGGTGTCCATAATAGCGGGGTGTCCAAAAAGGCAAGAGTTGACCGTACATACTGTCACTACAGCCTTTGAATTAGGATTTTGTTTCATATACAGTAGAAATTAAATTAAAGTCTATTAATAGAGTGGCATACTCTAATGATGCTTATGGCACTATGCAAAACAAAACAATAATTTTGGTATATGAATATTTTAAATGAGCTTCCTTAAAAAGGAACGTTACATGGGGCTCGTTTCTCAAAAGTCTGAGACTGAGGTATCAGTCGTTTTTCTATTTTTATAAAATAACTGAGATAGTACGCGTGATCTGATTGGTCAAAAACCTATGGTTTATTATACCGGTAAACCCATAGGAAAAGGCATCCGGACCACGAGCCATAAACAAAACCCGCTATTGATCTGCAAACAACGATTTTAGAAAGGCTAAAAACCAGAACAAGTTACTTACCTTAGCCCTTCTTAATATTAAAAGCGTTGGTTTCCACATTTTATTACTGAGGGTCACAATTCGCGGCTGCCATAGCTTTAGAAGTTATAAAGTACAAAGCTGGAAAGCAGTTTACATTTCACGACGATGCCAAATCGCAGAGAAAGACAACAACTGTGTGAATTTCTGGTGTAGAAAGTCTCTAGGAAAACTTAACCATGTGCCAACCAGCAACAAAACGGATAGTTTTAGCATTCTTGATTTATTTTATGTCAAAATTAAATTCCTTAATGAAAGAAATTGTTACAAAAAGAGGTCTCTGATCAAGATATGGTACAAAATCGGCCGCTGTAGGTTGTAAACAAGCTGCCAACGATGATGAAAGATGTCAGAGTTTTGGGCTGTTTTTTTCCAACATTTGCACAAATTATTCGGTGATATCAATGGCATAACCTACCTCAAACCACCTGACTTCACAAATCGACAAAATATTAGCGCCAATATGTGGCTACGGCAAAGAAACCTTTCTTCACCACTGACATATTTCCATCGGTCGCTGTACGTGCATATAAAGTTACATGCGACAACCCATAAATGCGCCACCGCGTCGTTACCGCAGCATTTCTTGATCATAATAAAGCCCAGTAAACACATCTTAAACCACTGTGGCTTGTAAAAAGCGAATGAAGTCCTCCATTACAATAGCTGCCAGTTCCGTCTGTAAGCCACGAAATTTTTACCGATCGACTCAACAAAATACAGCTGCGTACAGTCTGATGTTCAATTAATTTCTACTTCTGTAGTAAGCAAACCATGAACGTATTCTTTCATTGTACGTTCGCATGAATATGTGTTGACTTTTCCTGTAAAACAGCTTTCATAAGTTATCGTAATGAGCGCAAAAACTCGTGTTTTGAAGTGCTGTTGTTTGTTGTTTGGCTGAACTGAGTTTTGAGAAAGTTCAGCGCCATTAAATCGTGAGTCATGATTGGCTTATGATGACTTTAGAGAGAAGACATGACTTGATCACGGCACTGAAAGCATATTTTTTCCCTAAAAGACTCCATTCTACTAAAAGTTATTTTATAAAAGCAATAGACCACACTTTCTATGGGTTTACCGGCGTGATAACCCACTTGGGATGTTGGGAGAACACTCGAAAAGCTTGTAAATCACTCGCCTTCGGCTTGTGATTTACAAGCTTTTCTCGTGTTCTCCCAACATCCCAAGTGGGTTATCACGCCGGTAAACCCATAGAAAGTGTGGTCTATTGCTTAAATATACTACATGTAAAACTATCAGTGAACAATACAAAATGGGCCGGTTTGTTGGCTATCTGGGTTTAGAATAAATTATTGATTTTAACATTTGGCTTTGGGCACGAAAAGTTATCAGGTCTTTCAAGAAATGGGCCCCTGGTCACACACAGTCCGTCTTAATATGTTATATATTTGCAACAACATTGATTTCTGTAATTCAAAGACAACACAGAAAAACTGCAGAAAACTGCTACACAACGCTGTTAATACCTGGTGTGGATGATATTGAACAATCCAGTGATTAAAGTATCTAGCACATGGTGATTGTGATCTCATTATAGAGCCATCTCCAGGATCAATCTCTACAGTAAATAAACCAGTTGGCTGAGGGAATATTCTGTAAGAGATTGTATTGTGTTACGAATATGAGCAATGAGCAGCTCCTCTTCTTTTTTAGTTTGCTGAGTGTGAAGATAAATATAAAAGTGTACACTCAACAAACGAAGAAAAAAAAGGAAAACTTGTATTCATGTATATCGATCAGACCAGTACTAAGTGTCCATGTTAGAGAGAGTCAAATAGATGGAGTAAAGAAAGGCTGGGACCAACTCTGAGTGTCCATTTTACAGGGTGTCTGTCTTATAGAGGTAACCGTTAAGAGAGAGTCAACTGTACATACATTACTGTTAATCTAGAATGCAACACTGGTTGTCTCTAAGGTATTAATCTTAAAACAAAATATTATTAATTACTCTAGCTAATCAAATCCCAAGGGAAATATGGGGATGCAAACACTCACCTTTTTATGAATTTGGGATAGTTTAAGTTGTCAGTACGAACACGTACTTGAGGGAAAAGGCAACCAAACATAGGCGTACAGGCAATTTTTTGTCAGGGGGGGCGGTAAACCATTTGCCCAAAAAATTCTTGCAAGTTGCCCAAAATGCAAATTTTTACAAAACAGTCGAACAGAAACGAGGGCCATAAGATGCAACAACATAGGCCGTACTAGCATATGAAAGGGGCTCGATACAGTTTTTCAGGGTCAATACCTGTGAAGTTTTTTTTGAGCATAGATTACGACACCATAAACAAACATTTGGAAAAATTGCCACCACAGTTGTATTAGATAAAGATGAAAATTTGTTATGATCCGGGTTGAAATAACATCGGAGTTGTCATAGCAACCAAATGATGCCATTACCTATTATACTTGCAGCAACATTTCTCACTGGGAACTGTTCCTCCAAAATCGTTCACAGAAGCATTTTCCTCCAATAGTCGCCTCGATGTTCGTGAAATTAAAACGGAATCTGTAAGAGCGTTGCGGAGATATTTTGGTATAAAGTTTTTATCGTTAGAAATACGGTAAAAAAGGAAAATCTTGCTGTTTGGCCGTTATCTGTAGAAAACGAAGCGCTTTTGACATTCAATTTCACCTCATAGTAGTTTCAATCTTTTTAAAAATGTGGGTAAAAGATCATGGAGATAGCTCTGGTCAAAAAAGGATTTGAGTGTTTAGTATGTATCATGGCGCTCTTGTTAGCGGTTTTGTAATCATTTCGGTCTATACTACTTTAACAAATTAGTGAATAATCTTTAAACCACTCGATAGATTTTTTTGTTTCAAAAATACGATTCTTCGCGTAATTCAAACTGAGAATTAGTCAGCCACTTCTTCACTTTCAGACCCATTGCTGATGTTATCTGCCATACACTGTTCTACAAGTTGAGATGATTCTAGAAAGTTAGGCGGAAGTTTATTCTAATCAATTCACGACTGGAAATTGCCCATTACAGTACAGTGCCCAACAATAAAAAAAAAAACAGCACATGATACCCTTCCCTTATAACCAGAAACTCATTACGTGCTAGGCAACCACTGTCCCCTGTAAATGTAACAGAACTGGATTATAACGCCAACTTCAGGTTAAAATAGAAAATATTTATCTCTTCAAAATAATGATTTAAAAAACACAGAAACGTCTTAAAAAACTGGCTTTGCCCAAATTTTCTCTCGCTGCCCAAAAAATCTGAGTTGCCCAAAATTTGGGGGGGCTGCAGCCCCCCTCGCCCCCCCGGCCCGTACGCCTATGCAACCAAAACACTAATCATGGGAGCCCACAGTAGTTCTCAGGTAGGATAACCATGCATCTGCTGCAGCTACAATGTATGTAACAATTTAGTATCCTCTACAGGGCACAAAAAAATTCCATCTGGTAGTCTGGGACAAGAAGTTTTTCTTGTTGGGCAAGTATAACCTTTAAGACTTACTTGCCTAATGGGAAAGATCCAGGCTAGTCTTCCTCTAACAAAATCATTAACTAAGATAAGCAACAAGTGGCCTTGGGAAAGCAAGATTTCAGAGCTGCTTGCCTGAAGGACAAGCTTGCATTTAAGTTTCTTTTAGCCCTGCTCAAGTATAAAGGAGCAGCTTGTACATACCTATAGGTAACGCCACCTTTCCAAATAACTCTCATGTTTGATTGCCAGAAGATTTCCCAGTTTTCAGCATCCAAGCATTCACTTGGTACCATCTGACAAGAAAAGCAGAAAATAAATTTCTTTTGTGACTTTTTTTATTTTTGGCTGCTCTTTATTAGGTAAAGAAGTAAACTCTAATGTAGATTGACTGTAAATGCAGTTGATGTTTCCTTGAATAAAAAGGGTAAACTCAAGGCAGTCTTAGAGAAAAATTGTGTCCATGGTCATCTAGCCTGCAAGCAGGCTCAATTGTGCAATCTCAGGGAAAATTTTGACTTAAGTCAGCAAGAAGGATGGGGTGAGGAAAAGGGATGGAATAGATGATTGCATAGTATCTTAACACCTTGAAGGGGCAAAATTCAAGCTCAGGCTCGCTTTCCTTGCCCCTTTCTTCTCACCAGCTTGCCCTAAAATTTTCCCCAAACTAATAAGCTCATGCTTATCAGATAATGTAAGGGCTCACTCATTTAGTTGTTCAAGTTCTTATCTCATACCTGGGCTCTCCATGAGTGAAGATGAGCAGCTTTGCAAGTGATTGGAAGAGAGGAGGGAACTTTTGTTACAGTATTACTGCCAACAGGACAGACTGTTGATTCTTCTACATTATTTACAACATCAACTACACACTGAAGTGGGTACTGCCATGGCTCAGGACATGAGGACAATGAATGGATTTGTTCTTGCCAAGTGTAATAATGCTTCTGCTGCTGTCCCTCTAAACCTTTATCGTTTGTTTTCTGTTAAAGATAATAAACTTTTTATGGTCAAACTAAAAGCAGACCTCCAATTTGTGATGTTAAAACTACTGACGTAACAAGTAGAAGTGACACCTGACCTGCAAGTGTATTTAATGCCATTACTCTAGTTGGGCTCCCAGTGTTTCTTGCTGCTTGGTTAATCTGCATAAGTGTGCAGTTGGAGACATGTCCAACCATAGTTTTACCATTATTTTGTACCTTTGCACCGAGTTCTGCTAAAGTTTGAATGCACAGAGTGTGTAAAAAGCCACGTGTAGGTACGAATTTCTCTTTGAGTGGTGAAATATTTTTCAACACTAGTAATATCCTCTATATAATATTATACTTTTTTCTAAAAATCTCACCAATGAAGACTGAATAGCCACCAAGCCACAACAAAGTATATATTTTCTGATTCTTTCAACACTTTTCAAAACTGGTAAACCACCAAACCACTTGTTGGACAAAGTGCTTGAAATATGGCCCAGCCATTGCTTTGGCTATTTTGATGGCCTTTAAACTGACCCTTAAACCCCCATATTTTATCTGCATAGAAGACACTTTAATTTGTTTTTTTTTTACCTTTGGTAAGGGATATTTGACCTCACAAAGAAAATTCACAACAAATGCCTGCCTGTGAGGCAAAAGTGTTAAGCTTGCTAAACCGTCAAGAGATTCCATGAAAGCAGAGCCATCAGACAACAGTGTAACAAAGTCTTTAGCAGGTTGATCACACCAATGACATTCTGTGATACCATGGTAACCAACCTACATGTAGGATATGTTAAGGGTGGAAAGATAAGCTTTTAACATGTCAGGCCTGGTTAATATGTGGTACAAAAAAACTTTACCATGGTTTTACTTTATGATCATGCATGCACAACACACTTTTATTGAAGTATCCAGTTAGCTCAGTTGGGAGAGCACTAGTCTACTGAGGGGAAGGTCACGGTTTCAATCCCGGCAAGACCAACACTCAGGGCCTGAGAAGAACGTCTTGCCATTGTAACGACATCTACAAATGGTCAGACATTCCAGTCTTCTTGGATAAGGATGAAAAACCATGTAGGTCCCATCTCACAGCACGTTCACTTATCTGTTCTTGTGGGATGTAAAAGAACCCACACCACTGTTTGAAAAGAGTAGGGGACATAGACCCCAGTGGTGTGGCCATTAACCCTTTCTGGGCGGGGTGGGTTATCTGTAAGGAGAGATCTTAAATAAAGCTCATGATCCTCCTTCACAAAATGGTAGAGGATATCTGTAAACAGAGTATGTGTATGTGTATCCTAGAAGTATGCATTTAAAATGCAGAAAAAGTGGGGGAGAGGTGTTATTCAGTAGATTTCAGTAAAATAAATTAAATTATATAATCAAAATACGGTGGAAGCTCTTGTTAGTGGACACCCTCGGGACATGAAAAAGGGGTACATAACTGGAGTTGGTTGCTTACAGGAATGTAAAAATACAGAGTTTGTATGGCAGCGAGGAAAACAGGGTTTTGTGAAGGCAGTTGTAAGTAGCTCTTTCTGCCGCGGCGATGAGAGAGTTTGTCAGGAGAGCTTCCACTGTATGCAATTTTCCCCACTGTAATTTGGCCATGAAACAAAACTCTTTATCCTTCCTCATGCCAGACCATTGCAACATGATGTACATGCTAACACATGGGTTGCATTCCTTTTGGATGATACCAATAGGAATCAGAGATCCCAGGTCACTCAGATGATGGCATATCAAAGGTACAGTGTGTTGTACTGATGAATCCTTACCTAGAGTGGATTCATTGGTTCCTTTTAAGCACCATGATCTCTGTGATCTCAGATCACTGACCCAAATCCATACCACCCCAAAGGAATGCACCCATGATATCAGTTACGCTAGCCTGAGTAACAAGTATTTCCTGGTGAGTTCATCAGAAATGCTTGCTACGCAGGCTGCAGGCCCCCAGCCAGGAACTACTTTGGCTTGCTTCAACATTGACATGTTTGCAAAGTTGGCTGGAGTTTTTGACGTGCATTTTCTTGGATAATTTTCCCCGTTATTCTAAGAGCATCCAATCAAAATATTGTAGACAAAAAGGATCAACCGGAATTTGCTTTTTAAGCTTTCATATCTGGATTCAAATTTCACTCTAACCCTATCTTACCCAAGCTTTAAACAAGGCCCAGCCCAGACCAACATGCTAAGTGTCATATTTTTGCCTTAACCATCTAAAACATCATGTTTCAGGCTTCGTGCCGTTAATATCCATCAGAGCCCCATGAATTAATGGGGCTGTTCAGAAATCTTACCCTTCCAGCATCAGCTACCTTGACCCTAAATCTGATCATAATTGGGAATCTTCGGCAAAGTTCGGAAGTTGTCGGAAAATGTAGGGAAGTTCGGGTAATATGGATAAAAAATATCACGTATTTGATCCAGGAAAAGTCGGCAAACATGTGCAGAACTACTCACCTTAAGTTCATGTTGAGAGGTCAGTTCTTTACAGAGATATGGTCTGGCCGCAAACAAGTTACGAATCCTAACAGCTTCGATTATTTTCGTTCGGAATGAACTGACAGCGAATCTTGTCAGCTGTTTCATTGTACGTTTACCAGGTGCTGCTTCGCGGTGGAGAAAAGCTGTTCCACAAGGAGACAATTCAACTGATGTTCCGTCTTTGTATCTGATAAACAAACTATCATTTTCATACAAAATGAACAAATCAAGGGAATTTGCTTCTCGCAATGTTTTCAAAACTGCCGCCATTTTCATTTTGCCCAAGCGAATAAAGGCTTGGCTACTTATTGAATGACGTCATGTGGGAAAGTACGCGTTACGCAAGCGCAGATGCCGTTACAGCTTTCGACGTGGCTTCGATCGAAGGTTCAATGATATAAATACCACAAAGTTCGGTACTAAAATAAGACCTCCTGAGCTTGCACTATATTGTTGTCTTATTTCTTGAAGAAGCCATGTCGTCGGACTTTGGTAATCCTCTAAGAAAATTCAAGTTGGTCTTTTTAGGTGAACAGAGCGGTAAGTTTGCAGTGGTGTCAACTTGCTCGTGGAGATCGTAAATTTCAGGGTGTTCGAAAAGTCAGCTGTGAAAAGTGTTCTTTTTAGCATAATTAAGTGCCTGGTTGGATTATGTTTTGAACTCTCTGGCTAAATAGAGGTGATATGGTCTGTTTTCAGTGGGAAAGACGTCTCTTATAACAAGGTTCATGTATGACAGCTTTGACAACACCTATCAAGTAAGTGTGAGAAGTCAGTCTTCTACAAATTTGCAGCCGGCGTTTGATGTTTCTGACATCGATCGCTGGCTTCAAGTCTGTTTATAATCGGTACAAAGCTTGCATTTTTCAGAATAGTATTAGGTCTTGTCTTTCAGATATTCTGCATTCTAACCCTAACGGTCAATATTGCCTTTGGAATTGATAGATTATTGGATCGACAATTTTATTTAATACGAAAATTGGGTTAAAATGCAGCTGGATCACCAGATCATGTAGAAGGTTTGGTTCAGTTGATACAATACTCTGTTTTTTTCATGAGAATTTATTAGAATACTGCTCTAAAGTAAACATCCATTTATTGAATTTTGGTAATTTTTCATGGAAGTTTCACAATTTAAACTTTGCAAATTGCAGAAATTTGACAACTCTAAAAGGAAATAAAAATGACATAGATCAGATGCAAATAAGTGGTGATGTAAGAGATGATAATATAGGCTGGTGAATGTTATGCAAAAATAATTTCTGCTGTACTTTCAATTTAGCTACCTATATTGGCACCAAATCCTAAAGAGCTGACATGTCGTTACTATAATAAACATAGATAACTTCACTATGATGTCAATTTGACATTATAAATAAGTTCTTTGTTGGTAGTATTTTTAGCAGCCTTTTCCTTCCCAGAAACTTGTGAATGAAAGGGGTAAAGGGATGTTTGTGATAAATTGTTGTTTTTTTCCTTTGTCCTCTTTTTCAAAAACAACAAAATATATTTCTCCCTTTTGTAGACGTTCTTGTCAAAGCACCAAGTTTTGCCACTATACATTATCAGTGTTGTTAACTCTATTTTGTACACAAAATGAGCTTTTTGTGGGGATAAGACTGATAAATATGAAGAAAAAAGGCAAATCCCTTATGTTTATTACCTATCTTGTCCCTTTGTCTCTTAAAAGACTGCAAGCAGTCGCTTGTTTTTCTTCAAAGTTACTGGGGTTGGACACATCTGCAACCTACAAGAAATAATGTTGTGAACCCAGGAGGAAAAAGAGGAGACTGCTTCAAAAGCCAGGGTGAATGAATTATGTTTTCCCTGCACAATAAGAAGCTACTATTGGTTATACCTAGAGCATTCATTGATCAAAATAGTCTAGATTTCAAATTTGTACCAAAAAATTATTTGGCAATAAAAGGTGAATCATTCCAGCTGTGGTAGTAGTCTCTCTCTTTTCTTTTTTTCCTGCCTCTAGTTGTACATGTGACAATTTTCTTCTATTGCACATTTCGCAGAAAGGGAGGCCGCTTGAAGTCTAGTCTCTTAATTAGTAATGTGCTGACTGGTAGTTAAAAAAAGCAAGGGTTCTATGGACATAACTGTGTTGAAATTCCAAAGTTTTATTGGACCTTTATTTCAAATTAATAATCTCAAACCCCTTTCAAGGCTTTGCTCTAAGAAAAATGAAGGCAGCCCAGTGCTCTGTGTAATCCAGGGTGCCTAGCATATGATTTATATTTTAAAAAAAAATTAAGATTTTCTAGTTGCCTAGGGGCAACTCGGGAGCAATCATTAGGTGCCAGGAGCCCCTGGGTGCTGTTAGAGCATAGTCTTGCCTAAGTGATAATTATTGGATATTACTATTTATTTTCTATGTTTGTGCTAATTATTGCAATCCTCTTTTCAGGCCACTATTGGAATAGATTTTCTGTCAAAAACAATGTACTTAGAAGACAGAACGGTAGGCGTGTTAAATTACTTATTATTCTATAAATAGCCAGGACAAGGTTATGAGTTATTTTAATTCAAAACTGGGTGGTTCTTGCAGTAGATCCTGTTACCCATATCACTTGTCAAATGTGTCAATACATGTAGTTAGTGGTAGAGCTCTGATTACCGCGTACATGGACGCATGGCATACGCAGTGCTAGACACTAACACTAGCCCAATCGCCCAGGACTAGTGAAACTTCACTCTGGGCATGTAACTAACTTCTCTGTAATGTACGCTCAAGCTAACCTATATAGCCTTATATGTCAAGAGTAATACTTTGAATGATGTTCATTGCCTAACTGGTAACCAAGGTGCTTCTTATGGATAATTGATGTTTTTATAGTCATAATGATTTTACTACTGGAAAAGGTGACAGTCACCGATTAGAGTTGGCATTTACTTACCGTACCTTATGATTGCCTTTTGAATTATGAGCCGCCTACAAATATAACCCATCAAGCCTGTTGAATTTAGTTGTTTTTGTCTTGTTTCTTCAGGTTCGATTGCAACTTTGGGACACAGCTGGTCAGGAAAGATTTAGAAGCTTAATACCGAGCTACATACGAGACTCGAGTGTGGCTGTTGTAGTTTATGACATAACAAGTAAATATGTTAGATAGTTTTACTTTGTAATGTAGTTGTTAAATTTAGCTTGACTCATCAGCCATGCTGTAGAGTGTTTTCACATGACATCGGGGCAGTGTTCTCCTTATCAGGTGGTAAGTAGTAAAATTTATTGCCTGAAGTAACCTGAAGGTTTACTAAAATTAAAGAAGTACTTAAAGAAAACACAAATTATGATCTGATCCGATTCTCACATGCCACAAGGACTTGAATGAATATATGGACAAGTTCAAAAGTATACACAGCTTTTCTTTTTATGGGCCACACATTTTGGCAAGAGAACATTGAAGACAGAGTAAAATTATTGGAATCAACCATCTTAAATTGTTGTGTAAAGGTAACAGCAGTCGATTTGTGTAAAATGGGTCTTAAAATTAGGGAATGACGTTTCAGAGAACTTAGCTCCTAAATTTCCCAGCAAGGGTGGGGCCATGTTCTGCACTTCACTACCTCCCTGCCCACCCCCTCTAGGAAAGTGCACCTCTGGCTGATGTTTTTTGCCATACCAGCCATGAATGGTACCTTACCTGCTGAGCTAAAGTTTATGGAGAACACTGCAGTCCTGTGAGAGTTGAACTCTTTTCTTACGCAAATTATGCTTTCTTTTGTTCTAACAAAAATAATTTGCATAGATGCTGGCCACATGAGTGAAAACACTCTACAGTTGTACCCTTGTAGTCCCAAGAGTGACCAAAATCAATTTTCTCTTAACAATATCAGTATGTAATCAAGTGATTAGGTTATGAGAATTAATATAATGATCACCTAAGAAAAATATTGCTTTGAGCTTTAAACAACTTCTCTCAACTAATGTTTGAAGGAAATGTATGGAGATCAGTCTGCAGAGTTTGTATGTTGATATTGGGCCTAAAGTGTATATGACACAATTTTTCTTTTTGCAGGTTTTAGTTCTACAATATGAGTAAAGTATATATCCAAAATTTAAACTCCTCAATAATCTTGCCAAACCTTTTTTTTTTTAAAACACATGAATTTGTTTTTAAAAAAATGTCTACCCTATCATGCGACCAAACTGACAAGTTAGTGTGAGGTAGCAAGAAGAAGCGGAAGCAAAGGCTGAGTAAATGAACTGACTTCACATGATGTCATCAGCCTTTCTTTCATCCTTTACTCATTCCTAGTCTTTTGGACATTTCCGAAGGGAAAAAAAACAGACTGTGGATGGCCCAAATTCAAGGAACAATGTGACAACCATTCAGCCATGCATCTCCTCTAATAATTTCAAAAGGCTTGACTGAAACTTAAAATCATTATACGTTTCTGGGAAACTGCGCACCTACCCCACCACTAAGCCAACATTTTGCCCTAAGTGAGAAGTAAGTGTTTATATAATTGGCTTAGGGGAGGGGTAGGTGGGCAGTTTCATATAAACATATAATGATCCTCTCTGTGAACAGTTTTGGTCTTTTATTCCTAGATTATAACTCCTTTCAGCAAACGGCAAAATGGATTGATGATGTAAGAACGGAAAGAGGAAGCGATGTTATTATTATGTTGGTTGGAAATAAAACAGATCTCTCAGACAAAAGGTCAGGTAACTTTCATTTTTTGTTTCTATCTTTATTTTATTGTCAGTCATAATTTCATTGTAAAAAACAAAATAACTAACATTATTTAGAGAGGCTACTCTGTAAACTGTAATTTTGTTACTTGTTTTTTTTCTAGTTTTTTACAATATTTGTAATTTTTCCTTTGTATGTAAATATGAAATAAAGTGTTGTTGTAAAAAAAAAAGCATTATTTAGAGAGTGTGCCAATTAACAGTTCCAAGAACTTACAATATACAATCCTGTGGTCCACTACTTGTCCCAAACTACTATTTGGAGACACTTGGCAGTAAAATACTGTAAAATCCCACATTAAAGCCCGAGGCTCATATAACTTTATCAGGAGTTTTGGGTGGGCTTATAAACGGGGGGCTTTCATCCAGAGGGACTTAAAACCAGGGGACGTTAATGTGGGATTTTATGGTATTGGACTGTTGAATGTTGTTTTTGGAGAAAGAGGAAATCGGTAGTACTCAGAGAGAAACCTATGGCATTGATGCCAGGACTTGAACCCAGGCCACATTGGAGCAAAGCTAGTGCTCTGACTGCTGGACCAGCCCTAGCCTGAGAAAATAGCCAACATTTCATGACGCTACCACTGAAAATTAGCTTCAACCAGTCAGAAGCACTACCCAGATCCGGGTAGTGACCTGTCATCAGTATGGAGTTTCTACTCTCATTCAGACGTCTTTTTATGGGGAAAGCAGAGGTGGTATCGGAAATGTCGGCAGTTTCCCAGGCTTGGCCAAACCTGCTCAGCTCCTTTACTTCTTTAAAAATAGTGAAACAGCTTGACATTAAGTGTTTCCCAATTTTTCTTAATCTAGACAAGTAACAACAGAAGAAGGAGAAAGAAAAGCAAAAGAATTGAATGTCATGTTTATAGAAACAAGCGCCAAGGCAGGATACAATGTAAAACAGGTACAAAACAGAAAAATTGTTCTTTAATCTGGTTTGAATGTACTGTTGACCTAAGATGTAGTTAGTGGAGTTGTTTTCCACTGCAGAAATTAATGCTGCAGGAGCTAGGATCCTGCTTAGGATGTATGCCTTTGGGTATAATTTAGGAAAGGCAATAACAAGCTTCCCCTTTGCACTTGCCACTTTACCATTTTGCTTCCCAGCCCATTGTTTGCTTGTCTTAGTCAGGGCTGTCAATAAGGGCTGGTATCCGGCCAAAACCTGCTGGCTAGTTAGGCATCCTTGGCCGGCTACTTTCATCTTCTTCTACCATAACTGCTAACAAAAAATAAGCACCATCAAATAAAATATTATTATAAAGTATCTGTTTCTCAGATTTGAATGACATTGAATGCATATTTAAACAGATTTAGATCTGTGAAACGTTCGAACCATGCAATGTTGTGGAACGTCTGGGACCTTTCAACAGCATTGTTCCCAGTCTTGCTTGTATTCTGACAAAACAACATGGCGTCCGTGGTGGAAAATACCTCTTGAAAACCCCTGGAAACACCATTTCCGAGACTCTAATTTTCAAAATGTCCCTAGATGCCTCTGCGCTCAAGAACTTGTGCCTTTGGTGCAAGTTCCAAAGCCGCCTATTATTCATTATCAGCCTGCTACTTAAAAACGTTTTGACAGCCCTGCTTAGTTGAAGATCTTAGTTAAAAGATGACGTGGCTAGAGAATTTTTTGTACAGCAAGAAAATCTCTATGTACTTGTCCCAGATGACCATACAGGACTTTATTCGAACCTTGGAGGGCAAGGGTGGGTTTAGGGGTGGAGAGAATTTTTAGAGAGAATGTTTAGAGAATTCTCAGAAAAGTAAAAAGTATCTATATTGCTGGCAAGTGCGCAAGTGGCCATCCCTTTCTGAATTTTCTGGATCTGCCCCTGGAGTAATTGTAACTGGGCACAAAATTGCTACAGGACAATTTGCAACTTAAATGCTATATTATTATTTCATTTCTTATTTGGTTTATTTTTGAGGTTCTTTGGCTTGGTAAGCCCATCTGTTCACTGTCAATTGAGATTTTTGCATGTTATTAGAATGTTCAGTGTGCTATTTTGTGGTTTTATTAATAGCTCTTCAGAAGAGTTGCTGCAGCGTTACCTGGAATGGAAAGCACAACAGACAAAACCAACAAAGATGACCTCATAGAAGTCAAACTAAAAGATACACCACAGGAACCCCAACAACCAAGTGGAGGCTGTGGTTGTTGAGGGTCTGTAAAATGATCGTCCTTGGTGTTAGAGTTTATGATATTTGTTTCTATTAACTCCTCGTTTTAATTTTAAAGTTTAAAGGAAACTCTGGAATAGTATTATTATCAGAGTTTGCCAGTTGACTAAAGGGGAGAAAAAGAAAAGAAAATCTTAGTGCTAATACAAGCACTAACTGAGTGTGATCAAGTGAAGTGATCACTGGTATTTAGTTGACACCCACTGGACTCTTGCTAGTGTGTACTTTACAGAGGTATAATTGTATGTTTCTGGGAAACTGCCCACCTTCCCCTCCCCTAAGCCAATATCAACACTTACTTGTCACTTAGGATAAAATAATGGCTTTGGGAAGGGGTAGGTGGCCAGTTTCCCAGAATAATGATCCAAATTCAGCTGCCCAAAATATACTTACCGGCAAAAGTTCTAAATTAATGTTTTCAATAAAAAAAACTGTCTTTATTCTCTGTCAAAATGAAAATTCTGATGACAACCACAGTCGAATTTTGACCATAACTGTCTACAATATTTAACTTTGAGGAAAATTTATTTTGTAGTATAGCCTTGGCTGATACACTTATTTTATTTCGTGCAAAAGTTGAGTCGGTAATACCGTGAATTTCTGAAAGTAACCTTATCCCCCACTCCCAAAAATTTCTTAAAAGTGGTGCAAGTTAATAATGCTGAAAGCAGCAAACCTCTGAAAAATGTAAATGCATTTATGGAATGAAATCCTCCCCCTCCTGACAAAAAAGAAAGAAAGAAAGAAAAATGTGGATGGCAGTGGTGTAATTGAAATGTGTCTTTTATGAAAAAGTCAGCTTCCACCCAGGAAGTTATCAGGGCTTTGATACACATGAGTTCTCACATTCCTACCACAAGAAAATCAGTCTCTTGACAACATTTGCACCCGCATTATTTTTCAAATGTTGCCTAAGAGGTTGACGGTTTTTATCCACAAAGATAATAATGAAGCTTACTCCCCTTGAAATAAGCAACCATTAAAGCTGTAAACTTTGAAAGTATCATTTACAGGTGCTTTTTTGTTTGAGTTTTATACAGGAATGTGATGCATCTTTCTATAATATAATTAAGTTCCCAAATAATGTGGTGAGCGCAGCTTATTTTTATGGAATTAGCATAAAAAAGTCTTAATCCTCCTTCTATAAGTTAGATTCTAGTTTTGTACTAGTTGTAGTAAATTATCTGAGTTGTCTTTATAATTCTTTAAATCATCATCATTATCATTATAATCATAACTATAACAAAATTGTCAAATCTGATTGGCTATCAACTGCCCTGATTTCAGCCTTAATTAGACAGTTTACTAGGACAGTACGCGTCATGCCTAAGTAAATGGACAGTACGCGCCATCACGCGCGCGCTAAATGTTTTTTTTTTCACTGCTAGCAAAGCAAAATTTCGAATTTCTTGTGTTTTGATTTAAAAATAGCCTATTACATCACAAATTTTGTTAAAGGTATGATTAATTGGTAACAGAACTTTGTGTCGTCCAATCCGGGGGGGGCACTTGGATATTTTTTGGGTGGGTATGTGCCGCCCGGGACTCCAAATTGGCACCCCGTTCTAAAAAATTTCCCCTAAAATTGATACCCCGTCCTAGAATTCGCCCTTAAACTGATACCCCGTTCTAGAAATGGGCCAATATTTTAAACTCCGTTCTAAGGTGCAAAGAGTACATCAGTTTGCTTGTTCCTGCATTGAACCATATTTTTAAAAGCAATCTGTACTTGAATAATTTCAAATGGCTGCTTACAAAACTGGAGCTTTCGTGCGTTCGAAATATTATACCTCGTTCTAGAAAACGCCCCTGAAATGGATACCCCGTTCTAAATCAGGAGCTTCAAAATCACGACCCCATGTTGTACCCTCCCCGGGCGCAATTTGGTCTGTAATCATACCCGTATAGATTTTTCAATCTGTCCTTGAATAATTTCAAATGGCTGCCCCAAAACCTTTCGGCGTTCGAAATTTGGTTCTGTGAAATCATACCCCGTTCTCGTGATTCAAAATCAGTCTGTAATCGGACTCGTGCTAAACGCGGGCTACGTCGTCCGATTTTGTGAATCACTCGTATGATTACAGACCGAATTGGACTCCACTGAGTCCTGTTACCATTACTTATTATGTTATAATTTATTAATGGTGTAGCATGTTTACACTCTAAAGCTGTGTTAATCCTTCCTTATTTTAATTTTGAGAAGCTTAACCTGTTCAGGTAGCGTACGTTGCAGACGTAATACTAACCGCGACTGGTAACCAGTAGTTTAGTTTCGTCTGTGTCGCCGGCTACTGTGTAAGTTGAAAATAAAGAGAGGTAAGATGCGGAAGGAATTTGTGTGGTCAAATGCTGCTTGTTTTTGTGAAAACCGAGAATAATTTATTTTGACATTTTCACAGTGAGTCTTACTTCAACTCTCGATCTACTGAAAATAGTCTACATTCACCAATTAGTGTCAAAAACCGTTAGAATTTGTTATATATAAATTAAATCTCATTTAATTCAGTTGTTGTGTCGGGTTTATGTAATTTTTCTCCTTTTTGACATTTCAAACTTTCCCCACTTCTATCTTTCTTGTATCTTTCCCAACCCGCGGCGAAGCGATGGTATTTACTGTGCCGATTTGCCGTGGTAATTACCTCCGGGGCACCATAGCTGCTCGAAGGAGTAGTAAATATTTTCAAAGTCGAGAAAGGCTGAAACTTTCTGGATAATCGTGCCATTCGTTGAAGATATTCGGAGTTTTTCTACTAAATTTTCCAAGATTTTCGGGGTGTTTTTCACGCGGCGAAGGCAGCGAAAACGTCTCTGAAAAGGTGAATTCGCGGGGCAGCCTTCTCTGACTTCGCGCCGCACTCTGCTGGGAACAGGCTACCCAACCGACGGGACGACCAAAGTTCCCCTAAGACATCCGAACAGATGACTAATTTTTGGGGCAGCTTCAAAATAACCAAACAGGCCACAAAAGCTTGGAGAAAACCATTTGAGACACTTCTGACGTATTTAGAAACATCCGGCTGGGTACAATTGTCACCTGAGATCAGGCCATCTCATCATCTCATACATCTCATTGAAACGAAACGTAATCTCAGGTTACCGTAATAACGTCCAAAAAAACTTACTCGGCCCAACTTCACATACAAAAAAATTAAACTGGAGTGAAAAATGAACAAATGTATAAGTGACACAAAAGTTAGATATTGAACACCGACCAGAAAAATAATTTTTAGGCTATTTTTATCAAATAATTTTTAAAAAACGTTTCAAATTGCAGCAAACTTCACCGATATTAGACTCTTTTTTCAACAGTCATGCTAAAATGAAGTAAATTTTAGTTGGAATTTTCTATTAGGCTTCAATTCTACGTGATGCCTTAGCCTCCCCGCAGACGTCCTTTGGGGTTCGTTTGTGATGCCTATGAGCAGATGAGCGTAACGAAAAAAATAAGTACCGGTAATTGCAGGTCAAAGTCTAGACGGACTATGAAACTGGAGGGCGCCGTACATATCAGCTCTACAAAAACGCCTGCCAGATAATAGGTATCACGTAGAACTGAAGCCTTTAGAAAATTCCAACCTATTAACTTAACCTCAGTAGTCAGGTGTTTTTGTAGAGCTGATGTGTAGGGCGCCCCTCAGTTTCAGAGTTCGCGTAGACTTTGACCTGCCATTACCGGTACTGATTTGTCGTTCCGCTCATCTGCTTATATCCACTAGGGATGATTATGTAAGAGCTAGAAAATGAACTCGACTGCTCTGATCTGTGGAATAAAGTACAGAGTCACTGACGTAATCGTTATCCTTACCCTCTGTGAGCAAGCACTTTATTTGGCGTGCCTTCCGCGCGTGACATCGCACACACTGTAGAAGCGACGACCGGAAATGCGTCTGCTGTTCGCAGGCTTCAAACACTGTCACACACAGACTTCATTTGTTTCCCCCCCAAAAAATACAAGTTTGCTATACCCTTAACATGAGAGCTTGCTCGAAGGCTAAATAATCTTTTTACCAGTCTGTTGAACAGGAATCCCTCTATCTCTTCAGAAAGTGAGGGTGAGTGACAACCCCCCCCGCCCCCCTTTCCGGGCCCGGAGACTGACCACGGGATGTTGTTTTCCACGAGAATTGTTTCTTTCAAATTTCGTCAAATTCCCCTGAGACCTTCTTAAGGAAGACAAAACATACAAGCTAAGAGGCCTATTGAACCCTAGACTTTCAAAAAAAGTCCTTTGTCCGATTTACACTCTTGAGGTCGACTTGTGGCAAGTCTAATTGAACCCCTAAAGAAGAGTCAGGCGACCAATTGCTGGGCGTGGTTCAGGGACCATGATGAAACAATTTCCTTACGCACAACCCAGTCTGCGCACAACCCTAAGCGATACCAAGACGGGTAAAAACATTGGCGTTCTGTCCCTCAGGCCAAGGGAGAAATTGCTTGGAAAAGGAGAGGAGGCCTTTTCTCCTCTTCACGTGTTCCCCTCGCGGGGGAATTATCAAATAAACTAACCGGTGCCTTCCTCGTAGGCTGTTATTAGTGAGACCAATTTTTGCTGTCTCTACTAAGACGACGAGAATACTTGCACATGCCGGGCCCCGCCAGGTGGTGGCGGCGAGCATAAAATCTTTTGAGGTTCAAGTTCCGCGCGTCATGATAGAAACGTTTTAAAATGTTTAGATCCAAACGTGGAGTAAATTAATTCGCGAAGCCCACGTACGTATACTTGTAGTTCGATGTAATCCTTGACATTCCCTCGGAAACTCGGATCGGGACGGTTCTTTTCGAAACATTCACAGGACCACATTTGTATTAATATTTTCTAAAAGAATTATCCTGTGTGACGATTATGATGAGAGAAGTTAGAGTAAAATGTATGGAACGTATTTACTTAGTATTATGTAATATTTTCCCGTTCATTTCCACATGGTATATAGTGCTCTGAACTTTGATCGAATTATAATCAGTTTTGTTAACAGGTCATTGTGACGTCACAATAGTGATTAACACCTGAGCAAAGTTCGAACCCGGGTGAACAACTGCAGTAAGGCAAAAAAGTTTTTTCGGGTATTGAATATTAGGAAAAAACCTGCAAAAGCTGCCTTATCGCTGATAATCGTTTGCGTTTGGGTTTTGTTTGGAGTGGCAAAATGTTGTGAGTCGGTGTGGTGATATGCGCGCGCAGGGTGACGGCGGTTCTCAGCTGAGTGACAGGTCATGCGGACTTTGTTCACCCCGTCGCAAGAGTCCTCCTTTTTGATTCACAGTCAAGTCACCATTACAACATGGAGAGGTCGTTGGTGGAGAACGTGTTTCTCTTCAGCCTTAACATAGCCGGCTGGTTTTGGGGAATAATCAGTTTTCTGCCATGGTATTATCTGGTCGGAAGAAAACATTACCGACCGAAAAATAAAGTGCAAGCAAGGCCTGTTGGTCAATTTCCAGGCGCTCCGTATCGATGTGTTGAACACTTCGATTCTTTGGTGACGACTCTTTATGATGGCGCAAATACCTTGGATCAACTATTCAAGTAAGTTTGTAAAGTAGCCGGGGAATTAAGCCTAGATATTGATTTTTTACTGCAAGTGAAGTTTTACGTGTGTTTTGCGGGTTAAAAAGGTGCGATTCCGTAAAATAGCCCTTCACCATGGAGAATTGCATGTACACGTAATACACTCTAGTAGTTTCTCCCTCGTGTGATGAAAAGGTGTAAAGGGGTTTTGATTTTTGATCACGAGGTCACCGGTGATTTATTTCGATCAGTAATGTGCCTGTTGTGAAACTGCATGTTTTTGCCGTGATATTTGATCAAAGGTTCGGTAGATCTAGAGTCGAAAATGGCAAAATGAACGATAAGTGGTCCAGGGTTAGGCAGAGCTATAGTCGAAATGGCAAAATGTATGAACGCGTTTGTTTATTGCGCCGAGGTGAACCTTTGTTCCATCATTTAGGAATCTTGTGGAACTGTGGAATCGTGCGTTTACAGCACTGTCTAGATGATCTTAACATGCAGTAAGGTTAAAGTACATTCTTTGAGACGTAAATATGAAGGATCAAAGTTCTCGCGCTTGATATCTTTCTGTCTTGCAAGCGACTTGCACGACGAGAAAGTAAAATTCGTATCAAGGATCGAACTTCAAATGGTTACCTTGCAGATTCGTCTGTACTACGCAGCTTAGTTTTCCATTTTTTGCCCGAGTTGTACTTTCCCGAGCGTTCGTTTTATTGCCCACCGTAACGATCGAAGTGCTTTTCTCGTCGAAATACATTTAATTGTAACAGAGAATCATTAATCTTCATTTCAGGCCTCGATAGTTCTGCTCTTTCTTGTTAGGTATTTGAAATTGTATTTGTTTTGTATTATTTGTGTGGTGCTCTAGTACAATATTTAGTTGAAAGTCCAACAGTTGAGATGTATATAGTCGGCGAATTGTTAAATGTTTGCTTGCTAAGCACGAAAGTTCTTGTGATTGTATTCAATACAGGCCTGCTGTCCTACCACTTGAATGAAAAATTTGTTTGTTAGTTTCTTCTGTTGCTGTTGATCGCATTTTGCAATTTCATAAGGGGACACTGATATTTTATATCAGCATTCTTGTGAGGCACTGTATTAATGGTTTCCCCTGGGGGGGTGTGGTGGAGGTGTGGTGTGGGTGTGTGTCTTTCTTTTGCCAAAGATTACTCCTTTCCAAAACTTTGCACTATTTTCTTTCGTGTCAAAATATCAAAGTCAATCCTTAATTTCGGACCATTTTCACCAACTTTTAGTGCATTTTGAGATAATCTTGAAACCTATATTGCAACTAGAACATCTTGTAAACCCTTGTCCCTAAGAAACAAAGTTCATGCCTTTGTACACCCCAGCTTTTAGTTTAAGACATCCTTGTACTTTGATCATATCATTTTTCAGAAAAATTGGCTCCTATACGTATAAACATGTGGAGACATTTGTCTGGAATTTGAACCCATATTAATCCTTGTTGTTGATATTTCACTTCCTGACCAAAATTTTTTACCCTTTTCGGTATTAGAAGTGAACATAGTTTTTTCTAACTTTGACTTGGCTAAAACCAGTCAAAACGGCTGGAAGGAGCACCTAAAAGTCAGTCAAGTTTGCCAAGTTTATGAATGCTGATGTCTTGTGTTGAAAACTAGACAGATGTTACTATCAGGGCTTAAATTACGTCTGTGATCCAGCCTAACACTATGGAATTAAAGCGGCTATGTCACACTGTTTATTATACTTAAGAAAAAGCTAAAACATCAATTGAATTTTGAAAATAATGGTCCACTTTTTTCGTTTGAGACTATATTTAGGTATTGAAAATGTTTCCTGTCTTCTGTTGCTATGGATTGCAAGAATGGACATGGATTGAAACGTGAAAAAATTGGGCCAACTTTTTTAAGTTTTAATGTTTTGTCTGCAAAAATGACCAAAAACTATTATTGTTATGGTTAGTGGTCTTTTTCACAAATCTACAGTTACTGTAGTACACTAAGTAATGACTCCACCACAGAGTTGATCTAAAACAGCAATATCCTTGTGATATAGCTCCGTTAAGTAAATAAAATGTTTGTGCCCCCTAGGCGTTCGGTTAACTTGTACCCATACAGGAAATGCCTTGGAACTCGAGAAGTCCTTAGAGAAGAAGATGAAGTTCAAGCTAACGGAAGAGTATTTAAAAAGCTTGTGTGTGGAGAGTACAACTGGCTGACCTATGCCGAGGTAGATGCAAGAGCAAGAGCATTTGGACGTGGGTTAGCTGCTTTAGGACAGCAAGTTAAAGAAAACATTCTTTTGTTTTCTGAAACTAAAGCTGAATGGATTATTTCTGCACAGGGCTGTTTTGCTCAAAATTTCCCAGGTAAAAAATAAGACATTTTTTGTCATTGTGAGTGAATTAAGCTCAATTTTTTGTTCTGTTTTGTTTTGTTGTTAGTGTTGCTTTTACCCTTTCATTTTACCCTTGATTACTCGAACCATGTTTTAAGCTCATGACCAGTTGAAAAAACATATATACTTCAGTCTGAAACCTTGAATTTATTTCAAAACAACTACATATATTCTTTGTATTCCTTTTTCAAAATACCGATATATCTCTTACTGCCCTTGAAGTGAAGTGTGCATGTTACTTTCATTCCTTCCCCATTCCATATCCTTATTTCTAGTTATTTGCCTCAAACTCTCCATGTTGTTTACAAGGAATATTTCTTCTTTAACGTTAAAGGAGAAGTTCATTCCAAAATGGCAGTTTTTTTCTTTTCGCTGACAAAAAGATTAGATTAAGGTAGGTTACTTGCCCAAATTTCAGCTTCCAAAGACCTTTCCAACTGTATGAAATTCTTGTCTAAAGGAGCCCAAAATTTGAGATCCAACGGCCGCCATCTTGGAGAACTCCTAGCAGCTTTGTGACAAGTACTTGACATCAATGCACTCAACCTGAGTTTGGCAGAAAGATTAAATCACTCAACACTTCCTTTTTTCTTTGTTTCGGATTGTGTTTTTTGTGGTCATGGCTTCTTGTGCAGCTCTGAAATGAAGAAACGAGAAGTTTTGAGTGACTTAAGAAACTTAGGTTGAGCGCATTGACGTCACACACTCATCGGCAGGCTGTTAAGAGTTCTCCAAGATGGTGCCGTCAGATCTCGATTTTGGGCTACTTCAGACGAGGATTTCATAGGGTTGGAAAGCTCTTTAGAATTAAGTCGAAATTTCAGTTTTTTTGTTGAAAAGAAAAAATCCTGCCATTTTGGAATGAAGTTCTCCTTTAAGTTCCATAGTGCGTAAGGAAGTGTTATTTGCAATATTAGGCTGATTTAGCAACAGAACGGGAACGTCATTTGACGTTGGCGTGTAAATCAAACAACTGGCTTGACCAATGGACTGGGCACTGGAAGTCGAGTTTAGTCCTTTTCATGTGCTTTGCCGTCGTCAAATGATGTTCCCATTCTGTTTGCTAAATCAGCCTATTAGTAAAGTGAACCAGACAGCCAATACAGAGCCCCTTTGATTTTTCTGTCTTCTTTTCAGTTGTTACAGTTTATGCGACTCTTGGTGAGGAAGCCTTAGTGCATGCCATCAATGAAACCGATGTCAGATTTATCATCACAGATGCGTCACTACTCAGCAAACTTTCAACTATGATTGATAGACTACCTAAACTGGAACATATTGTCTACCTTGGAAATGTTGTAAAGAAGTCTACCCTGCTTGGTTTCTCAAGGAGGGTGAAAATCCATTCAATCCGTGAAGTTGAAGAGATTGGTGAATCGCAAGGTAAAGGTAAGCGGCTGTAACAATCTTTTTCTTCTTAGAATGTTTTTGGAGTTGTCAATGCAGATCCTTTATAGATTTCTTCATGCCTAGCGTATCCCCCCTTTTTGGGGCATTGAATTTATTCAATTTCTCTTTTAAAAAGCCCACATCCTACACAACTGAAAATGTGCCAAGGAATTCATTTATAGCTGTCAATCATTTGCCTGGCACTATATCACCACACTAGTAGTCAGTAAACTTCTCCTGTTGCATTTTGAAGAACATCTCAAACAAATTTCAACAAGGAGCATTTATGATGATAATTTTTTTGGTGGTGTTTGCAAGTAACATTAAAACTTGCAAAAATTGTCCCAAGTTTTTCAAGTTTCAGTCAATGTCAATCCTTGTCATCTGTTGCAACAGACAACAGAAAACAGTTTCAATGTGTAAACAAAACTGGACCATTATTTTTGGAATTTGATTGAAATGTAAAGGCAGGTTTTAACTTTTTAAAATTTAGCAAATAGGATTACATAGCGGCATTTTAATTTAGGAAGTTGTGGTTGTCCTTAAAAGATTTGTTCCATTTCTTACGCACTCGCAAACTGGAGACTTACTTATGCCTTGTAAAAGAAGAGGTGTGGTTTGTTAATATTATTATCGTGTTATTGTGGAGGCCTGTGTGGCCTGGTGGTTACACGCTGGGAATAAAAGTGCTAAAAATCGGCCAGAAAATGTGTCCAAAGTTTGTATAAAAATATGCTTGGAATGTGACAAATATCTCTTAAACTATAGAAGATAATGAGTTGAGACTTTCACTTTGTATTTGTCTCAAGTTTTTCTTTCAAATTCTCCATGTTTGGGGTTAGTACTGCGCATGACCAAAAAGCCCATTTTGTGACATCATCAGTTGTGACGTCACAAAAATGAAATTCGAGATTTCAAATCAGACAAGTTCTTCAATTTTATGTGCACTATATTTCTGCAAAGTATCACACTTTCAGGTTTTATTTTCTTGAAGGAGAAGTCTTTGGGAGTTTTGATTTTTTAATTGGCCACTAGAGGGTCACGTGACTGTTTACCAACAAAATGCCTACTCCAAAATTTTCCTGGAGTCAAGTATTGTTGCCTGTATTAATTTCAGTGTCATGCCTTTAAAGGAAAGAAAGTTATAGCCCCAAGAACTCCAAAAATGTTTGTGCCTATCACGCCCCCAACTCAATCTTTTGGCCGATTTTTACCATTTTTTTTCCCAGCGTGTTAACACCTCGAACTGTGGATCTGGAGGTCTGGGGTTCAAGCGCCCCCTTTGCGTTGTTTCGTTAGACAAGGAGCTTTACTCTACTTTGTCTCTCTTCACCCACATGTATACAGCTATTTTGAGAAAGGTTGTCGGAAACAGTGCACTCGACAATCCTGAGAAAGGTATTGTGGGTGCTTTTGTATTCTGAGCTCTTCAAAGAAATTTGAGAAGGATGGAACGAGAGGCAATGGATATATGTTTGCGAGTGCTAAAGGAAAGGAACAAAAGTAGGTTCGAAAGCTACAGTGTCAGGAACAGTGAATTGATTGTATCCCATATTACCTTTCGGTATTGTCGCATGCACATTTTTCCGACAACTTTCCTCAAAATAGCTGTAAATGGGTACCTGCAACATTATACTGGGGGGTAACCCTGTGATAGACTAGCATCCCATCCAGGCATGCTTCATGCCAAGGAAACTGGGATATTAAGCTCCAGCCGTTTGAGCCTTTGGCTCATGTGCGCCTTTTTTAATAATTATTATTGTTATAGTAATTGTGTAAATGGTTTGTATATTCTTAGAACCTATGGTCCAAAGGGGTCCAACTTCAGATGATACTGCAGTTATCATGTATACAAGTGGCTCCACAGGACTTCCCAAAGGTATTTTATTGTTCCATCAAATCCTTGTGCTAAAAGTGATCCATCTAGCTGTATGTCCTGTGTCTCAGGATATCATTGGGAGAAAATTTATGTTGGTCACTATTGTCTTTCATTCTTCTCAAAACCAGGTGTTATCATACCTCATGGTTCTTTAGTAGCTGCTATGACTGGAATTGTGTCAAGAGTGCATCCCAAAGTTAGGTAATGTTCTCTTTATTTGTGTTTTGAGCTAATCATCAGCATGTGCATCGGTATGGATCTTAAGCAGTGACAATAACAAAGGTCACAAGAACGGCAAAAAAGCAGTAGCTTTATTTAAGTAAAACAACAACTTTGCATGTGTGTTACACTTTTTTGCATATTGCTTTGCTATTGTTGCACAACCGCCTTGTGAAACTGCATAAAAATACAGATGGCTATGCTTTTGTAGATTATTTGAATACAAATGTAAACATATAAACAGTTGAACCTTCATTAAAAGCGGCCACTCTCTATTAAGCAGCCAATAATCAAAGTCCCAGAGTAACTGTAAAAGGGAATGGGAAATCAAACCTCTTTTAAGCGGCCATCAAGCGCTTGATACACTTAGTCTGGCTTCATTTTAAGAATATGATGAGGGAAAATTATATACAGTCCAAGGTAGAAATCCCGTCACGTGTTTGTTTCAAAATCAAGAGATGCCTCTGCTTAAGATCATGCTAATTTTTAGACTTTCGTGTCCTCCATCTTTCTTTTTTTTCTTCAGTGAAAAAGATGTTTATGTTGGTTATTTACCTTTGGCACATGTACTGGAGCTTGTGGCAGGTAAGAAAGAACATTGCTGAGAGGACTAAATTTGTGTTATTTTATGCCAACATAGAAAAATAGTCTCCTTTACTTGTGAATGTTACAAGTAACTAACTATCTGTGCTCTTCATTGTTGTAGAAACTGGAATTCTTGCTCAAGGGGCATCTATAGGATACTCAAGCCCCCTTACCCTTTCTGATCAGGTAAAAATGTTTTTATATAAGATAATCCTGAGGCATTTTCCACAATTTTGATGTCTGTCTGCGTGGTTTTCCAGAAAATTTAAAGTACAGTTGAACCTTTCCACATTAACGGCCACCTTGGCAACAGAAGAAAGTGGCCATTGTGGAGAGGTGGCTGCTGTTATGGGGAAGACTAGGGGTGTTGTATGACAATTTTTTTAGGGAGCACAACATGTTTTTTTTTCTGCTAAGTTTATGCTTACTGTGTCCCATAATCGTGGAAATCCAATCATATATAATGTATGGAGATAAAATACATGAAAAGCTTGAATTATGTCTTGAATCAAAATGTTAATGTAACAAAAAGAGAAAGGTTTGCAACTTTTGCTGTAAGTATTGTAGACAAATTATTTATGCTCACTGCAACAGGAGCATAAATGAAACAAAATCAAAATGCAGTTGCAGCGATTGATCATAAATGTGCCGTACGGATCAAATCTTATGTCCATTCTTGACTTTTTCGTCAGTCGCTGACAAAACTGGCTGTTGTCGAGAGGTTATTTTCGCTGTTGCGGACATGCGTTAGTGGCCGTTGCCGTTGTAGAGAGGTGGCCATTGGCGGGAGGTTTAAATAAGCGTAAATCTTTCTGCTGGAATGAAATAAAGGGACCGTTGTAGAGAAGTGGCCATTAGTAGAGGTTTGACTGTACAGGTAGAAGGAGCAAAAAAAATGAGCCAACAGCAGCTGATTAGATTGAAAGGTGTGTCTTTCCAGGGTTCTCAATAGATTTTTAGATAAATTGCAAAAAGGTGTGTCGACTTTTCCCATAAGCGATCAATCGCCGGGTGCCGCCTTCTATTGAGAACCCTGTCTTTCACAGCTGTTTGTTGGTTAGGTGTCAACTTATGTCCAGTCAAAAACAGGCTTGTCAAATCCTTGATTGACTGGACATTTTGTCAGGTCATTTGAATTATTTCTCTGATAAAAGATCTTCCAAACAAAAAAGTGATCTGATGGGAGAACTGGACCCAAACCGTGTCAACCCTGCTGTATAACTATAAGATAGTTGCCTGTTAGTTCACTGAATTTCTCTTGACTATTAATCTTGTCACTTTTCTTGTCTTTCCTTAGTCATCTAAAATCAAGAAAGGAACAAAAGGAGACCTGTCAGTTCTCAGGCCAACCATTATGGGTGCTGTCCCTGCCATTATGGATAGAATACGGCAAAATGTTATGGAGAAGGTCAAGGAGGGTCCCCGCCTTCTACAGCTTTTCTTCACGTTTGCATACAGCTACAAGATGAAACAGCTGAGGATGGGCTACGATACTCCTCTTCTTAACAAGTAAGTTCAAGCCACAAAACATTATGCACTTATCAACAGTTATTCTGTGGGTCAACCCTAGGGATATACGTGAGTATTGTGTAGGACATGTTGACATTTGCTGCCAATTTTAGCCTGGTATGGGGGATTGGATCGCTTTTTGCCCCTTAGTAGCAGGATCCATGGGAAAGACCCATGGGTTTTTTAATGCACGTAGCGGAGAAGCGAAAATTATCCAATGAATATTGTCCTGACTTCCGATCAATGACTTACAAAAGAAGCTGAACTTCATCATAATTATGCAGTAGACGGGTGCACTTTATTTGCTCATTTTTTATCAACCCTTAATATTGCCATGCTTTAACCCATTCGCCCCTGGAAATTGTGTCGAAAAATGTGTTTTGAAGCTAATCGAGCGGTTTTCTGGTCTCTGTGTCATGCTATAAAGAACTAAACCTTACCACAGAGCCGTTTACAGGTCATACACTTCACAGCCTTCTGATCTACATGCAAAATATTAGCTTGTGAATTTCGGGCTTGTGCAGAAAGCATATTTTTGTACTTTTGTGCTTTCTCTCCTCCCCTCTTTTTTTTTGCTTGTTTTGTCTAATTTTGCTGGGGATTTTAATAGTGGGCTTCATTTTGGAGGGAAACGTTTTTGGGAAAGCTTTTAGAATATTAGGATTAGAGGAAGCGAAGGTAGGTCGATAGTGGAACAAGATTTCGGTCAATATCACATGTTTTTTGCCTTTTTCTCTGGTGTTCTTTACTGAATTCTGTTATATGGTTTGAAAGATCTCTTCACCCTGCATAAGTTAGCAGACAATGTTGTCCTTGACCAATAAAACTGATGATGTCACAAGCGGTAGAAGGGACGAGTGGGTTAAAAGAGTTATTTTCAATAAAGCAAGAGAAATTTATTGCAGTTTTAAAGTTCTGAGTTGCCATAGGGGAGGGGTAGTGGTAGCTTTTTGTTCAGTATAGAGGTTCACCCTTGTTTAAGGAAACTCAGTTCTTTATGAATATTCACTTTTGCTGTAAAATAATGGAACATTAAAATAGTGTCCATGTGAAAGTACTGCTCAGGAGGTTTTCTTTGAATGGACACGCCCCAGAATTTTGTCCACAGACTCAAAAGTTTGAACCACCTTACGAGACTCTTTTGTTCACTCTGGAAGTGGAAGAGCTAGAACAAGAAAGCATTTTTTAAAAATTTATTTGTTGCATTTTTAAATATTACAGTCAAACCAGGCCAAGAGTTCCCGTCGCTAACAGACTAATAAATTCATTAATGGCAAATTGTTTCCGTCCGTTGGTTCCGTAGTTTATTCACGAAATAAATAATGAGAAAGAAAGAAAACAAGAAAAACCACGTACAAGGGAGCCATAAATCCGTCCCAAACTGTTTCGCCTGCCCACCATTTTTCAACTGGAGCGCAGAGGAGCGTGGTGTCCATATATGGCAAGGCTTTTGTTTATTAATCCAATCAACATTCCATTATTGAATTGAGGCTCTATTTGAATATTGCATTATTCATTTCGTGAATAAACTACGGAACCAATGAACGGAAAGAATTTGCCATTAATGAATTTATTAGTCCTTTAGCGATGGGAACGCTTGGCCTGGTTTGACTGTAAAATTTTCCTTGACATCAATTTTTTCTTTGCACAGGTTCATCTTCTCGAAAATGCGTAATCTTTTGGGTGGGCGTGTAAGGCAGATCATAAGCGGAGGTGCACCATTGTCTGAGGATACTCAGTTCTTCATGAATGTTTGCTTATGCTGCCCTGTTGGACAGGGTTATGGACTTACTGAGACATGCGGAGGAGGAACTGTCTGCCATGGTATGTTATATAACTGTGTATTGGGGCATCAAATTAGCCACAAGTTTATCAGGATATTTTATTTTAACAGGGTTTAGAATTTGGATGACAGGATTGAAGAAATCTTGAAATCTACAGCTTAGTCGCAATAATTTTTTTTAGTTTTCTTTAAGTAAGTGCCACTTTATTGACTTTCGTGACATAGCAGAGGTCGGTCATCTCTTTTGAAATGCCCTCAACTCAGGCAAATACATGGATTGTAATCAATAAAGAGGGAAATGTCATTTGGGACAAGGAAAGCATAATCACATTTGGGTTTTTTTGTTCACACTTTCTTGTTTTCCTTTTTTTAGCCTGGGATAGAGCAATAGGCCGCGTGGGACCTCCAATTTGTTCATCAGAAATTAAGCTTGTCAGCTGGGAAGAAGGTTAGTAATAAGACAAACAATTTATAAAATGGTTCTTGGCCAGAAAGATAATAAACACAACAGACTTTCTTCTTTTGTTTTTGATTTTTTTAGGAAACTATACCGTCCGAGATAAGCCCTATCCTAGAGGAGAGATTGTCATTGGAGGTCCAAATGTAACGAAGGGTTATTTCAAGAATCCAAAAAAAACAGCTCAAGAATTTGAAGTAGATAGAAATGGCCAGCGCTGGTTCCATACTGGAGACATTGGCGAGTTCCACCCTGATGGATGTCTTAAGATTATAGGTAATAATGTCCTTGACTTGATTTTGTTGGAAATACCATTTACTTCTGCTTATAGTCGCTGGGCTTATACAACTTCATGACATAGCAGTGCTGATAAAGCCTTATAGTTGGAATCTCTCTCGGAAGTGACCGCGACCACTTTTTAGAATGACAGTTTCAGAATTTTCCATTATTTTAACCCTCTTTAAGCCACCAACTGATACAATGGTCTGATCTTTGCGTTCGCTGTGTGAACTGTATTAGTCAGAGTATGAGAATAACTTTCAGAAACAACATGGATTTACAATATATTGTGAACTAACAATTGCATGCAGTACGTTCTCTTCAAAACCTAGATGTGTCTGGACTTTTGCTTCTAAATTACCTCCCACAGTTCGAATGTCGTAAGCGACCACCCTTCATAAGTGACCACTAACTCTTTGCATTCTGGGTGGTAGCTTACAGCTGGGTTGACTGTAAAAATATTCTGCCTCCCTTGAAATAGGGTACAGCTCAGAGATGTTATATTTCATCAGAGGGTTAGTACTTACCTGACAGGGAGATGTGATTCTCCAAAAAGGCAAACCCCTTGTAGACTGATATGAGCAATTACTGATGCATATGTTGTGCAGTCACAGTCTGGATACCACAATACGAAAGAATAGAATATAAAACAAACCACATGCGCTCTTCCAAACATTAGTGGAGAGAGAGGCTGTATCAATTGGCAGAATAAGTAGATACAATTGGTGGGAAAGTAAGAAAGCTCCATTGGTTTGGGGACCAATGGGTAATTTAGTTCCTCTGGCAGCTGCTTCCAGACTGGACTGTTACCATTAGGCATAGTTAGGTTCCTTCTCAGAAGGAGTTAAATGTAACTGAACGTGTATTTTTCTAGACCGCAAGAAAGATCTTGTGAAGCTCTCGGCTGGAGAGTACGTTTCCCTTGGAAAAGTTGAAGCTACCCTCGTACAAAGTCAATATGTTGAAAACCTCTGTGTGTATGCAGAGTCTTGTTACAACTATGTGGTGTGCTTGGCAGTGCCACGCCCTAAGCAGCTAAAGGCATTAGCTGTTTCCCTTGGTATCATGACTGATGATTGGGCTGAACAGTGCAGAAGTAAGACTATCACAGATGCTGTGCTAAAGGACCTCCAGGCTCTTGGCAAAGCTTGTAAGTATTACAGTGAGGTGAAAAGGTAAAGGCGCACGCACACAAGCTTATCCCGGTTTCCTTAACATAAAGCATGCCTAGGAGTGATACTACTCCCCTAGGTGGAATGCTAGTCCATCATAGGGTTATCCTCGGGCCGTATGTTGCCAGGACCCATTTATACACATGGGTGAAGAGAGACAAAGTGAAGTTAAGTTCCTTGTCTAAGGAAACAATGGGAAGGGCAAGGCTTGAACCCAGTGCCTCCAGATCTGTAGTTCAAGGTGTTAACCGCTTGGTTACACACCCCTCCACAAGTATTTGTAAGGTGGAGTATTATTCTATATCAGGTTATGGATGCAGACAGCCACTTGAGCTATCTAAGTGATGCAAAAGCAAACAAAAGAGATTTTACCACAATACATGTAAGGTATTACCTTACATGTATTGTGGTAAAATCTCTTTTGTTTAGTTGAGGATGTTGTGCTCAATTCCCCCTCATTTTCTAAAATGATGCATTTGCCATACTAGTCCCAACATCCACATGCAAATTCTCCAGACTAATCTCCACACGTTCCCTCACAAAACATCCCTTTGGTGATCAATTTTTAATTCTCATAACCTGTTCTCTTATTTATGTATTGAAATATTTATTGTTTGGCGGAAATTTATGCTGGTCACTTTTGGACCTTGGGGTTAAAACGAGCAGGGTACTAGGGCCAAAATGCGTCCCACAAATGTTTCTGGGATGGTTACTGGGGACGTGCCGGTCAGCTATTGGTCAATTTTTCCCCGTCCTCAGTAACAGTCCCAAAAGTCTTTGCGAAAAGTTAACTCGGCCCAGTCTCCTAATTTGTAAAGTGGCAAATTCTAACTCCCAGCGTTGCTGTGGTCTTTTGCAGTAAAACTTGAGAAGTTTGAGCTCCCTCAGCGTTTGACACTGGTCACAGAACAGTGGACGCCTGAAACCGACCTGGTTACTAATTCACTCAAGCTAAAGCGCCAGAACATTACAAACTATTACAGGGCTGCCTTGGATGCTATGTACAGTCACTGAACTTCCCAACAGTTCTCAGATCAGAAGGAACTATTGTTACACTCAAGGAAAACAGTTTTTTCTCAAGCCATCAGAATCTTGTCAATTGCAGGCTAATAGAACTGTGTGAAATTCAAAATTCAAATTTGAAGTCCCTTGAGATGTTTAACAGTGCTTGCCTGAATTTGCCAATCTGGGGAATCTTAAAATCAGTGTTAAAATTCAACTATTTAACTATTCATTCTGTGGGGTACTGTGGAGAAAATTATGCCATTTTAATAAATTCCAGCTATTACACGGAACTTAAATTTTACCAAGAAAAACGTAAAGTGTGAGAAAATTCATATCTGGTGCAACATAGCTTGTTTGGTGACGTTGGATCTGGATTCAAAGTATGGTTTACAGATTGTTGGCAACACAGGCAATGTTATGCAGATGGTGCAACTTGTATACAGGCTTCTCAGGAACATTTTAATTACTAATAAAGTCACTGAGATTTGCGACCACTTTTGTGTAATTATTGCGTATGGGTTGAATAGCTAGTCCGGGAAATATAACTGCGTAATTTAACAATTAAAGAATGAGGCCGAGTATCTTATGAAGAATTATGGAGATCGAGGAGGGCGTTATCCGTCGACGCCGTAGGCCAAGGCGGATAACACCCTCTGAGATCTCCATAATTCTTCATATGATACGAAAGCCGAATTCAGTAATTGTTTTATTATTCATTCAAGATAATTCATAGTTTAAAAACATAGCCAAAACAAGCTTGCCTTCATAGATGTTAAGTTCATCTTCGATAGTGCACGTTAGTGTTGTTCAACTCCGCAGTTATTCTCCAAATAGCAGATGTCGCCCTTCGAGTTGTCTTCTTGCTGTTCTTGCCACGTATTTAGCTATTATTTTGCCTAGTTCTTACTCTTGAAGCGATAGAAATGTCCGCCATTTTTGTTTTCAGAACGAAAACAACCCCACTTCGACCCCAGGTCTTCTCGGTTAACGGTGCATTAACTTGCAAGAAGGCTGCACTTTTGACGTCATCGGTTCATTAATCGCAAAATTATTCCAAATTTGGTCATCAGTAGCTGGTTTTAGTGAATTATGCGTGTGCTTTTAGGCAATTAGAATCGGGGAAATATTTTGAATGCACGATAATACTTCTTAAATGAAAGAATTTAATTCTTCAACCAACAGGTCCAATTATATGATTGCCATTATTCATTACTATTTTCATCTTAATTTCTTTCTATCCATGTCGGTTTCTATTGTTACTATATTACATGAATGAGAATCGGTCTTTAGTGCAAACAAGTGTTGAAATGTACAGGAATACTGATTTCCATACACAGCAGACATTGATACCACTGATATCAGTGTTCTTAGGGACGGACCATTAGAAAACTCATGGGGGGTGGTCGAGGTACGAAAAAAAAAATTCGCGCAAGGGAAAATTAAATGAAAAAAATTCTTGCACGCCAATTAATCCCAACAAATGTTCATGCTATGGCCTAAAAAAAATTCATACAAGGAATTTGATAACAAAAAAAATTCCTGCGGCTCGAAAATTCTCCTCCCCCGCCATAACTTTTCTAATGGTCCGTCCCTTACCAGGATTTTCTACACTGGGATCCACAGGACCCATAGAGAAGCTAAAAGAGGGTCAAGAGAGAGAAAAGCTGGTCAGATTATTAGATACAGTTACCCGAATGTTTAACTCCCAGGTCCGAGTCAGAGCAAATCCTTCGCCCTTTCTTAGATAATAGATATCCAATTTTTACATACAGTTAACAAGCGTTCAGTTTACAGCTCTGAATTAGAGTAAAGACGCCTTAACCAATTAACTTTTGGCGTATATTATAAGGAAATGTACGTAGGTTTTGTATAGTTTTTTTTTTCCTTCTTTGCGCTCTTAGGAGCCCTTGGGTTAATTTTAGTGCGGCATTTCCCGAAAAAGTGCTGCATTGTCGCAGTCTGGTTAGAACACTGCGATACAGCTGAAGGTATCCTTTGAAGATTGCTTGGCTGGTCATCGATGCTTGTCCACTACTTCTCGTATCTTTACTATGTCCTCTGGTTTCGTCAGACAACAACCTCCTGCGAAATTAGTTTCAACATAACATCAGTACGCATAGTTACATTGAAATCCACTTTGTCTGATGTTAGCAGTGAACGTCGGTAACAAATTCAAGAGTCTTGCTATCCATTCTCTGCAGGTCATTTCAGGGATAAAAGTCGAAGCTCGTCTTGCGACCCTTTCATATATCAGTAAAGAAAAAGCTACCCTTTTCGTATACCTTCTATTGTGAGATGGTAACCCTTTCCCAATAGTACCTGTGGTTTACAATATTGCACTCCTTTACCTCCAGTAAATACAACTCACTTTCAATATGAATAAATCACTAGACAAGAAAGTTTTCGTGGGTTTTACACAACCATGAGATGTGTGTGATAGCTCCTTTAGGTCCTTTTTCAGACCACAATGACATTTCCCTACCCCTTCATATACCAGAAATGCTTAAAGTAGTGATATTGCTACCCTTTCAAGTTAATATACCTGAAGCCTGAAAAAGCTACCCCTTTCAGGCGGAGCCCTTCCGTATTGCCCATTACAGGGACTATTCCCCCGGGGAATTGAAGGAAAAGGGTATCAACCACCTCTGTCACATTCGATGAAATGTGTGCAGCAACCTCGTCCCCAGGGCTTTTCCCTTAAAAAATAGGTGGGGCGCCCCACCCATTCTTGGAGGGAAAAGCCCTGGGGACGAGGTTGTGTGTGCAGATTTCTTTATCTTTCTCCCGTCAATGTTGATTTTGAAGACGTTACCCGTGAAACCAACATTAGGTTGAGGAGAGGGAAGCAATAAATGTACTTGTGCGAACACGTGGTGTATTTGGTGTTTTAAGTAATTATGACCGCGACTGAAGCCTGCCTTATCCTTACCACTAGCTTGTGATCGCGAACGCGGAAATCTTCTCCTCTCCCAACTTTTCAAAGGGTAGTTTAAGCAATCGCGTTCACGCCTTCTGTCAGGGGCTTTAAGATCCAACGACGCGACGGCAACGAGAACGTCGCTTAAAACGTAAGTTTGCATTCTTTCAGTGTTTATCGCGATTATTCTTACACACTTACCTTGTCAAATATAGGCATTTTCACGTCGTAGTCTGCAAAAACGGCAAAGAAATATGCAAAAACGTGTGCTGCACGTGCAAAGTTGTTGTTTTTTGACGTTGTCGTTGCCATAACGTCGTTGGATCTTAAAGTCCCTTTTAATCCTACTAATTCTGCTTTGTTTCCCGTCACTGCTGAACACCGTAATAGCTATCTCCTGCTAGAGCTGAGGTCAGTTTACCTTGTCCCAGTGGAACGAAAAACAAAAAGGTTTTTGACCGTTGGTCGAGCAAGTGAAGGAGCAGTAGTGTCATGGTCGGTTCAGCGATCAAGATCACTTCTCTGCTCTCAAAAACGTACCTATCCAAACAGCTCCAGCTTCAATCCACCCATCCACAAGGCTGTGCAGTTGTACTTTTCTAGAGGAATCCATCCTAGATGCATGTAATAATCACTTTTAGGGATATAGAATGGTAAATTCGAGGCTGCGAGACCCTGGTTTTAAACCTTGCCTTCGAGATTATAATATACATGGCTTAATATCGGGTACAATTTTCGAGATTCCGCGATCCAAATTATCCATCTTCGAGACTTCGAGACGAGTCATTTTTTAGCGAGACCGAGATTCCGAGACTCTTATTTTAGATGTCGAGTTTTCAAGACTCCGCTGATATTTTTCGAGACGCATCATTTTCGATCGACCACTCATCACCCTTATTTCTAAAACGGATACTGATCTTCAGTAAGTCATTATTATCTGATTCAAAGTATCCTTTGCCCCTCTCCTTAAAGATGATATAATTGCCATGTATTTGAGCACGACAGAGTCGGTGGCAACACATGAGTGATTCTTTGACTTTACCCGGCGTTCTTGGTCCTTTCTACACTTACACCTTTTCTTTCATTTTCAAAATTCTCATTACTCTTTCTACCCACCCCACCACTAGTATCCTATTCTTCTCTCTTTCCCAATTTTCATCTTCTTTTCTCCCATTTGAATGACTCCCAATACTAGTAAAGCACTCACGTTCCATCTTTCAACATTTCCCCACTGTTAGGGTAAACAACGAAGGGTAGATCCACTTTGCCTTTGATGCTCTGCAACAGGGGCTACATCAAAAGAAAATTAAATAAAAATATTCAAATGATCATATAAAATAAGTGGAGCCAGCTGTCAGCTGTTGTTGACTGACGTTTAGACAACCTGCGAGGTAGTAATCTTCAGAGTCAAAGTGAATTGTATCACGTCAGTTGATGGTATTTAACTGTGGTTATTATTGTTATTGATTAGTCAATTATGTCGCGATGATTCTGGTCGTCTGTCAGCTTAGCCGTAATGCTATTTGCTAGGAGGACTGTTAAATGTCTTTGGTGCGTTATAGCCTGCGAGCAAGCTCTCCTATTTGGACAAACGAACCGAGCCTCGCGAGAACGCGTTTCACTCGCCCAAACAGGAGAGCTTGCTCGCAGGCTAGGTGCGTTACGATCCGTCTTTTTCTCAGAGCTGAGTACCGCATTTATTGTAAGTCAAATTGTCTGTTACCCAGTCATTCCGTCGTTGTTAGTTTTTCTTTTACCATGCGGTCGCGTGCGAGAGCTCATCCCTATAAGTGACCAGCTCTAGTTACGACCACTTTTTGGAATTTCCGAGGTGGTCGCTTCCGAGAGATTTGACTGTAGTTTAAATCTGGTCAACTCAGTGTGAACAACTTCCACCTTTGAAGTTCTGCAATTATTTTCATGTATGTCTTGTCGTGCTGCTATTTATTGTACATAATTTGATGGTATTATATAACATGTTAACAAGGCACACCAAAATTAGCAATGGTGGAGTAATCTTGAGCACACACCTTTACATACAAAGGAAAGGTACAATTAACACCAACGGCCACAACCTAGGAGTGAAACAGGATCATATGAGGAGAGAAACTCAAAGAGTGGGAAAACAATAATGTAATGTTTTTAAAAGGAAAACAACCCTGTAATAAAAACAAATATCCACACTCCACTTTTTTACCTGTCAATATGCATTCGAAAAAATATTTTAAAGGAAAATGTACGTCTTGTTACTTTACAACAAATGTTCCGAAAATTCTAGAGCTCAAATCGTCTTCCGAACAGATTTTTTCCAAAAATTGACGTTGGGTGCCCCTGACTACAGTGATGAAGAATTTATTTCTAATGACCTCAATACAACCTTTAAGACTCACTTGAGTTGACTGCCTGACAACGTTTTGCACTACATCAGAGAACATTTCTCCATGACAAGTGTGACTTCCATCCTAAAACATAAATGTAGCCATAAATTTAACACGCCAATTCTTATCGAAAAGCGTCACATATTCTTTCACTGACAGAGCCATAGCCTGCGAACGGCAGACGTTTCTCCTCGTTCATCACCGCTGAGGGACTTTTCGCGAATAATTAGAGCTAAGAGACAAAGGAAATTGAGAATCAACCTCAGTTAAAAAAGTTTAACCTGGATTTAATTTTGACCTGTGACATAAACAACAATAACAACATCTTTATTTACCCACAGTGTCTCTTCAGGACTTAAAAAGTAAGACAAATATATATAGAAAGATTCAAGTAAAACTCTTTTGTTGTACGAGCTGCTTTACGACATTTCCGGAAAAAAAACTGTTCTATCTTGAGAATTTACATAAAAATCAGATTAACATAGTTCGTAGAGATTTTTGGATCCAAAATTAAAGACGTTTTCCAGACTTTATTCCAAAATAATAATTTATTTTTCCAGACTAAAGGTTAACAATAGGTGATCAATAGAGACCTTGAAAAACGCAGGATCCAAGCTTTTTTCATGATGCAACCGAAACGTACAGTAACCACTGCAATGAGGAGAAAAAAAGTTCTGAAACTACTCATTCTGTAATTGTATGTCTTGGCTATGGGCGAGATTGAATAGGATGTGACCACGGAAAAAAAATCATAAAGAAATTGCTACAGCTTTTTGAAAAAAAAAAAAAAAACTCCAGATTTTTACCATATTTCCAGACTTTTCCAGGTCCGGAACATTGCTGGGCAAATTTCAAGACCTTTTCAGGAATTCAAGACTGTACAAACCCTAGTTTAAACTGTATTGCTCACAGTGCTAAACAGAAACATTATGCACGATACTATGAACACAATGAAGCAAGTGAGCCACAAGAAGGATGACCCCAGATAGACATGGACATACAAGAATCCTGACCTCACCCTGCACGATAGCGTTAGCCAAGCTTTTGCGGAGGGAAATTCCTTGAGAAGTTGGACAAGTGCCTCTGCTTCTTTCTAGTAATAAACATGAACAGAGACAAAGAGTCTCAAAACCGTTAGTCCACATGTACAGTTCTGGCCCATGTCTTGGCATTGTAAGACAGAGAGAAGGACCATTGCTAAAATAGTTTCTAGTCAGACCAAACATTTGGAAGGTGACTAAATTTTAGCTGTAATAGTTAACCCACAAAGTTCTAGTGGTGGATTAAAAAAAGTTAAAATTTCTGCGGCAGGAGGTGATAATTCGGGACATTCACCGCAATTATTGATATCTGCCCCATCTTTCCACTCACACAATCACAGAGGGAGGTGAATAGGCAAACGGAGGGCGGACTTTGAAAACATTTTTGCCCGGATTTCAGATTCAAAGAGGGATTTTAACGGATTTCCGGATCCTGAAATGGCGGCGGATTGCGGATTCATCTATTTTTGGGCCAGGATTTTAGACTTTGCGTGTGACTGAAATATTTTTGCCCAGATTTCAGATTCAGGGTGAAAATAGAAGGATGGATTTGGTTAATAAATCATAATGGATCGGCAGATTTGCATACCCCTATTCACCCCCGTCATCATAGGCAGACCATGCCACTGGGTTTTTGTCCCCTACGTTCTTTTTTCTTACTGGGCTCCCTTCCAACTCTCTGCACTTAACTGCAAGACAAGGTAAAGGAGATAAAGCCAACAGTTTAAAATCACTGACTATGATGTAGCCACTTGAAGACATTAAGAACTGAATCATCGCTTAGTAATGCGTGCTTTGTAATGCAACCCTTTCAGGCAGGTAGAATGATGCCCTAAAACCATTTGTACCAAAAGGAAGAGCTCTTTAAGGTTTCTTTTAAAAGCAGCCTTCAGATTACGTGATTAGTTCCTGATCTGCCAGAAGGGGTTTTTCCAAAGGACATTGTAGATATACCTGAGCAGGGATGGTCTCCATTGCTAGCATATCCACCCCAGCTTGTAGCAGAGCATCTATCCTGGGTCTGTGCCAGTCCATAAGTTCCTGTAATGAAAGAGCACATATTTACTAGTGGAGGTTAAGGATGGGGTCCGATTTGAAAGTGGACAATAATTCTGAAGAACCATCACGTTATTTCCCTACTATAGACAAGAACCAAATATAAAACTCAATGTGAAGGTAACCAAGAATGGACCCCCATACTTTTCTAGTGTCTCAGCCCAGAAGGGAACTAAATGTAGCAGTACCACTACTGAAAGTGGGTCAAGTGCTGATGTGCAACAAAACAGAGCTATTGTGTAGCCTCCTACATAGACACCCTTCTTGCTCTTCATGCCATCCTTGGTAATCCTCAGGAGGACTGGGTAGTGAGTCAAAGATGCATCTATGTAGGAGGCTAGTTATTTTGGTATATGTATCTCTTCAGATGTCAATAATCTTTCTTTTATACTGTTAGACATCAAGAATCTTTTTTTGACACTGTTTCTCTCCACCCAGGCACCACATTGGTGGTAGTTAACCTTGTATGGACTTGCATCCCTTCCAGCATTTTTTAAGTTGATCATGACACTGTAACCAGGATAAGCTCTGGCATTGAAGTCCCAGCGTGCAAAGAAAGCCGTGTCCAATAGCCTGGGGCTAGTGGATTTTGCTATCGGGCTAGTGATTTTTTTTCTTAACTTGCCCGACGGGCAAGTGCTGTTTTTTGGGGAAATTCAAATTACAGAAGTATTGTAATCAGTCCTGCTGATCATAAAGGGTTTGGGGGCTAGCTGAAATGACTTCTGGGCTAGTACATGCTAGCTACAGCTTGCCTGAATGGCAGGCTGTAAAACCGACTTTCTTTGCACTCTGAGTCCTCACCAGCTTGTTGGACCTTTTTGCAGAGCTCTAAGCGAGCGTGAGCAGAGCCCCATACCTAAGAAAATTTGGTTACCTATACATCCAAGATATTTTGGAAGGGACGTAACCATACGTCCACCCGCCCACCTGCTGCTTGTCTGTCCATAAGGAAACCAATTTGAAATGTTACACTTTCTAGCTAAGTGTGGAACCCTGAAATCTGATATTGTACAACTATGTTGTGGTCAATTGACAGTCAAAATAGTGTATCTGCTGACCAGTAATCACATGACCGTATTGCAGGCTCAGATGTTGACCTTCAAGGTTATGTGTTTCTTTCAAGTTTACCGCTGACAATCATTTAGTTTTCAGCTGGTCGCAGGCTCAACTCTAACTGGATTTCTTTATTGCAATGTTTTTTTATTTATGGGAGCTTTGCCTTTAGCCTCAGCTAAATCTATATGTGAACATCTATAACTGCAGCTGCAGTTTAGGTATGTTTTTACCAGCCTAAAGTTATCACAACTAACCTGAACGGTCATGCTATCAACATAGTCTCCAGTATACTCAGATCTATCATGTAGACATGCTCCATATGGCCCTACTGATCCAGCCACCAGAAGCTTTTCTTGACATCCAACGTTGGTGCTGTAAAAGATAAGAATAAATGTACTGACCATGCACTTTTCTTGGCTTTTCAAGTACCACACTTAGAGAGCAAGAAAACCACCCTTGTTAATCAGACAGTCAGTCAGTTAAAATCACCTTTATAACAATTAATCTCTGTACGTGATCACATTTAACCTGAACAAAAATGAAATGTGGCTAAATGTAATTTAGGCAAAGTTAAACACAAGACAATGCTGGCCAGTGGTCTTTGTAGCTAATCGTATGTGGGGCCAGGCAGGCTTAGGGCCTTTCCAGGGCCTCAGTATTTTTACAGCACTCCTTTGGAGGTTAAGTCATTTTGCACGCACTGTCTTTGTTTGTGCTCCTGTCAAGGCCCTTTTGCTCCCAGCCCTTCCCTTGCTCTGGGTGGGTCTTTGTAAGTATCTCAAAACTTTCCACTGAGGATCTCAGTGTTATGGCGTTTGGTGGTTGCCACTCACAGGGTTGTCATGGTTACCTTCATGTCCACTTGCGGCTCCCTCAATTTATTCAGGCACCTTCCCCACACCCATCTGTTGGGGATGAGTTTAAAAAAAGTCATCGTGAATGACCTTATTATTATCTGTGAGTGCTTAAACCAAAAAATAATTTTTCTGTGTTCTGTACGTGGCAGTCCTTTTCTGGGGAGTTAACATAAATTACACAACAATAAGGAACTTAAGAACTATTGTTACCTGCTCACTTCATCACAAGCATCCCGTGCTATTTTCACAGCTTTGTAAATTAAAGACACAGCCTCACTCTGATTAAGATCATAATGTTGACAAAGTCCCTCTATGGTAACCTGAGAATGAAACACATCAGAAATTAAAATCAAAATGATCCTATATTATATTATTGAAGTTAAATTATTTCCTATTGCATTTATCTCATCCCACTGCCCCTCCTTTTCAAATTGGGACTTTGAAGATAGCAAAGGAGGTTTTCTGAGTTCTGCATTCACGTAAGAACCAGTTAAGACCACTAAAAATGCCTGGCAACAAAATCAACTTAAAAGGTAGATATGTCAAAAAGGGGCTTTATTTAAACCTAACAGATCCACAGTGATTGGAAAAACTGAAAGTTGTCAGAACAAGCTGCATTCAAAGTTTGCTTCTCCAGGGCCATTGCATCCTTGTCTAAGTTTCTGATTCAGTTAGATAGAGGATAACTTGCCTGCACCTGTGCCCACCAGGCAAGTATGCATGAAAAGCAACTTGCGTGGCAGAAAAATCTGCATGTCCATGACACAGGCAGGACTTTTTTATGAGCCCTGTACAGAGATTCCAATCCTATCAGCAGAAAAAAATTAAAGGGAGGTTTGTGAAGCAGCATAGCTGCCACGCCAACGAGCATGGAAAGCGTGAGCCACTAGGGGGGTTCAGGGACATGCTCACCCTGAAAAAATTTTAACATATGTGCCTCTAGGATGCCATTTCCTGCATTTTGAGATCACAGTCAATAGAAAATAGTGGCGTTTTTAACAGGCAGTGGAAGCTAGGCTTATTGGTCCCTATCACATCAGTACATTACTGTGCCCAAATTTATTGCAGGCTCATGCTCGGATGCCAAAAGGGCAAAGATGGCTGAGAAATCACAGAAAAACAGCAAAGAATCGTGCTGAAAAGACTGGTTAAACAAAGAAAACTTTATCTTTCTTTGCTGGGAAGAGTTTCAAAAACCCAGAGAATAGTAAGCGAAAATGGGAGGCCAGAAATATTTGCCTAAAACGACAGGTTTCAGGCCAAAACGGGAGGGTCAAATGGCAACTCAAGGTTCTTTGCCCCATGCTTTTTAAAACATAACTGAAAACAAAATCATCTTTCTTTTGTTTCCATCAAGATATTATTAACAGTAGTTACAAAGAAAGTACCTGATAAGTATTGGTAATCACAACATTTGCTCCACTTAGCAGGAAACTATAAGTACAAAATAGTCTTAGAGGAGTCTTTTTGCAACAACTAGATCAGATATCAATGTATCTTAAAGAATTTTTGTGTCTTTTGGAGAGTTTACTTTTCAGATTTAACCTTGTAAATTAAAGATATTCATTTTTGGGAAAATCACAAGAAAGATTAGTTGTGGTTGTTTTTTGGAGAGAATAGTCTCGGTTTCAGAGATACTTTCTGGATGGAACAGTTCATCACTTTAACCATTTTTGATAAAAAGATCAGGTTATTTCATTGTGCCCTGTTTTGTAATAAGTTATCAATATGAAATGGCAATACAAAAAGTACAAAATGTACAAAATTTTAGTACAAATCTGGATGGCATCATCCTTGGTTTCAATGCAGCGTGCAAAGAAAGTAGTGTCTGATAGCCTGGGGCTAGTGGATTTTGTTAGCAGGCTAGTGAATTCTGTTTTTCCCTTGCCTGATGGGCAAGTGATGTTTTTTGAGGAATTTGAATAACAGAAGAACTGTGAAATCAATTCTGCCGGTCAAAACGTGTTTGGGGCTACTTAAAATGACATCTGGGCTAGTAAATGCTAGCTTCAGCTTGCCCGAATGACAAGCTGTAAAAATGATTTTCTTTGCACTCTGTTTCAATGTTAAAGTGCAATCAAGGGAACCTGATATGTGGTTAGCCTGTGTTGAGCTCTCAACTCAGGGATCCCAAGATCTTGCTAAAAGGCTGACCAATGGTGTCAAACAGGGTTTACATTAAGAATTCTAGTAGCAGGAGAAAGGTGTAATGTTACAGGGGAATATTTTGAACGAGGCTCCTCATCTGAGTAAAAAATGGTCACAGGCTACCAAACATCAGCCGGAGAATTTTTCATAGCAAACGGAGAATTCTCTGATCTCCGATGGCTAAAGAACACCCTGTGAGAGTAAACTCAAACTCCTACCTGATAGAATAATAATAAGAAGAAGCCGAGTATAAACCCTTTTTATTACTGCTGACAGTTAACTAAGGATTCAGATGATGTTGTAACTGACAAAATGTGGTAAACTGAACTTGACACTTGAAGGCAAAACATGTTTAAGCTAATATACTGGGCTTGTTACTAACGTTTCAATTTGCCGGGTAGATACAACAAGTATGCGGGGAATCAAACGGCTACTGAGGGATTTCTTTTAGTTCGATTTTCTTCTCTTTTCCGATGAAAGTAGCCAGGGGTCACATACATAGGAGCTGGGGGGAATCCCTGTTCCCCCGACTCTTAATGACAGCCCTGATACTTCATATTTCCTACCACTAAGTATAACATACCTTTTATGAATGGTTTTTACTGCATCTGGATTTTCAATGAGAACTTTTCCACCCCAAAGTGGATCTTCCTAAGAAAAATAATTTAAGCTTGAGTCTCAAAAGATGTATGGCTGCACATATGATAGGGGGCCATGGCAGGAGGGAGGGAGGCAGGCAAGGGTGCCCAAAACTCTGGTCTCCCATACCTCGACCTTGCATACCTGGCTCCTGGGAGAGACCACCCCATCCACCGGGTCCCCAGGTTGTGGATAGGGAAATGGCAACTAGACAAGACAAGACAAGACAATAATAATTTTTTGTTATTTGCATCTTATACCACCTGGTACATCAACTGTTTTCCAAATAATTTAAAGTTACAATCTTCTCTACTATCCTGGGTTAGCTGTGAATAACCAATAAGCAGTCTTGGACAAAACACACAGGTTGCCCTTTGACAAGGTGTAGCACCCAGAAGTCAACGCAACCAGTGTCACAGTGAAACCATGGGAGGCAGCACCATAGATGTGCAGTTTAGAGGGAGAGTCACCTGGACCAATGGTAACACACACATGACCCTGGGTACAGGAACCTTTCTATTTTTTATACTTTTACGAACTGTCGGAGGTGGGGGTGGGGAAAGATGTCTTTCAAGGCAGCACCACCACCTTAGACACGTACCAGACATTGAATGGTAAGATTTCCTCTCATTCCCATACATTGAGAACGCATGCATGTTTCGGCTCTTTTCATATAAACTAATTTGTGAGAAATAGTGTGAGATAGATGTATTTCCCGGAGTTGTACTGAAAATGAATTTGTGGACATTAATAAAATAAAAAAAGTATCGTAATTACTTACGTCAATATCAAAACCAGCCCGGATTAATGCTGACCCCAAACCTCCATCTAACACAAGAAAATTTCTATTTTCCATGGAGAAAAAGATCGGCCCGCGCGCCTTTTGCTCTTCGAGAGCCTGACCCTTATCGTGTATGTCATGTAATTATCCCTAAATTGTCCTACATTAGACTTGGCGGTGACAGACTGGAACCAATCAATTTACATGGGAATGAGGCTTGCTCGTTGCCAAAACAAGAGAAGCGCTAGATCTAAACTTGGAGAACATCTTTTATCGTTTTTAGCTCGTCAAGTTTTATCATGGTGAGCTAGATCTCCGATTATCATGTATCTCATGAGTATTATATGTAGTTTGACTACGTTTTTGCTTATCAACAGGCTGCATCAGATGATCGGTTTGCATTTTTGGCGGAATGGTACGACCCTAGAGCTGCATTAATGAGAAAATACCAACTCCTCTACTATCCCAGCGACTCGTCTGTAGAGATGGTAATGGCCAGTGGTTTGCATTAGTTTGATCATTTTAATGAATTCTTTTAAAATGATTTGTTATTTACAAAAACCTCCCTGGATGTCATTCTAGAGATTAAGCAGTTAACGTTATGTGAAGTACGTATGAACATGTGTTCACAGAATTTACTGAACTTCTGTAAAAGTATATCATTTTTAAATGACTTTGAATCCACTGTGTATTACGCTTAATTAGCATTACACTTTATTCGAAAATGATATATCAAAAAACTGAAAAAATATGACAAACACCTTCTTCACATATGGGATGGTATTGTGGTGTATTTTTTTTTATTTTTTTTTTTACGTCAGGCCCCGGTTGTTCAAAATCCACTTGATAATTCTCTGTCCAGTGAGTAGTACAATGGTTTCCCTAATGCTTATTTGTTGATTCTCAAAGTTGAAAATGTTGAACCTTCATGAAAGCACTTACTTATGGCTGCCATGGCTGACTTGTTGATGTTACTGCAAGCTCTGCTCAGACAGTTGCAACTTTTTAATCATTGAATGCAGACGGTGGATCCTCTTCAAAATTAATGTTGAGGTTTTTCTCATTCAACAGGCTGTTTTCATATAGTCATAACTTCAGGCTGTATAAGTGTTTCCCTTTTTTCAATAGAGGGGGGGGGGGTCTTATAACAGGTGTCCCTTTTCTTCCCTTTCCAAATCCCCATCCCCTTCCCCCTACCCCTCCCCCTCCCCTTACACCACCTGAAACACAGGCTACATAAATTGCTGGAAGTCTTTTTGTTATAAAAATAGCTAATAATAATGTCATTTGATGTGTTCACATCCTTAGTATGACATCAAGAATCGTCGCCTTTTTCTGAAGAGGTCAGTAATAGATGACCTTGAGCTTCACCATCTGTCCATTGGAGCTACTATTACTATTCACTCTCGTCAGGTATTTAACATCACATGCCATGTTAACACACTTAGGTATTGACTCTTTTATCTTTTTAGAGCTATTTTATTTAAATCTAGGCACATTGTAGTTCTTTATTTAAAACTAGAAGGCAATGTTATTTACAAGTTGGTTTAATCTTTTGCCTGTGGGGCTGTCACTAAGGACGTTTGTGTTCACTTGTTACTATAAGCATAATCCCTGGAAACAAATGGAAAATACAGGGTTTGCAAATTTTATTGATGAGTGGAGTCAGTGTGACTTCTGCTTCACAAATTTTGGAGTCATTTTGGAATATTTGGAGTCAAGTATCACAACCAAAAAGGCCATTTTCAGACTTTCTAGTACGTGGTCCTGGCATGCATACACTATCGCAAGGAATACACGAAGTAGCTGTGGCGGTCCACTGACCTGGACAGCTCAAATCCATGATGGCAGTCATCGAGTAAACTTTGATCGAATTTACCCTCTTCCTGTTTTGTCATGCAGTATAATTCTTTAATTTGGATGATTTAATTAAGGTTTGCAACGTTTACAATTAACGTAAATTGTATTTGTTGCGAAAAAGGTAAGGACAAAACTGTGTTTCTTACTGAAAATTTCTGGAGTCGAAGTGACTCCCTCCGTAACCTCGGCGGAGTCATCTGAACAATTTTGACGTAAAATACGCCAAATTTGGCGTATTTGCGAACCCTGAAAATATCTAATCAAAAAAACTTTTTAGCTTGAAACTACCGGTGGTAATTGTATAGAATTAAATTACCCAGGTACATGAAGAAACCTAAGATCTTAGTGACAACCCTGATCTGACAGAAAGCAAAAGTAGTTTCAGATCCTACTGGCTACCTCTAATGTAATAGACCATTTTCAAGTTGCTTCAAGCCTCTGTTTCAAGGCAAGGCTAAGTAGGAAGCCATGAATATGAAAACAAATTTTATTCTCTTGCAAATAGAACTCATTTTTCCACAAGAAAGGTTTTGCACATAACCTCGTTTTCAAAGTCATAGGTTTTGGGACTCAGAAATGGCCTATTCTGCAGTGGCCTCATTTTTCTCTTCCAGAGGACTTGTTAAATGTTCTCTTTCAGTGCTTGTCGATCTCCTAGCAATGCACAGGCCAGGGGCGTTTTATGACACTTTTCACCAAGTTGTTGAGGTCACCTGAAACCACTTCAAATCCTATTAACTTATATTAAGACTAAGGTATATGAAGACTTAGAGTATTTTTATTTATTTATTATTTCTTGTGATTCCAGTTGTCAATAACAGACTATGCTGACCAACGTACATCAAATCTTTTGAAAAGCAAGAATGAGACGTAAGCTCAAAGTTTTATTGATGCATGTCTTTCAAATTTTCCTTTACAAGATGGTGAACTAGAAGTCAATAAGTAATCGATTTGATACATAAGTTGATCCATCACCCTATCACTTATAGCTGTATTTTTTTTAATTTACAGAACACTTGCTATGATAAAGCCTGATGCTGTCTCACAGATGGGTTAGTTACAGTTTATGTAAACAGTTCATTAATTTGCTTGTCCTGGTTTCAGTATATTATATGTCAGAACCACAGAATGAAGTTTTTGAGCCTGAGACTTTACTTCTTAAAAATCTGAGCCCCCCAAGACTCTAAGAGCTGAAAATTTCTAGTGGAAGCCCATCAATATACTGCTTTGTCTTGTTTTACTGCTTGGTTTAATCTACTAGCTGACAGTTCAATATTTTTAAGCTGTACCCATGAACTCTGCAAAATGTGACTCTTGAAGATCAAAAGAAGAGAAAAAACAACAAATCTGAGACCCCAAAACCCTTTGGCAAAAAAAATTGTCTAAGAATGAGACTCCGAGACCCATCAAAAATGCTTCTGAGATAATTTTCGAGATCAGGCTAAACTTTTCCGAGACCCACATTTTCAAGGTACCATTCTATACCCCTATTAGTAAATTACATAATACGAAATCATGAGGTTAAAATATACAACATTTAAAATAACAGAAACATTAATTTTTTTATCTGTATTCTGTAGGAAGCATAATTGACATGATCCATCAAGAAGGCTTTCTTATCTGCAGAGCTAAGATGGTCAGATTGTCCAGGTGAGCTTAAAAACCAAAAAAAAAACATTGCCAAGGATTTGAGAATAGCAGGGAAGGAAAGAGAAAGAAGCATAAAGAGTTGCCTGAGGTGCAGCTGAGAGCAACTCTAGCATCTTGAGTGCTCTCCAAACTTCCCAAGTGCTACATATCTCAAAATATGCACAGCTGAAGCATGGACCAATTGTTTTGTAAAATTATCAATGTGATCAATGCAGCAGTTAACTTAAAAATATTGTATTGTTGGGATGCTCAAAGCAGTTCATGTCAAAAAATGTCTACATGGCTATATTTTTGTACCTTACAGTTATGATTTATCTTGCATGAAACTGAGAGAAAGTTTATTCAAGTCGTTTAAGATAACATTCAAAGAAAAAGTTTTATAATATTGAGGTGGAAAAGTATTAATAATTTTCACTGAAATGATCTTTATTTCTGAGCAAAAAAACTTTGCAAAAACTAATTTGCACATGCCATTGCTTAAGATAAAGCAGCTTGTCCTAATTCAAGATTTTTTGAGCCCTGTTTGAAAAATTGTCACAAGGGTCGACTTGAGTTGGACCATCAGTAACCAATGGGACTATGTAGTGTGTGCAGATGATTAAAGAGCCAACTTGTCCTAATTAACAAGATTTTTTGACACCTCTTTGAAAAATTAAGTTGGATCCATTTGTACTGTTGCAGATGAAAGAGCCAAATTCTATTATATACTGTTGATGGTATGCATATGGATGCCTTTATGTGCTCAAAACACAAAATAGAGGGGAATGCATGAGAGATTACATGTTAATGTATTTAACGTTGAGCTGTTGTTTAACTTTTTTGCATGCATAAACCTCTTATACTTTTTCTCTGATTTTGAGACATGATACTGGTCTTGCCAGTGTCCATCTTAAATAGAAATAACCACATTTTTACCTGATCATACATTCTTGCAACTTCTAGTTCTGAAGCCTCAAGATTTTATGCTGAGCATCAAGGAAAACCATTTTACAAGTAAGAATCAACTTACAATAACTTAAAGCAGTGAAACTGAATTTTAATGTCTTTGAATAAAAAAATAATTGATAGTTTGTTTGCTTCATTTTATCTTAACCTTTACTGCTCCTGAAGGCAACTTAAACTCATCGCCAATAGATGAGCTTGGAAACTGGTGCCTTAAAGGTTGGCTGGGGGCGTCAGCACCTAGCAAAGAGATATCAATGGCAACCCTGCAAGTGGGAACCACTCCTGCATGCAGCTGCCAACTGACAGTCTGTCACACGGAAGGAATTTAGTGGAAAATACTCATCTGACCCCATACTTACTAACACACAGACCCAAAATGGGGAGGGAGAGGCTGGGTGCCAGAATCTGCAAAGAGTCGCTTTAATGCCTGAGCAACACCAGATCTGCAATGATAAGCTCTAAATACCAGCATGACAAGATAAGCAAAGGCCCCTGGGGGAGATCGAGCGCTGACTGCATTGACTTGAAAACTAACTTGGCCTAAATGACATTAATTTTTAGTCACATTTTCTTAACGTCATCATTTAAAATGATCATTCATGTTTTTATTAATTTAATTCAAGTTACTTAGTGGAGTTTATAACAAGTGGCCCAGTTGTTGCTATGGAGCTGAAGGGATCAAATGCTATTGAAAAGTGGCGCACACTTTTGGGCCCAACAGACTCAGCAACTGCAAGAAACAAGGCTCCAATATCAGTCAGAGCCAAGTTTGGCACTGGTAGGTTTATAGTTTCTTCAACAATATCTTATTCACCAAATGTTTTAAGCTCACAGAATAAAATCATTGATAAATGAATTAGGATTTACGGCCCTGTTAAGAAAATTGTCTCACAAGTCAAAGTGTGACACCTCCTGAAATGACATGCTCTTGCTGCATCTAGCTTTGATCAATAAAATGGGTTAGCAATTATGTCTGCTGCAACATAATAAATGTTGCAACAGCCTTACCACATATGTTCAACTTCCATTAGTTAAAAAGACTTAAAACAAGAGGGCGTCAGTTTTCAAGGAAACTTGTCTTGAGAGCAATTTTGGGTAAAAAAACTGCAAAGAATAAAACACTGTTGAAGAATCATACAAGATCTTGAGTCTGTTCCTCATCTGCCATGTCCATTCGGGTCTTGTCGTCTTTGGATGAATGAGTTGATGGATGGTGCAACTGATAAGTGTTAAAATAAATAGACTAAGTGAAACTCTGTTACTTTGACACACATGATGCTTTTGATTAATATTTTCTTCGCAGATAATACAAAGAATGCTGCCCATGGATCAGACTCAACTTTGTCAGCTCAAAAAGTAAGAAACCATCTTTAAACCAAAGTTTTGTTTTGAGCAGAGCCCCCACAAGGGTAAATAGTCACACTCCTGGACAGGGTTACCAAGGAGAACTGTATACTAGTTTACATGTTCAAAGCCACTTCAAATCAAGCTCTCTCTTTTTTATCAACATGCAGCCTTTTTATTTTATGCTCATGCAGAAAAATAAAACAAGATATTATATTCAATGCTAGTAGCTTGATTGCTATTGAGCCACTGTTTGGTAATCTTTTGTTAATTTTTTTCCATCTGTCATCTGAGGAGGATCTGAACTCAAGAAAGGGGGAAAGATAAAGCCATATTTGCTTTAGAATAAAAATGAGCTTAGTTGTCAAGGTTTTTTGTATAGCTACAATATGAAAATCATAGCTTCAGAAGAATCAATGGTTTAAATCATACTTGTTATGTTTCCTTTCCTGCAGGAGATTGATTTTTTCTTTGGTGGTCGAACATTTAGTGGAAAAAATACAGCTTCTTTATCTGACTGCACCCTGTGTATAGTAAAACCTCATGCCATTGTTGAAGGTACAATTTACTCATTAATATGCTCTATACTGTAGATTTTTATTGGGTGATTGTTGGGAGTGTAGTGCGCGAGCAGTTAACCCTTAGCCTGCGAGCAAGCTCTCCAGGGCGCTCTGGCGGTGGGGCAGGAAAAGGAAGGAGAGCTTGCAACTACGTCCCTGGAATTTGAATATTAATGTGCATCGAAAAAGTCAATGCCAAACACTGACCGGGCAAAGATGTCATAAGCAATGACATCATTACACTTTGCATGTGTTTTCCAATGTTTGTTTACATTCATGCTTGTTTCCGCTTCCTGCTGATTGACGGAAAACTGACAGCTCAGTCGACGGGGAGCCTCAGGGAGTTGGAGGTGGAATTCCAATTCCAGAGATGTAGTTGCAAGCTCCCCTTCCTTTTCCCACCCCACCACCAGAGCACTGCGGAGAGCTTGCTTGCAGGCAAGTTAACCTTTTAAGCCCCAATATCCACATAGAAATTCTCCCTACAAACTGTTTTCCATACTTTTCCTTGGAAAATTAATTGAGAGATTTTGTTAAAAGATCAAAGCATTTTCCCATTTGGTTACTAATTCTTGTAACCTTTTACATGATTACGTTTTGATGTTGTTGGGAGGAAATTGATGTCTATCACTCATGGGATTTAAAGGGTTGACTCATCACTGGTCATTCCGAACGTTGATTCACAGATCGAAAGTCTGATGTGACCAGACTTTATAAGATCTGTTGGTCAAGACAATAGACTCTGGTGTAGACTATAAAACAGACAGTATTTTTTATAAGAATCTGTTGGTCAAGACGGAGTGTTAGACTAGGGAGAAACTGCATGAGGTAAACTATAAAACAGACAGTATTTTTGGGAAGGTCAAGAGCACCAGAGCAGTCAAGATATCACTGAGCAATGCAGCAAAATACTAAACACTGGCCAATCCACAAACACAAATGCTGGAGAAAGCTACTGTCAAGACTACTGCTTCTTGTTGTTAACTCTGTTTATAATAACTGTTTTTAAATATTTCCTTCAGGCCTCACGGGCAAAATCATCTCAGCGATATGCAGCAAGGGGTTTGAGATTTCTGCACTTCAAATGGTAAGAAAATAAAATAATCATACAGGTGTGAATTCCCTGGCTTGTCAGGGAAAGGGACTAAAATCGGATTTTTTTTTTTTGGGCGTGTTGATGGACCTATAGATGCACGAGCTTATAACTTACTGGAGTTTCACATTATTACTTTAGAGATATCTAGCTCCTAATCTTATCGAGTGTGGGGGCCAATTAACAGTCGCTCTTAGGTACCAATAATGAGCTGGAGGGAGCAAATTCCATGTGTGTCCCTTCCATGTACTCGTGTCACGGCGTTTTTACGGACCAGGTTATTTTTAGAACGGTTTTGCCGCGAATTTAGAATATCTTTTAAGTCCCACAAACCAGTCAGCAAAACCTACAGACCTAAAAGTGATAATTTTTGCCTTTTAATGACGTTACGTTTTCTTTTTAGATATCTTATACTTCGAATGCGTTCATACGCGTAACGGAGATTCCATTTTCGCGGGGAAAAGTGCCCTAAAGTGTGTCTAAAAATAAACCGGTTCGTAAAAATGCTGTAACATAGGCCTAGTATGGGAGTTGCTCGCTCAAGGTTTTGGGTTCTGTAACGAGTTAAAACACAGAGTCAATGTGAATGTGCCTTTAGAAGCATTTCATGCCCCCGCCCCACCATTCTAATCTTTTCACGTTGCTTCAAGAAGCTGAAGACGCAACACTCCCAAGAATAATTATTTTTTAAAAATTTAATTTTATTAGCCTGCGTGTCTCCTTCTCGCGCCCCTGTTTTTTCTTGTGCCAATACTTCCAAGCGCCTGCTACGCGGACTATAATTTTATATGACGGGACTATATCAACTGTACGTACTTCTTTTATTCGTCCCGATTCTTAGTTTCATCTTGAAAGAGCCAATGCTGAAGAATTTCATGAAGTGTACAAAGGTGTTGTATCTGAATACAAGGTCAGTACATGAAGCAAGTTGCGATGGTCAAAGGACCGGGTGCTTAAGTATACTTTGAAAGCGAGCATAACTGTATATTGTGCCAAAAGTTCGGTTTTGTTTTTCAGAAATTATGATTTTTCTTATGAAAAGAACCTCGAGTATGAAACGAATATTAGGGATATTTCGCAAATCTCATCATCTTCAATTTTTTTTTGGTCATCGCGCTGTCTGAAAAACCACAAGGCCGTCATGTTTTCACTGAGCTCAAACTAGAATCTAGCATTCTTGGGATCCGTGATTTGGCCGACATACAGTGCGGGATTAGGGAAAACGCAGAATTTCTTGACGGGATACGGGAGTTGACTACTACTCGGGCAACGGGATTCTCCGAAATCTCGGAACGGGATGTGGTACTGGGAAAAAACGGTACTCAGGGTAGAGATGACAGAAGTTGGGGATGCTGGATCGACGTGAATGTAGCGTCAGGAACCCCTTTCTTAGACCCTGCATCAGGCTTTTCCCACCGGGGGGGAGGAGAAGCGAAGCTCCCCTCTCTAAAATCTCCTATCAGCCACTCCCTAAGGAACAGCTAAAGGAAGGCCTGGAATCGTAACTAGAATCGCTCTTTTTGTGGTATTTTCTCTTCATATTTAGAGTATGGTCGAAGAACTGTGCTGTGGTCCCTGCCTTGCAATGGAAATAAGAGCTCCTGATGCGCCAGTTACATTTCGAGAATTTGTTGGACCTACGGATCCCGTAAGCTGACTTTGTGAATATTTATCTAAATTTATTTCCAGGGGTCGATTTCATAAAAATCTTACACCTGTAATTTACAACTGCGGTCATTGTTTAAGAGTCTGAAAACAATAGCTACACTTGTAAATTACACTAGTAAAAGTTTTATTAAATTGACCAAAGGAAGCCTGTGATTAGACTCGCGGACAAAGTAATTAGCCATCTCCTGATGAATCGTGATCGTTTCGCCCGACGGAGTTTCGCCACGGCGTAAGTCGATTCGCCCAATGACAAATAACACTCTTCAGACTCTACAACACGGTTAAGGTTTCATCAGAGATGTCTTAGGCTTGGATTCCATTGCTGCGATTGCTGAATGTGGCCTAGCGATCTCGATGATAATATTCCAGATCATGAATGAATGTAATATTAGACTGAAGTCTACATAGACCTCAGTAATTGAGTTCGTTGATGGGACACGAATTTCCTGTTGGAGCATTCAGTCCGGAAAACAGGACTATCTTTCTAGATGCTCCGTTGTTCCCCGGAAATCCTCCGCTAGAACTAGCCAAAAAATTCGTGTTCCATTTGCTTTCCAACTGTATTTTCTGGAAACTTTTTGTAATGGTAAACCAACCTTTGCGACACCATTTTCGTTCCCAGATCTGGGGAGAGAGAGGAGTCGCGCGTGGCAGGTTTTATTTTCGCTTGGCTTGTTTTCGCGACGTTCCTACTATCTGAGAGACTGGCAAAGGATAACAGGAACAAAAAACGGCTTCATCGGTCTACACATTAGCGATCCTGTTCACACGCTATTTTAATGAGGTTTTCGAATTGCTTAGAATGGAGGAAAATTAACAGATTTAAAATACATTCAGCAAGTATACTAGGCTTGAAGAGAGCGTGGACTCCACTTAAATTCCTGGGTACTTTTCACCGCCTGCAATCCAATCCCGCCTCAGCTTTGAGGCTAATTTATCTTTCGCGCTATTTCTCAGCCAATGAAATCTTTCTTTCCTCTTTACAAGAGTCACTGAATTAATAATGTTTTTTTGTGTGTCAGGAAATCGCTCGTCATCTTCGGCCGGGAACATTAAGAGCAATGTTTGGTAAAGATAAGATCAAGAACGCTGTACATTGCACGGATTTGCCCGAAGATGGGCTCATAGAGGTTGGTGTCACTCGGGAAATTCATGTTAGGAAACGGGGAATTTATTTGTCACCGACATGCGACATTCACTTGTCTTGTCAGTTTTGAAACTCCAATGTAGCCAAGACCTAAGGATTAAAAACTGTGTTCTTAACGTTGCAAGGGCCATGACACACGGTGAATTGTGGGATAGTCTGACAAAGCAAGGCCTATGTCGCATTTATGCCCTATCATGAATTCTTTGTTATTCTGTACTTGCGGCTTAATTCTAGAGCTGTGTTTGACAAATCACAGGCAACCCAAGCTCAGCATCAGAGTTACGTGTTGTACAATAGAGACATTTAGATTCTATGACGACGACCACTACGAGTACGAGATTTTCTCAATACCAAGAGAGACTGTGCGGTCGTCATTCTGCTAAAAGTTTTAGCGAGAACGTAGTGGCGGAAAAGATTTTAAAAAGTTATATCATTTTTCGCTCGAGAAAAGGGCTTAACCCCCTTCAATAAAGATAATCGAACTAAATTTTCTGGGGAAAAAAAGAACAATAAAGCTTCCCGGAGTGTCCATTTTTGTGACAAATCTTGCTTGCTGTGTGGTTACTGACCCGATCCGGTGCGATTTAAGCGATTTCTTTCAGTGGAGAATCGAGATTTTGAGGTTATGCAATATTATGTCGCACGTTGTATTCTTCTTGGGTTGCCTGTAGACAAAGTAAGGATTACGTCGCACTTCCGCCTTGTCTTATATTCTGGGGGCAGAGGTGCGCTATAATACTTCCTTTGTCAGACATGTATATACATCTACGATATAGCAAAGTTAAGAACTAGGAACGAAGTAAATTTCCCTGCTACAACCTGTTGCAAAACTGATTGAGACACTGTACCGTATTTTGGCATAAATGGCCTGTCCATGATCTTGTGCTTGTGATCCCCCTCCACCCCTTATCAAAGTTGCTAGCAATGCAAGACCATACTCAAAACTTGGAGGAAAAACTTTGAATCGGAGGGAGGAGGGAGGTCAGTATTATATCTCACAGACCCCTGACCAGGAGCAATTTGAAGCAAGAAAGGTCGTTTTTTGGTGGAACTGTCTCAACATTTTTGCAACTGGTTGTAGCAGAGGTCTCTAACGACAAGGCAAAAATGAGAAAATAAAAAAGGAATCTTGAGGCCAGCGTGGACATTTATGGTTATTTACACCAGGAACGTGTTTCTTATTGACCTTCCTCGTAGACCCATGGGTAGGCAAGTTGTATTCGAAACCGTTTTTATTTGCAACGACTTATTCCATGCTGGAATTTCCCGGTCCCCATCAGCGACCTCGGGTCTGTGTATATGCGCATGGAATTCCACTGTAACAAGTTAAGAGTTCAACAATCCGGGAAGGGGGTACTCCCTATAATTACATATACAGGGAGACTCCGGTGAGGGGGATACTCCCTATAATGGCCTATACGGGGAGACTCCACCGGAATGAGGTACCTTTTTCAGGCTTCAGGTATAAGAAAGGGTATGGGTTTCACTTGTTGAAGTATGTGAAAGAGTATGGAAATCTGTCATCTCGGTCGGTAAAAATTCCTAAAAGGCTGACAGATGCATTTTATGGCTGAGAAAAAGTTTTGTAAATTATTCATTCATACAGTCGAATCTCCACTAACGGCCACCTCTCTACAACGGCCATTTATTTTGTTGCGGACAGTTCATACATCCTCTTGAAAACGGTATATGAAAAAGGTGAGGGGCTGGACCTCAGCCCGTGGGGGGGGGGGGGGGGGGTACTTCCTCATAAGAGGCTAATGGGGATGTGCCCCTGGATGGGGTCGCATTTTCACCACTGGATTGACTGGAATTGAGTCGCATTTTCAATAGAGTTAGAATGAGGTCGCACTTTTTGTGATTTTTGGGGTGAGACAGTTCTTCATATTTACGGTTAGCCAACGTACCAGAATGTTTGAATTGTATGTGAAAAGTAAAGTGTTCTTCATTCAGTATAAGGGAGATACATAAATAGAAAGTGACTAAGCTGGGATCGCCAAAATTACATCTTTGCGCAAAAGTGACTAAGATGGGGTCTATAACTGGCCACAGAATAGACTTTAATGGGGTTGGGGCTTTGAGAGCCCAGCGGCACATACCTAGCAAAAATTAACCTTAGTACCCCGGGACCTCAGGGCGGAGCCTTCCCGTGTAAACCAGGGCTTTGTTGAGTATCTTCCTAAACAATACATTTATGCCATCTTTTTTTCTCATTGCACTTTCATCCATCTTTCAGGTGCAGTACTTTTTCAAAGTCTTGGATCATTAACAGCTGTAACTGACATCCCTCGTACTTGACAAAGAAATTATATCTTTCATTATTTAGGAAGTTGTAAAGTGGGAAAATCCATGCTTACTAAGTTATCGACATTTTATTTACAGATTTTTTTTAAAGGTGTCAATCACGTGTACATAGATCACATTAGATCAGAGATACCGTCATCACAAAAATGTGAATCGTGCGAAACTGACTTTTTGATAGAAGTGCGCTTGTAAATTGGCGTTATTTCAAAGGCAAAATGTGGTGTTAAGGTATTCTGACTTACTTTTTTTACTCATAATAGAGAACGAGAGTCTCCAATTTAATAAAGATGACTGAACTTTATCGTTGTCTAAGAGTGGAGTGTTTTTTTCCGCCAATGCAACGTCATGATGAGTGCGCGCAAGTTTTTGTGGAAAGTTATAAAAACAAAGTAGTAAACTTGTTTCTCTGATAAAAAAAAAAAAAAGAAAAAATGCACGGAAGTATATGAAAAAAGCCCAGGACGTGCGCTCTCCGACCTCTCTGGCTACTCATGTTTCTTCAAGCACTTTTCTTGAGCGGTGGTTTCTCTAACACCCAGATTCTTGATAACTCTTCGACGCCGTTATCGTACCTCTTGCGTGCCCGATTTCTCTCCTTCCAGTTTCCAAACGCCACTATGCAGGCTGTCGTGCGATTTTCCAGTATTCTGTTTCGGGCGTTCCTCGCTATCTGGATCGAATTTCGACATATCTAACTTGGAGTAGGTTAAAAAAAAAAAAAGAAAAACAGGAGTACGTTAATGGAAAAATGTTTACATCAAGTGCACCCCGCCGCAAGCGCTGCGTAAGATTTGGAAAATCGCAACCAAAACAGCTAACAAATCGGCACTAAGTCGAAGCGAAAAGACGCTTTTGCCTAGTACGTGACTTGGTGCCAGAAAGCGTTGCGCAACGCACGAGAAAGTAAATGATAAAGTAAACAGCAGCTTCCTCCAAAATGCTTCCTGTTCTTGTCATGTTCTTATAGAGACACAAAACCAGTCGAACTGGATGGACGATACGAGGGGGGTACTTCGGGGTTTGACATTCACGAATTTGGGATTTTGTTGGCTAGAAAATTCCATGAAGTGTTTTTGGGTAATAAAAATTTGACCAGGGATCTTGGGAATATTAAGGAATTAGGAATGTTTGTTGAAAAATATTTTTATGGTACGAGAGAGGAGAGTTTGCCTTTTTACCGACTATTTTGCATTACATGGCGTCCGTTAATCCTTTCTGATAATTTGTACGGTTCCAGGGATTGTTGGGTCTCGCTTCAAGATCAAGAGATTTCCTTTGGGTTTTCATTTTTGCCTACATTCGCAGCTCCGCATCGAAACATCCTTGCCATGCCCCGGTGTTTTTAGCGGTGTATCCTCCCGGATTTTGGGTCTTGGGGCTTAAGGGTCTCTGGGGTTCAGTGTTCCCGAATCCTCTTAGCCTGAGATCATGCCCTCTTCCTATTATCCCCTTATGTCTCTCACCGGAAGAGGCAAAGAAGCAAAAAATAAATAAATAAATAAATAAATAACGCCTGATCTCAGGTTAGGATCCTCTTCGCAGACTTACCGCGGCTTGGACATTGTTCACGGGTTATTTCTTCCTATGGTAACAAGAGTTTGGTCTGTGGAAGAGGCTAGGATCCTGTTTCTGTTTCAGAAGTTTTTCTTCTTCCCTGTCTTTCTTTTTATGTCATAATTTTTTTTCTCTCTTCCGTGTTTTTTTAAGGGCCTTTAGGCGAAGGGTTGGTTCTGATGTCTGTTTGGTTGGTGCATGACAAAAAAATTGTTAAAAGTTTTGGACTTTAGAACCTAGGACTCCCAAAATGACAATGCTCACGTCCACGTTTACGTAACAAGGTCAATTACCATATTAGGACAGTAGCGACAGGAACACCTGAAATTTCAGCCGCCATAACAAAACATAGAGGAAGGAGTGTGCTTGCAAGAGAAATTCTCTTGAGTAACGCCATGTAGTTTGGCAAAATCGAGTAAACACTAAGGTAGGCTCCCTTTATTCTTGTACTGATTGAATTGCTGTCGCTGATGTTTGTTGGAAGAAGCAGCTCGTTTAAACAATGTCGCTGAAAGTGGCCGAAAGCGAAAAATTATCCAGAAAACAGCTGGAATGTCTGACAGTTTCCCAGTTTGTCGCTGAATCATGGAGGAAGAAAATTCTCGAATATTTTATCATTACATTTAATATGATTGAAAATTTGCCTCAGTGTTAGGAGAGATCAGAGAAGTGCAATCTTTTACGTGTATATATCCGGATCGCCAAGTTGGACTTGATTGCCCTCTTCTAGTCTCACATGCATCTTTCGCTCCATCCTTTAATGAATACCTCCTTTAATAGTTTGCTTCTTGATTTAAGAGTATCCTCATTAAATGCACGAATGCGGCTGTATTTCTTTGATAATACCAAGCTAAATACTTGCTCTACATTTTTACCGTGTTACTTCATGATATAACTTACAAATACGTACATTTGCTTTGAGGAATATCGATTCCAATAAATTGCAAATGTTGCGATCTGTGCGTGTACTCTTCATTGTATTCATTAATGCCCCAATGCAGTGCAAGTGTTTTTTGCTTACTTGTATTTCGCTTGTGCTGAACTGGAGACCTTACTTACAGTTGTTATCTGTGGATTCGCGTGACTTCCTCGTGTAAATTTTAAAACGTGCCCATTTAACTCCAGACTTGGCATGACTACACGAAATATGAAACAGTTTGTTGCATCATCAGGAGAAACTAACATGACTTTCCGCACTCTTGTTCTGTTTATTGTTACCAGAATAGTATCTGTGAAACGAGGTCTGTAAAGTGTATTGATAAAGCAGCGTCGTTTATCGAGATGTCACTATCATGAGTGTAAAAGCCAGACAGTATTTTTACGAATGAAATCATTTACCCAAAAATGGTGATCCAATTTCGTTTTTTAAGAGCACTGATTAAATGGAAAACTTTGAGTAAGGCAGAAAATTTCCACTTCAAAATCTCTCCATGTATTTTGTAAGTACAATGTAGCTTTTATAGTTCTGTATGTGTGTGAGTTATGCATTGGGAGTTCCTGGAAACATACAAATTTTGCAAATGCCGATGTATTTTTAGATGTGGAGAACTCAGCTGACAAGTTAATTTGCAGAAGCACAGTCCAACATAAGGGTGTTACTCAATTTATTATTGTTAAAACCATTACATTGTAATGTGAATTGCAATTTATTCTGTAGTGTTACATGTATAAAGTAATATTTAGAGAATCAGCACTTGTAGAGATGCCATACATGAGAGGAAGTGGCCTTGTATTTATAGGGTTCAGTGTTATCGTCTATTTATTAGGTATTTCCCTTTGTTTTAGGTAGGATTGTATGTGGTTTTGAGTTTAAAAAAAGGAAAAAAACTAAGTCAACGAAATTAATATGAAGCAAAAACTATTCGCATCGCTCATGCACTAAGCCATCACATGTAATAATAACATAGTTTACTACACTATAGGGAGGTCGATGCTTTGGGTGTGTAGAATCACACGATGAGCACTGTGAATAAATTATTAGAATTATGTATAAAAATAATACATGTGTATTATAGAAAATGGTAAAGTCTGCAGTCATAGTGTTAACGTTTTAGAAATCTTTCGAGGTTGTGTTCATTAATTTTTAGGCAAGTTCTTTCTTCAGTCTACAGCTGACTCCAATTTATTAAGTGACAAGGACTACAGTCACTCACAAATGGAATAAGAATGAAATATAAGTGTACAGTGTGTAACTGCAATGAACTGTTTTCTAACAAGAAATTACATTTAAACCCTTAAAAATCCCAGGCAGGATAGTAAATTACATTTGTGAAATGGGTGCATGCCCAATCTTATATTTCTCATTTTCCCTTCGACAGATCTTTAGCACTTCATTACATCAACACCTCTTTGTTGTAAAACAATCAATTGTGTGAAAGATTGTAGTGTTTTTGTGAATTACATTTAGTTACCTTTGGTATAATTGTGTCATGCAAATTAATGCATATTTGCACTGTTTATTAATACTGCACTTACTTTAATTTCAGTGAAGTTCATACCATGAAAGTGAGAACTGTGTGGATGTCTAAAGGATTGATCCTTCTATGGAGCTTTCATTTTACGTTTTGTACAGCTTCAAAATATGGTGCAAATGAAGTTTGTGTGGTAAGAATGATTCCTTTTAATTTCTGTTGCTGATGATTGTTTTACATTCTGAAAAAAACATTGATTACTCAGATGAAAAGGAGTGAACATATTAATGAATTACTAATTGATCTCCTTTGTAATTTTGCTGTAACTGCAAACTTTCAAACCATGTAAATTTATATTCATTAATGGCTTTTATCTTTAAACTAGCCAAGTCAATCTTACTGTGTTTTATTAATTTTCTTTCAGGAAAAATATCTCAGTAGCAATGAGACTCTCATTGATTGCTACCCTTATGGATTTGCATATTTTGGTGATCAAATTCGTGGCAGTCCAATGGAAGTAAGTTGACCAACCTAACAAAATACTTGGGGGTTCTTAAGAACTGTTACTTAACCCTTCAAGTCCCAATGGTGACCAACATCAAATTTCTCCTAACGATATCCATACATTGTCAAGAGATTAGGTTATGAGAATTATTAAAATGATCACCAAAGAGAAAATGTCTTGATCTTTTATCAAATTCTCTCAACACATTCTTTAATAAAATGTATAGAGATCAGTTAGGAGAATTTGTATACATGTGTATATTGGGGCTTAAAGGGTTAAAGAATCTGTAGCAGCATAGCTACTAGAAAAAAGCAAGGGCCAATTTGTTTGGAGAAGGGAAGGAAATTATTTGCAATGTTTGTTTACATGTCTGTTATTTTTTGAGGGTACAATAGAAAAATTGCTAATTATTCATAAATTAGGGCAAGGAGACAAAGGAAATTGAGAATCAATTTGGCATCCTGGATTAAAGTCCTTGGGACTCTTCTATTCATAATTATAATGTTGTAATTTCTGGGTGTCTCATAAAACAGTGCTACCCTTTTAAAAATACTTTGCAGTTCTCCCACCCCCACACTTACAAAAATAATATTGGGCATTTGAGATTTGATAAAAGCCCCATAAATGCAAATTTTTCTTCTAGACTTATGTCCGTGATTGTAGGTTAAAAAATTTAAATTTGAATTTAATTTTACCCAACACTCTAAAGTGACTCACTGCTCCCAATGGATCTCCAAACTGTACAAAATTCTGTCACAAATTTGACTACACAAACCAGTCAAAATCAAACCGGTACTTATTAACAGGGTTGTCACTAAGATTTCAAGTTGCCGGGTATTTGTTGTTTGTAGCTGGGGAAGTTGCAAGCAGTCATGGAGCCCCCCCCACCATAGAAGTGCAACTTCTACGGTTTTCCAAAAGGCATTACCGCCCCAAAAAAGCAATCTTCATTAAGAGTACAGCTATCATTAGCGGTTTTATCATGATCACGTCTTTATTAAAGAAAACTACAACATTCTGCGACACCAAAATAATAAGTTTTTACTTAAAGGCTCGTTGGAGGGTTTTTTTAGTGGCCGCCAAATGGGAATATACATGTAAGCACCGTGTCTGAAAAAATTGACAGGTAGGCGCAGTCTTATCTTAACGCAGACAAGGCGCATGCTGGCCAGTGAAGTGTTAAATCACAATGATACTTTACAAATGTTAAAAATCTGGAAAGGACAATCGATTCTTATATGGTGCAAATGAATTAACATGCGCTGTAAAATCAATTGTAAATCCTCATTTAGTTATACATAAGAATGAAACAACTTACGGAAAACAAAAGTAAAAGTAATATTACAAATGAATTAACAAACGGAGAAGCGGAAAGAAGACAAGCGGACAATAAATGTACGAAAAAGCGTGATAAACATAAGGTTACTATGGTTTGTTGAAAAATAAAAGTATGATAAGGCTAAAACAAGTGTAATGTACGAAAAATCGCAGGATAAAATATGACAAAACTAAACTGCACAACTGGTAACATTAGTGGTCTCGAATTTATAAACGAAACATCACTTACATCACTTGAGATGTCAAAACGAGACTCAAGGAGAAGAATGCAAAAGTAATACTAATGCTTAACTTCCCTTTTATATATAACTTCTTGGAAGTAGAACTGAGAGGATGTAATCATGACCTGCGGACAATGATCGAACATTTCCCGTTGACCGTACGTTATTTTATATATTCGATACCGAAAGCTAAATGTAGACCTGGTCACTTAAATGTCAATTTATCAAACATAGCAATCACTCATAGTCTTCATCTTCAAAGCCTTCATCAGAATCCTCATTATCATCATCATCAGCATCAGGGAGATTTAACGCTCCGATGAAGCCTCAACTTCTTCTGTGATGTCAACAGAGATCTGCTCAGGTCTTTCATCATGAACAAAGATTGCAGATTCCTTTGCCACTTCTTCGACATGTTCAACATAAAGCCGACACAACGGTTGAAACTGGGGACTTTTAGCATCGACAAAGGTGACGGCAGCGAAAACGTCACTTTTAAAATGAATTGGCGTTTTTTCCAACTTTGTCGCGTTTACTTCAATTCGCTGAAAATATATGTAGGCCAATTTCCCTGGAGTTGTTTTCTTTGGGACCGCACTCAAGTTTAGAAAGAGAAAAAAAAGTTTGTCGTCGCGTGTTTACGTCCTCCATAAAACGTGAAACTAGGCATTTTCATGTCGTAGTCGTGCAGTAACGGCAAAGAAGTGTACAAAAAAAGTGTGATGCACGTGCAAACTAGTTGTGTTGCTCAATAAACCTATTGCTTTTTTGACATTCTCGTTGCTGTCGCCGTCGTCGTTGCTAAAACTCCCTACTGACATTTCGCGAACGGAGAGTTTTCGCGCATGTGTACTAGTACCAAATCTAAGTCAGATGTCTTTTCCCGACATTTCTTAGTTTTTGCACGCGAGTATTTCAAAATTAGGTAAACCTGCTGCAGATGAAACTTGCAATTAGTTTGATGGATAGTCTTTGTGTGTTTCAAAGGTGTGCTCTTTTGGTTTAATTTAGCAACGAAAGTAGCCGTGGGTCATGCTCTGAGTAGCCGGGGGAAATCCCCGGCCCCCAGCCCTTAGTGACAACCCTGTATTAATATCAGGTTTGTTCCACCTGGGTATAATATCCTGACAGCTCTGGACCAATATTACTATATTTGATTTCTTTGGATCCTCGTCTGATTAGTAAACAGGTATTTGTTTTGTTTTTAAGGGCGTAGTGGTGCTGTCTGACCCAAGGTCGGCATGTTCGGAAGTAAAACACAAAAGCGACTATAACCAATCAAGTTACACTGGAGATTGGTTTCTTCTAATTGATGCCGATGATTGTGACTTTGACGACAAGGTAAATTGGGGAAAATTTCCAGGCACAAACAAGTAAAGGAGAATATGTTCGATTGCAATGAGTGTGGAGGATTTTATGGCCTTATGACATATGTGGGCACCTTTCAAGTGAACTTGATGTTCCCATGACTTTTTAATTTGGCCATGAAAAATTTGAGAATAGTTAGTTATAATCCCTTGCCATCAGTACAGTTTGACCACTCTAACTGACGTAAATGATGTAATGGAAAGCCTCTCTACAATAAATGCCTCTTGTTTAATAAATGCCCCCTTACAATGTTGTGCTTTCGTTAGACATTTCTCCCTAACAACTGTCCTGTCAAATACATGCCCCCCTCATGCCAATTAATCCACAGAAAGGAGTAAATACAGTTTCTTGCTTGATTAACAAAAGTTTGCGCATTGTACTTGTATCTTGATCAATGTCAAGTTTAGAAGGATACGTAGGCTTTCAACCACAATGCGATGAACAAGGATTTTGACATCAAGTTGAGATTTGAAAGAGTGATATGGATCTCTAGACAACTGAGACATTTCAATGAATAAACTGGTTATTCTGCTGTTTAAAAACTCCCTTCATCAGTTTGTTTGACAAAAGACTTAAAAAAAAAACCTTCCTTCTTAGTCAAACATACTCTTTGTTGAGCTACATACCTTTTCTTTTTTCTTTTTCTTTTCTTTTCCTTACTTTTAAATAAAAATTACCGTAATCCATTTTTCATTCAGTGGCCGGTTAACTCACATGGTTTACCATGTAGTTCCAGGAGGCCTATAGACAGTGTGTAAGCCCCCAGCTTCTGTATAGGCTTTCTTGTCATTACCACTTTAAACATTTAATTTTGTAAATAATTTAGTTCGAATAGTGTGTATTACAGCTGTATCTTTAACGTGTTGTAAATTTTTTGTATCTGGTTGTCGTATTTTCATGTGGTTAATGGCTAATTAAATGAATGGATGAATGAATGAATATTTTTACTAAATGAGTATCAGCATTGTTGAACTTTTTACAGCTGAGAATAAATGCCTCTCTTTTTAAAAAATCCCTCTGATCATGTCCCCTCGTAGACCCCTAAAATTAAACAAACACCCCAGGCATCTATTACATATAAATCATTTACAGTACTGCTATTCCAAAATGGCAAGTTGACTGTTTTTTTTTTGTTGGGTTGTATTTAATTAGGGTTTCAGAGCCACTCAAGCAGGCTTTGATGCTGCCATTATTAGAAGTTTGAAGTCTAATGATGTTGAACCTATTGGTGGAGGTTCAGGTAAGTTTTCGGTGAACTGTTGGTAAGATTTCACAAACTGTTGCTTTAGAGTGAGAAAAGATGTAGCTATGTGCAAGGCTGTCACCAAGGGCCGGGGTTTTGGGATTTTCCCGTGCTATGAGGAACATGACCCTAAGTTGCTTTCATAGGAAAAAAAGAAAATGAAGTTCCTAGCTTGTCACTTCCCACATATTAAATTTATTGCCACTATATGGCAAAAAATTCTCATAGCATTCATGGCTGTTACTAAGATTTCAAGTTGCTGGGTAAATACAACAAGTAAGCAGTGAATTAAACGCCTAGGGATTTCTTTTGATTTTGTTTTTCTTCTAGTTTCCTATGAATGTAGCTGGGGGTCACATTTCTTATTGCTGGGGAAATCCGTGGCTTCCAGCCATTATCAAGTTTCATATCACCTTTTGACGAATTGATGATTTGTAACTGCTGCCCTGTCAGCTCATTTGGCTCAGATTTGCTGAGTGGATGCCCCAGATTCAGACCCTGGCCAAACCACCATCCAAGGTCTGGTATGGTCATGCTGGCTGAGTTATATTAGTGAATTTAACCCTTTAAGCCCCAATATCCACAAACAAATTCTCCAAACTGATCTCTATACATTTCCTTACAGAATTAGTTGGGAGAAATTGATAAAAGATCAGAGATTTTTCTCTTTGTGATCATTTGATTAATTCTCATAGATGTTGCACTTGACAATCTATGGATACTGTTAAGAGAAAATTGATGTTGGTCACTATTGGGACTTAAAGGGTTAAAGGGGATGTAAAAGAACCCACTGTTTGGAAAGAGTAAGAGAGGTTTCCTTGGTTATGTGGTCTATGTCTACCTCTGTTATCACGAATGCAATCATACACATCATGAGTTGTGTGAGTTACAGTAAGTTACTACAGTGAAACCTGTGTACAACGGTCACCCTTGGGAAGTGGCAAGGTGATTGCTATATACAGGTCAAATTTGCAGAAAATATAAGGCAACTGGAAATTTTGGAAAGTTGTCTGGTGATTGTAATGTACAGGGTGAGCGCTATATACAGGGCCTTTATATACAGGTTTGACCGTATAATAAACTGATAGTAGGAGCCAGCTACATGTAATTGAGTCATTTCTTTTTAACTGCTTCTTCACTTTTCAGATGCAGACAAGGTTAATATTCCAGTTGTTTATGTCGGAAAGGTAGGAAAACTGGATTTTACCTCGATCTCAATGTAATGAATAGTTTAGGTTTCTGAGAAACTGCCCACCTACCCCTTCCCTAACTCAATGCCAACACTTACCTCTCACTTAAGGCAAAATAATGGTTTAGGGGAGGGGTAGGTGGGCAGTTTCCTAGAAACCCAAAGTGATCTAAAAATGGAGCCATGCCAAGTTGCTCTCTCAGCTCAACCTTTCCTACAAGAGCCATGAGTATACCGTCATTGTCCTTTTTTTACATAATATTTATTGCTAGTAAGCTTATGTCCTCTCAGAGTCGTGACTGTTAATTTTTTCTACTTGCCATGGTGACCAAAATGGTTGTGAACCACACGTATAAGGAATGTTTTTTTCTTTTTCCCTAGGTAACTGGTGAAATTTTGGAACAAAATGACTTTACAAAGAAACGGTTAGTCACTCTAAGACTAATAAGGCATGTGTGTTATATTATCAGTAGATATTGATAGAGAGTTTGCGATACAGTTGCTGATTGGGATCTTCAAGAGAGTGGGGGCCGTCTCATCAAGAATCTAAGATAAAATAGGGACCTGGCACTCCACTTCACGAGGAGCCGCAAGGAGTAAAATTTCTGTCCCGTAATTTAATCAGTTAAATCATCAAAGTTGACAGGTCTTTCTGATGATCAAAGCGACCGTTCGGTTTACCATTTACGCCTTCAGTGCGAAGACTGTCACGGGAACATTAACACCTTCAGGATAATTGCTGGCCATAACAGTGGTAGGTCGCGCGAGTCTGGTCGGTTTCGAAGAACGTGATCGTGACTGTTGTTTTCATTCAGTGACTGTGCGCGTTGATATGCCAACGTTTAAAACAGACTGCAACATTAAATTTTTGTTATAAAAGCAAAGAAGCTGCCGAGTAGAAACTAAACCGTTCCAGACTTATTCCGTTTCATTCGTGTACTTTCATTTTGATGGGGTCTGTATGATGAATTTACTTCTGCCTTCCAATCCGCACGTAAACAACATAGAGATAAAACATTCATTTTGCCTTTGTGGAGTAAATTCATCTTAAAAAGTTAAACTAGTGGACCACTTTCTCCGCGTACTTGTAAAAAATAGGCATTTAATATGTCGCGCTACAGTGCGAAAATCTTCTTGTCGTGGATTAGATTTCAGTATACCTATTGTTAATCTTCATTTCGCGCCAGAATAAATTAGTTTGCGCGCAAAAGGGCGACTAAAAAGAAAATCACAAGGTTTGTCCCACTTCGATTCCACCTTCTGGAGATACGCCGGCATGGTAGCTGGAATACATTACCAAGGCGAAGATCTGGCATTTTTTCTCCTCGTCTTTTTTTTTTCCCCGCAACGTTTGTTTATATTTGTAGTGAGAATGCCGTGCATATCGGTGGATTTTACTTCAGTCAAGCGGCTTCAGTTCCTGCGGCTTGCTACTCATCATAAAGAAGAGTGCGGAATCGCTTTGTTCGCCTTTAACAGATTTGTTGTCGAATGCAAGGTAAAAGAACGGACTACTGTAAGGTAAGAATTGAAGTTTAAATTTGTTTCTCGGCGAAAAATAGTGCATACAACTCGTGAAACCCGTGAGTATTACCTCTGTTTAATATACCGGATATCATCGATGACCCCTCGCTTTTACGATGGATAAGACGGATACGAACAATAATTTCTTTTCGCAACGTTTAGTATAATTTATTTAATATGGAGATCATCTGAGAACGGTTTTTCGTTATATATGCTTCATTTCTTGGCTTATTCCGCTACGTATGCGAAAAAATTAGATGACAATGTTTGTGTGCTATAATTATACTGATAATTTCTTGCACCTTGAAACTCATGAAAGCCAAACTTGTTTAACCCTAGAAAAAACTCTTTTAATGGAGGAACTCAACCTGATAGTTGCACTAAAATCTAATAATTGTCACTGCATTTGCAGGCTCTCTGTAACCTCGTGGGTAGAACATACCTGAAGGTTACGTTAATAATAATCTTTGCATTTTCTCTTTGTAACCTCGTGGGTAGAATATACCTGACGGTTACATTTAATAATAATCACTGCATTTTCTCTCTGTAACCTCGTGGGTAGAACATACCTGAAGGTTACGTTAATAATAATCATTGCATTTTCTCTTTGTAACCTCGTGGGTAGAATATACCCGGCGGTTACATTTAATAATAATCACTACATTTGCTCTCTGTAACCTCGTGGGTAGAACATACCTGAAGGTTACGTTAATAATAATCATTGCATTTCTCTTTGTAACCTCGTGGGTAGAATATACCCGATGGCTACATTAATAATAATCACTGCATTTGCTGTCCCAGAACTCGTGGGTAGAGTATACCTGATGGTTACATTAATAATAATCATTGCATTTTCTCTTTGTAACCTCGTGGAAAAAAAAAAAATTAATGCCTCTCTCCTGGAAATTTTGCCCTGTCCTTTCAGCATAGTGATCTTTGGGTAGCGAATTCACGTAAACAAGTAAAACGCTTTTTTAACAACAGCATTTATATTACTTGGCTTTTTGAGGGAGGTTAAACATTAATGGAATAGAATATAAAAAAAGCTCATAAAGCGGAAAAAGTTATCTTTACAAAATGCGCTTTGACAATGTCAAGGAGTGAAATAAGCTGAGGTTTTGTAGTTAGCCCGAAGAAAACCTGTTCCTGCATGAAAAGCAGTTCTGATTCCCTTCTCTTAACTAGAAGAGATGCATATCCCTGTGAACCAGTTTTTTAACCAGGAGCGATTCCCGCTCACTTCTGATACTTTATTGACACGAGTTCCTATTTCAATATATGTCTAATTCAAGCTTAGCCGCGTGATAGCTCTTCATTAGCGAAAAGGTTCAAGTGATATTTTGATTGACGTGTTGTTTTGGATCCTGAGGTTTTTTAACACCTTTTCTCTAGCTTAACTGGCGAAGATATTCTAGGAATTTGCCCTTCAATTCCAAATTCTTTGATGTGCCGCCAGATGCCGTGCAAAAATATCACCCCTTGCGGCTCCTCGTGGGCCCCACAGGCCTCAGTTAAGCCGAACAGTAGGGTTGGGGCGGGGGGGGCATGGCAGCCCTGATTATCCCTCCCCTAGATCCATTGTATGCTTACAAGAGTGTGCATTAGGAGAGTTTCCTCTTTATGTGAATGACCAACCTCTTACCACCCACTCTGTATGTAAAACAACACCCAATTGTGTTAGGATTGTTAAGTGGGAGTGGAAGCTGAAGGCCTCCTAACTGTTTTTGTTGTCTTACTTTTATAGTGACAGTAGAATCTATATTACTGCTCAGCAATATCCACCAATATGGGATTATGAATTCTACATGATTCCCTTTGCTGTCATAGTGGGAATCTGCTTCGTCTTGATGGCTATGTTTATGGTGAGTGTTACCTGACATTCATTGATTTACTACAGTATGTTGAACCTCTCCAGAACGGCCACCTTGCAAAGTGGCTGGTAAGGAGATGTGGTTATTATGGAGAGTTAGGGGTGTAATGATATAACAAAATTTCTTTTAGAGAGTACAACATGTTTATTGTGCTCAGTTCATGCTTACTGTGTCCCATAATGATAATCCAATCGTGCATTATGTATAGAGAAAATAAACAAAAAAGACTTGAACAACATTTTGAATCAAAATGTTAATGTGACAAGAGAGCAAGGTTGGCAACCTTCTTATAAGTATTATAGTCAATTGATGCTTAATGCAGCAGTGTAAATGGAATTCAATCAAAATACGATTCTGCAATTAATCATTAAGGCACCATACGGATCAAATTTCGCGACCATTCTTGACTTTTTCATCAGTCAGCTGAAAAAACTGGCAGTTGTCGAGAGGTTAGTTTGGCAGTTGGGGACAATCACGCTTTAGTGGCTGTTACCATTGAAGGAAAGTTTCAATAAGAGTCAATGTATGGACTCGTCCGCTGGGACAAAAACAAGTGGCGGTTGTAAAGAAGTGGCTCTTAGTGGAGGTTTGACTGTATTTTGGAGACTGACACTGGCATGGGCTTATATTTTTTCTTATGGGTTTTTTTTGGGGGCGGGGGCGGGGGGGGCTTATAAGCAGAAGGTTATGGTATACTGACATGTACTACATGTAAATGAACTAATAACTTCAGTCACCGATGATTAAAGAGAAAGCATGGTTGAGCAGTCGGCACTTCTTACTCACTTTATTGGAGGTCTCAGGATATGACCCAGGGCTGTTAAGTGACTGGTCTCTCAGGTAAAGTAGCCAGTCATTTGTCCCCCAAATCCTCCTATAATTATTATTTTGTTATCTTTAACTCATTCAAAGTAAGAATAATGCACTGATTTTACTGCAGGAGCCAGCTACTAATGATGACAGCCCTGGGATACCATTATTTTGTTTATTGGACCTCCTCTTTTCAGCCATTCTTGTGTATAGCCAACTATATATTTACCTTCTGCCAGTCAGGTGTTTTTAATCCTGTTATGTTCTATCTGGATTATTTGCTTTTTTGGGCTGTCTGTAAACTAGCTGGAGCATGTAAGTGCACAGTTTCCTTGTGAATAAACAAGCATGTTTCAGAAGGCAAGATCAAAAAATGCCTTTCATTAGAATCAAAATGATCACCAAAGGGAAAAGGCTTTGATCTTTTATCAAATTCTCTCGACTAGTTATACAAGGAAATGTATGGAGATCAGACGGAAGAGTTTGTATGTGGATCTTGGGGCTTAACGGATTAGTAAGAGGTTACCAGTATGTGCCCCTTTCACTATTCATGAGTTGCCTCCCAGGGGTGGGATCTAGGGGATGCCCCCCCCCCCCAAAATGACCTATGGCTTTCTAATACAAGTGGTATAATTCGGCAAAAAAATCCGCTGTATCGTTTGATATGTATTCTTGGCAGTTCACATTATGTTATTACCTAGTCAAAAGCTTCTTCTTATTATTCGCTTTTAAAATTTGTTTACGTCACCAGTCAGTTACCGCATTCCTTAGTGGTGCACTCCCTGCTAAGAAAAATCCTGCACCCCCCCCCCAAGCCTAGCAGCCGTAACAAGGCTTCACAGGATTGATTGCAAAAACGATGAATGAGCAAAGGGAACAAAGGATCCTACAGTAGCCCTAAAATAAAAGAGCTGCGACCTACAGGGGTCCAATGAAATTCAAGGTTTTAAAGAGGTGTGAGGGTACTGCTGTTCATAGCAGAAACTTCTAGTGGGGCTTGTCAGTATAAAAAGTGTCTAATATGAATGATTCAAATTGAACATAATAATAGTGTTAATAATAAACCTGCACTGGGAGAAGGCAGACCACGGGCCAATTTAAACAGATGGTAGGTGAGTTGGGCTAGAGTCATTAGTGAAGTAAGCTAATTTAAAATTGTCTTATGTAATTTCCTTTCCCAAATACAGATAAGTCGCTACTACAGACATTACTTAGAACAGCGGCGTAGTAGGCTTTCACCAACAAATCTCAGAAAGATTCCTACAAAAAAGTTTAAGAAAGGTGAGTGTGTTCTAAAAGGTTTCATTACTATACAATTTTACCATTGCTTTATTTCAAATGGCTGGTATGTAATACAGTAACTATTACAGCTTTCAGCGTGCAAAGAAAGTCGTGTCTGATAGCCCGGGGCTAGTGGGTTTTGCTATCGGGCAAGCGATTTTTGTTCTAAACTTGCCCGACAGGCAAGTACTGCTTTTTGGGAAATTCAGATTATAGAAGGATTATAATCAATCCTGCTAATCAAAAAGGGTTTTGGGGCTAGCTGAAATGACTTGCGGGCTAGTACATGCTAGCTAGAGCTTGCCCGAATGGCAGGCTGTAAAACTGACTTTCTTTGCACCCTGGCTTTGCATAGGTGCAGTAATAATTGTTTGTTTAAATTTGAATCTATCTTAAATAATTATGTATGTATTTGGTTACATATTACGTTTTCCTTAAAACATCACAATCGCACAGCAGACACAAAACAAAACTGTTATCATGTGCACTTGCTAGAGAACCTTTTTTTCCACAGGGCTCTGATATTGATTATCCAGTGACATTTTTGTTTTGATTCTGTTTCAGGTGATGATTATTATGATGTGTGTGCCATATGTTTGGAGGAATATAAAGATGGAGAAAGGTTGCGAATACTTCCTTGTGAGCATGGTAGGTGAAGAATCTATCCGTTTTTCACCCATATGTTGGAAAAAACAGTATTTGAGATGTTAACCTAGAGTTAGTGTGAAATTGGTGAATAAGAAAGGTTAAAAAAATTCTTTTTTGTTTTGTACAATTAAATTTTGATGATTCAATGCTGGAAAGAGATATAGAGAAAGCGATCCAAAAAACTGCTTTTGAACAAGATAGAAATAAACCCAGATTAACATAAAACCCCGGCTTAGCCCTAATTGGGTTGCAAACAATTGGGCCCTGATTTTTATACTTTACCATCTTTCCTCACTGCTCACCTGTTTTTTCAAAGCTTACCACTGCAAGTGTGTAGATCCTTGGTTGACTGAAGGAAAGCGGACTTGCCCAGTCTGTAAGAGACCTGTATCAAATGACAGGAGATCGCGAGCACGTAACAGAAGAGATAGAAATGATGTAGAGTCAGGTTCAGGAGAGACAACTCATGACGCTGATGAAACAACTCCTCTTATTGGCTCAACTTCTGCCAGTGTAGCATCAAACTCCTTGACAGTTTAGTCAAATGCTCATTTGAATTTCTTAGTTTGGGGAAAGTGACTTGTCCTTTTACAGTTTGACCACATTTAAAGACTTGACCATTTGATTCCCTTCAACAAAGTCTAGATGTAGTTTAGTCACGGTGATGAATTATATCCTTGTAATGAACTAGCTTTGTAGCTTTGCATTTGACGTTTAGATTAAGAGAATTCAAGTTAAATAAAAATATTGTTAAATTATTATTTATACAATTTCTAGTCTTCTTTTATTCTACTTATCCTTGTTGCAGGCTTCAGTAAGAGCTGCGACTTGTTTTTTTAATCATTATCATTAATGTTAGTGTGGATATTAGTTTATGATTTCAAGTGCTGAAAGGGTAATTGATTATAACCTTTCAGCTAAAAAGTGAAATTGATTATTTTGAAGCAAAATTACACAGTTCCACAACATTGAGTCTCGCTATTATAAAACTATTATAAACCACGTGTTTTAGTTGTAATAGTTTGAAGACATTGTTTGAAGTCTACAATTCGTTCCAAATTATACACATTCATGATTCCATAATATAGGTTACCTAAGGTGCGACACACGTTATTTAAACTTGTGTGTAAGAGTTTGTTATTATTGTCACTCTAAGGGAGATTTTCTGCCCTTGAGTGAACACAGTGTCAGAAGCAAAACTAAAATTTATATGGTAGGGAACCCAAACCTCACAAGATGTAGTAATAATTTAGAACTTTGTAACTGCTTTGTTGTCAAATTTCTTGAAATTTTCTGTGGTAGTGTGTGACTGAATAGGTCCTTTCCAAGTTGCCTTAACCCTTTAAGTCCCAATAGTGACAAAATCAATTTTCTCCCAATGATATCCGTACATTGTCAAGAGACTAGGTTATGAGAATTAATAAAATGATCACCTAAGAGAAAATGCTTTGATCTTTTATCAAATTCTCTCAACTCATTCTTTAAGAAAATATATAGAGATCAGTTTGGAGAATTTGTATGTGGATATTGGGGCTTAAAGGCTTAAGCTATGTTTTAGAGTATTAATACAGGGTTAAGTAGAAAGTCTCTGATACCGAAATGTCTTATTCTCATGCAAGTTAGACTCATTTTTGCTAGAGAAATTTTCCTCTTGGCCAAGTTTTTAAAGTGCTTGGCTATAATATTTTTAATGGCGTATTTATGAAGCGCTGGAACCGTAGACTGAAAATATAACTTTCAAGCTCGTAGACAGAACAAAAAAGTAAAAGTGAGCATCCAAATTTCATGTTAAATTTCATTTAAGATTGGGTAAGTTGTATGTAAATAAGAAATATGACAGTATAAAATGCATACTAAAAGTGTTAAAATTGCTTTTACTATATATCATTCTCACTTCAGTGCCATTGTGGATACTCTTTTAAGCTCTCAAATTTCTTTTCTTTTTCATGTATTTCTTCTGGTAGTCGCAAAATGTACTGCAACATTAATTTAACATTTTTTTTAGTGCAACTACTCAAACCGGGGCACTTAGGAGAAGAATTTTTACCCCGAACTCACAACATTTTTTTGAAAACAAAAGATTCTCAAGTTTTTTTTGCAAGTGGACCAATAATATTCAAGGTTCAACCATTCAACCGTTGAAAACTTTAAAACCGTTTGAACTAACCTGACCTCTCAGGAAACAGCCCTCAAGTTCATGAATTTTATTGTTCCGTTTACCAAAAAACTTAAAACCCCCTTTTTTTTTCAAAAACCGTTATGATTGGATAATCTTCTTCCAAGCGCCCCAGTTCGAGTAGTGGCACTGTAAGCCATTTATACTACAAGATATTCAGCCTCACCTACAGTACAGGCTATTCTTAAGCCCAGTTCCAGACGCCGCTCCACTCATGTGCCGAACCTCATGTGATTTAAGTATGGCAAAAGAGCGGCAACTCGATTTGTTACAGCAGTTTTAGTTTGGTGCGGCAAAAGAGTTGAGTTTGACAGTGTCAGTCAACCTTTTGTCGAACTTAATTAAGTTCAGCACATGAAAAGTAAGGTGTTTGAACCAGGCCTTAGGTAACCAAAAGGAGGAGACTGATTAAGAAGGACAAAAAATAATCTTGCTTACCTGACAAGTGCAAAAAAAAAGGGGGTGGGGGTTGGTGTGGTGAGGAAAGTATGAAAGGGAAAAGGGAGGAAAGTGATAGGAACAACAGAGAGAAAGTGGCAGGTCCTCTCTTTACCTACCTTAGCTTTCTATTCCTCTCCTTTTTTTCTGTCTTTTCTAGCAGGCCTTGGTCTTTTTTGAGCGTTGCTATTTTGTGTCAAGAAGTCAAAATTGTGATTGTGCCCAGTGCTTTAATGGATCATGAGTGTTGTAACCTTTTCTCTGGGAAAAGTATCTGGAAAGTCCATAGAGGTTTCATTCATTCCACAGGAAATCATTCAAAGACTACAAAGAGTATGCAATAACAGAGTCGTGGTGGGAAAGGTTTTTGTTTGTCATATCTATATGATTTACGTGGCCTGTTAGGTACAGCTCTGTTATTATTATGTTAAACACTTTGTTTTATCACTGTAGATAAGGTGTCTTTTTTCTTACGTTGCATTGTATTTTCTCTAACAGAAGTTATTAAATGTCTGTTGTTTGCTACTACTATCAGTCTTTTCTATAATTCAGACTTGCGTATATTAATGCTCTTGAATTAATGATTAATAATAATTATAATTAAATTATTGAAAGTATTGTGAGATATGTTCACAGAACAGTTAGACTAGGTCTGATTGCTAAATGGACCTAGAGTAAGGAATGTCTAAAAATAGTCAAAAGTATATGTTCAGAAACCCGCAGAATTACTAGCTGTTTAAGATGGTGTGTGAATGTTTAGCAATAAATTGTTGGAAAAGGCTGAGTATGATGTGAAAAATTATGGAGATTGAGGAGGGTGTTATGGATAATTCTTTAGATCACACTCAGCCTTATCCAATAATTGCCAATTGTTTTTATTTTACTATTTATGACCATTATTATTGTCTGCAGGATAAAACTTAAGGAAGGGGACCATTAACCACATAGGGTGCATAATATAGCTAACCAACCCTTAGAGGAATCTAACTGCTCTATGAGACTAAACAACATTGCTAAAAAATGTCTGAAAAGTAAAATAATAATAATAATAATAGTAATTAAAATTATTATTGTTATTACTGATACAAAGACTAATACAAACTAATAAAAAGAATCTGCAGAGTTTTGTTTGGGTGAGAAAGATTATTATTTGTAAAATTACTATAAATTTTTTTGAGAAAAATGAACACATTTTTATGTTAACTATTTTAAACATGGTCCTGCTCAAACTGCCACTTTTGGTTGAAAAAATTCCTACGTAAAATGAGGGGCCCAAGATGTTTTACCACATTTAAGAGTTAATGGATTTCCTCTAAGCCAGACACCCAGAAGACAATCCATAGCTTTCCAAAAAGTCTGTTACATCAGGCCTTGAGTGGGAGGGTTGCTAGAACATGAAGTATGAGCACGTGAGCACCTTTTTTGTTTGTTAAATAAAAAGCATTGGTTACTTAAATACACTGTGACTCTAAGGAAGCCTCTGTACTTAGTCAACAACCTCCTCATCCTTTTTCACCCAGTTGGTGAGAGTGAATTTTATTAAGATTTTTCAAGGTATATTAGTCTTTAACCCAGCTAGCTGATTTTTGACTTTTTGGGCAAGTTCTGTGGACTTTGTGGTAGCAGTTCTGAAAAAAACTGAAAATTTAGTATAGTATGCAAACTGTTTCTTGCAGTGACAATTACTGCCATTGTTATTGTGTCATCTAAATAAATGTATGGAATTGATTTGTTGTTGGTGCTCAATGGTGACAATCCTTTGTGTAGCAAGTAAAGTATCCTTGACGGTACTCTGTTCTGTTGTGTCTCGTGTTCCCCCCTGCTTTCTGAGTGCCCTTCTTAAGTGCTTTACAACATAACAGAGCAAAGCCAAGGCTTCTTTATTTGATTTATGATAAAGACTCTGGTAAATTCCCCACCCATTACTTCCTAATCTTAAAACAAACAATTGATGGTGTAACAGCTTAAGCTCCGTGGTGTGACACTGTCCTGTGGTGCTATATTCTGTAAAGCACGCTTTTTCAGCCAATCAGAGTGCACATAATATCTGAACCTCATTTTAAAAGTGTTTAGATAATTTTTTAATATTTTCATTTATTTGCTATAACCATTGAAAAGAGCATATTCAGATTGGCAACGTAACCAAACCTGCAGCGCATGGGCATATTCTCCAGTATCTTGTGCCATGACATAATTGAGAAATTTTTCATTTACTGAGCAGCATTAGCATTAAACTTTGCCATGTCACTTACTTCGGCATGCACTTTTTCAATTCTGATCTTTTTGTTAGGCCTATAATACGGAAAAGAGTAGGTCAAGGTGTAATTGTTTTAGTGCTTAACTGTAAATGATTATGCACACTTCCAGGGTTCAGCCTTTGCCACTGGCCAGGCAAGACTATTCATATTTTGCATGATGATCTTAATCGTACACTTTAAGGAATACTGGGTCCTTCAATCAAATAACAATACAAGTCCTGTTATTTTTTAATCACGTTTTATTAACACTCCAGTTTCTGTTTTGTCAAAAGACTTCCACAGATCACAAGCCAAAAACAGTATAACTTTTATTGTTTTAGAAAAATAACTGCCGAAGTTTCAACAAAATCAGTGATTCGATAAAGCAGTACTTTTCTTGCTATCGCGATACTTCCAGTGCTTCTAGAGACGAAAACTACAAACTTTGTCAAACTTTTAAAGCTAAAATATAGACGTGTACACGGTTAACTGAATCAAATGTGCACCCAAAATTTTTATTAAGCTTATTTCATGTTCTTACAGCATACCAAATGCTTTGAAAAGTCAAAATCCTGAACTGACGAGGTATTCTGCTAAGGTTTCCACGACTTGGTTGCAATTCCCAGCTCCTCCTGCGCCTTCATCATAACCACCCAAAACCAGAGCTTTGTTGGTGAGACACGCACAAAAGCCACCCTTTTCTTTCATTTTCAAGTATGCCGCTTTCTTTTCTGGGTCGTTTCGCAGCATCATATATTTGGTTCCCGCGATGGACTTGCCGGCGACACTGCCATCCTTCAAGCTCTTTATGACGTCCTGCGCTTCCTGTTTAGATACCTATCAAAAAATCGTATACAAGCTATAAGACAACCAAGTAAGCTGTAGCGGGTTGAAAAATAATTACAAGTTTAATTTACAGAAACAAAGAACTAGCGCCAAGTGCATTACAAATGGCACTTACAGTGAACCCAGCGCTAGTTGCCCATTGTGATCCGTCTAAGCCAAATATAGCTGCTTTTTGGACTTTTCCTGTACCTACAAGGTTAGTATCGACGTAAGTTTGCCAAGACATTCTTCAAATGGACCTTCGTCGTGTTTGCAAGCTTCTACTAACTTCTGTTTCTCCCTGCCAGCAAGCTCCAAGAAACAAAATGGCGGTCCTTGCTGAGCTTAGCCAGTTCACGTGGTCTGGTGTAAGGAATGATGACGCATGGGAACGGCCTCGCATTCAAGTGGAAAACAACGCACGAGGCCGAAGATCCTCCACAAGCGCGTCGTTAGGGACTTTAGGTCGAATAGGCAAAACAACACCTCTTCACGTCCATCACGCTTTTTCGTACATTTCTTTGCCGTCACTGGACGGCTATGACGGGAAAATGGCTAGTGTCACGTTTTATGGAGGACGTAAACAAGCGACGGCTGAATTTTCTTTCTCTTTCTATTCTTGAATGTGGTTCTTGGGAATGCGGCTCAAAAAGAGTTCGCTTGAATTCGACATAGTAAATGAGTTGGAGTAATCGCGATAGAGATTGAACGAACGCAAATCCACTTTTTAATTGACGTTTTCGTGGCCTTGGCCGTAGTGGTACTAAAACGCCTTGTTTATGGCATAGAGGAGGCGAGCGCGAAACGCGCGTGACTGGTGACAAAGCGCAAGGGACTATTTAAACGGAAGGTTTTCGCCTTCCCACTTTCCTTTGCGCGCATCGAAAGGGAGCCATCTGGGTATGAGGCAGCACAGTAGCCTTCTCTTAAGAAACATTTTGCAGATGATTCTGCTGGCCACCCCGTTATTCCAACTGCGTGACAAGGAGGGGGCGAGAGAGGGGCCAAAACTGAACTAAAAGTTGACTTACAACAAAGGTGACAGTACAAAGATCTTGACTGTACTTTGTTTTGTGTGAACCTCTCTTGCTTTTAATAGTTGCAAGAGGAGTGCCAGTACTTCAGCCTGAGTATACTCTCTCGCTAAAACACATAGTAAGCGACAAAGTTCCCATAATGGGGTTATATTATTTTATTCAGTTTTAAGGTAATCTAACATTTGGAACCATATATTTGCAATTCATACTTGTTCATCTGTCTGACTATAAAACAACCAGCGTGCATGATGACTCTCACATTCCTGAAGAAATTTCTGAATATTGCACGATATTTCACATTCCTCAACTACGATACAATGTAATAAACATGTATAAAGGCCAGCTTGGTCCCAGTCCTCTTGCAATATGGCTCAGGTGTTCAGGAGCTTGTCCCCTCTCCTCCCTCCTCGCTACTGTTCTTATTGCTGTAATGTCTGTATTCTGGTTTTAACTCCCACATGTTCTTGTGAGGGTTCTTTGTATTATAACGTCCTATTTCCTTCAAAATACATTTCAGGTATGCCTAAAGCAATGAAAAGAAAAAGATTATTAAACAAACAAAATGGGTTTTTCTTGGTATTTCAGAAACCATTGTTGGTTCCCTTTTGAGTTGAGTGGTGGGTATTGCTCAGTGTCTTCTAGCTCTCGCGTGCCCAAATTCCCCCTTCCCCTCCCCCTTCCCCTTTTAACGCCTGTTACACAGGCTATGTGTCTTCTACGTCATTTGGTGATGGCCACCATTCGCAAGCCCAAGAAACTACCAAGAAAATGTTCACTTTCAAGTGAAATAGTTAGATATATGCAAGAACAAATCAATCAAGATTATTTCTAAAAGCATTTGTTTAAATTCAATCTAAAGATTCAGCTCATCTGAAAAGTTCTAAACATTGAACATTGCACATACAGAGCTGTGCTTTAGTCATAACCGGTGACTGTGGCGACCAACCTCTACCCTTGGACAATAAGTACATCTTAGAAAACGTGTACATGCCCTTCAGGATACTCAACAAAGTTTTATACAGGGAGGGTCCACCCTGAGTCCAACCTTTTACCCTTTTACATACCATTTTTGACAGAAAAGTACCCATTCGTATACCATATTTATTCGATTAACTGCCCTGAGCACTTATTTTATTTTTGGACCTTAAGAGCGGGCGCTTATTCAAGGTGGGCACTTATTCAACATTTTCAGCAAGTGTATTATGTTTATTTTGCAACAAAACAAGTAGTAATAACAAAAAGGGAAGATGTAACAAATCAAGGTTTCTGTAAATACTCTGACAAAAACTCCGTCTTCGAAAAGTCTCTTATTATTACTTATTCAATTTTTGGGGGTGGGAGGGAAAGGGGGTGGGGTGTGGGTGGGTGCTTTTAACTTCTTCTGCCTTTAGGATGGGTGTTTATTCGGGGTGGGTGCTAATTCGAGATTGAAGCTTATTAGAATAAATACAGTACCTTCTATTGACAAATGGTACCCCTTCCTCATGCCTAGTTTAGAACAGTGCATCTCTTTTAACTTATAAATGCACTGTCTTTAAAATACAAAAAAAAGACAAAACCAGGAAGTGTTCCCGATTTTTTCAAAGCCATAAAATGCATGTTTTAGGCCTTTGGGAAAATTATGGACTCCTAAGGTGAGGTATCTAACTGGGTTCTAAACATTAAACATTGCACATACAGAGCTGTGCTTTGATGATAACCGGTGACTGATGCGACCAACCTCTGCCCTTGGTCAACAAGTAAATCTTAGAAAACTTGTACATGCCCCACAGGGTACTCAACAAAGTTTTATACAGGGAGGGTCCACCCCAAGTCCAACCTTTTACCCCTTTACATACCATTTTTGACAGAAAAAGTACCCTTTGGTATACCTTCTATTGACAAATGGTACCCCTTTCTCACGCCTAGTTTAGAACTTTGCATCCCTTTTAACTGCAATGAATGCACTGCTTTCAAAATATGAATAAATGACAACACCAGATTTCAAGTGTTCTTGAATTTTTCAAAGCCATAATTTTCACCTATCAAAATGACACATTTCTCTATCCTTTCATTTACTTCAGCAAGTGAAATCCCTACCCCTTATTCAGGGGGAGCCTCTCTGCATAGGCCATTATAAGGAGTGCCCCGCCCCCTCACCCCGGGTGCTGTACATCCAGGATTTCATAAGCAATTCTTACCACTGGTTGTTTTGTAATGCTAATAAGGTCCTTTAAGTTGTAATACTGATGCCTTTCAAAGGCATTGAACAACAAGGCTTTAACGACATCTTCATCTTCACGAGCCCTCTTTCCTTCTTCTTTCTTTTTCTTCTCATGTTTTATCTGAAAACAAAATGATGCCTTTAAAGTTGGGCTGACAAACCAATACATCCTCAAATAATTATTGAGAATTGATAGGGAAAGGATGATAGATGAAGCCATAACATGCGGCACATGATGTCATTTGTGCAAAAATACTTGTTGACCCTGATTGTCACAAATTTGCGATGACACAAAACGCACAAAAAAGACATTGTTAGCATTGTAACATTTGACCTGATTGTTTTACTTAATTTCACCAATCACATTATAATATTGTAACAGGGGCATACTGGAGTTTATGGGGAAATGTTCAATGTTAACATTAAAATAGCTTAAACAACACAAAATAGCTGAAATTTTATTGTCAAAAAGTCAAGTCTACTAAAGAAATGGCAAACTTCAGCAATTATCTAGGAGTTTCCATACTCTAATCTGGAGACTGGGAGATACGATCCAAAATCTGGAGTCTCCCGAATTTAATATTTGTGAGAGTTGACAGCACTGTTAAAGACTAAAAGGAATTTCAACACTCTGAGGAAAGGAAAACTTCAACAACCTGAGGGATAAAAGAGGTGTTGAATATGATATGATGATGGCAATAGAGGTGAAGTGCATTTGAAATTTGGTTATATGAATCTTTCTGAGTTTTCAAGCTTATTTTCTATACCAAGGTGTGTGCTTAAAGAAATCCATTTAAAAATGCAAAATCTAAAATTTTGTGTGCACATGCAAAGTACTTACATTCATCTCATGGTCACTCACTGGCCTGTACTTAATCACACGCTCAACTTGCTTGGCTTTCCGTCCAGACATACTTGACTTTAAAATTGTCCGCCTGTCAATACAAAGGAAAAACTATAATTTGTCACAAACTATGCACAGTTGTCAATTTTGAAACTTTTCAGTGCAGTTCTTTCAATAAGAACTAGTTTCAGAAATACTTTTTATCTCATGAACATAACTGGCATAGTTTCCAGTTTGGAAGGAGATGAAGCAACCCAAATGAAATTCAAGAGAATTGTTGCCACAGTTTTCAGTGAGGAGGGAGGGTGGTCACAACCTCCCACTTGCACCCATGTCTCATTCCACCTCATTCATGTCCCCTATGATGCCCCTTTAAGCAGACAGAAAGGAGACACTGACACAATTGACACAGTTGACACGCTTGCTCATGTTTTTTTTTTTTATGACCTATGATGTAAGCAACTTTTTGCTGTTTTTTTTATTGACTTTTTGTTTTCAAACAAAATTTTGCTTTAAGCCTCGGATAATGTTAAATGGAAGTCAAGAAACGTCGTTGGGTTCGTTTCTTGGACTGGATGATAAGCAGTAACAAATAACGAAAGCTTGCCTTTTTGAATTTCTCTCCCGCTTCCCACCATCTTAGAGATCCCTCTTTCCGCCCTTTTTTCTCCCGTCTCCCGTGCCCTCCCAACCCCTGTTTTCCCGGGCTCCCGCCCCCCTGTCCCTCCCCACTTTTCAAGGCATTCAACTAAGTTGATTTTATAATAATTTAACAACTTTAATACAAAGTTTGATACTTTTGATTTACAAAGAAAGACAACTGACAAGCAATTCTTCAAGTTTGCCACTTTTTGTCAAGTAAGGGAAAGTTCATTTAATATGACAAGGGGGGGGATGAAGATATTGAAACTCGAAGCTTGAAATTTTAGCAGCCCCCCTCGCTAGCGGTTCAATTTTTTAGGAGCCCCCTCCTTGGTAGTCGAAAAAAATTTCAGACCCCCCCCCCTCCTCCTTCAATTCCTTTGCTCCCCTGAAAAAGATCGCTAGACTGTATTAAATATATTTACCGTTATTGTCTTCAATGGTTTATACTATGACAAACTTGAGATACAGTTGTGATACAATTTTCTAAAAGCATTTTTGGGATGAACAAGAGTGTAATAATTACTGAGACTACATTTGTTATATCTGTAAACCACGTGATAAAGCTGAGTTGCACAGGTCATTAAATTGTTGAGTTGAAAACCATCCGATCTGTATGATGATGTCATGTGTTGGTTTTGAAGTATACAAATTTTCGGCCCTCCTAGCGCAACAATTTTTTCAGAGCCCCCCCTTCGGTGTCTAAAAATTTTCGGAGCCCCCCCTCAATATCTTCATCCCCCCCCCTTGTCATATTAAATGAACTTTCCCTAAATCAAGTAAGTAAATAAAGACGTCTAGTTGGAGAGGAGATGTCTTGAATATCAATGAAATAATCACAATAAGTACTCTTCACCATTGCTTTTAAATCAGGTATTAAATGAACCTGGTCTTTACATCACTGTGATTGAAAATAAGTAAACAAAAAATGCCAACTTGTAGCCACTTCCTGTATTGTCCATGTCCGCACGCACACTTCAATTATCTCAGAGCAGAAAGAAAAGCAATCCTAATAGTCGCTTTACTTACTTTTTAAGTAATAAATAATCAGCATTTGGTTGAACTGGACGACAGTCTGCTCTTTGAACAACAACTCCTTCAATAGTTAGTTGAGCTGAAAACAGAAACTCAGCTTAGCTATGAATACTATAAGATAACATTATGATATTAGTCAATATTACAGTAGTTTGTTACTATGTACAACTAGCGTTAACTTGCACATGTGGTATAATGTACCCCCCTAACCCCCGCCTCTACAGTAATGAATAATAAAATCAGTCAAAGTGGAGAATGGAGCAAAATCAGCAGTGGAATGTACAAATAAAGTGACAGAAAATGAGTAAAACTCTAAGGAATTTATGCAAAATTTAAATTGAAAGCATCTTCCAAACCACTATCAGATTAATTAACAAGAACTCACATTTATCACCCTTTTCTTCCTCTTCAGTCGCAGAAGCTACAATTGAGGAAAAAGAAAAAACCTTTGAGATGATCAAGATTAAGACACAGCAAATTCAAGGAATGCACAGTTCTGTTGAGTATTCTTAAGCAGAACCATCTCATCCATCCATCAAAACATTTTTTCTCACTATAGTTTATTATTATTGTTATTATTCTTTTTTATGGAAAACAGGTTCTTTCTCTGTGAAGATATAATATTAAAATACCTGGTGAGCCTTCAGAAAACACTCCTATGGACTGCTCAACTTTGGACAGAACCATTTTGTAATCCCTTGGAACCTTGACATCTTGATCTTTGTCTTCTTTGTTTGCTAATGCATCAGATAGGTTAAATACAACCTAATGAAATCAAAAGTAAGTGAATTATCATGATTTAAAGAATGATATTTTAGGTCAAAATTAAATTCAAGTTAAATTTCTTGACAATGAGGGATTCTCAATTCACTTTATCTCCCAGCCCATAATTTAATTTTGACCTACAACATTAGATAAAGGAAAGTTCAAGCTAATTACACAGACGCTAGCAGTTAACATATGTGAATGTTCTAGCCAGACATTGACCCACTTAGTATAAAGCAAATGACTTGAAAGACTTCTCGCTTGATCCTTACTGAATAATGATGATGACAAAAGCAGCTTTTTAGTTTAAGGCACAAAATCTCATGAAAGCCATGAAAGTTCTAAACCCCTAGGATAGGCTACAAACAGTAGTACATTTTGAAACACTTCGATTTTTTTTTTGGCACCAGTGGCTTGTCCTCATACCTGCTAGTGATTTGTTTCATGATCACTCACTAGCCAATTGCCTAGTGTCCAAGAATGTTAGTGTCGAGCACTAATAGGTATGTGTAATAAATAAACATTAGACCCCTTAGGCAGGTATTTGACAAAAGGACTCACATCTTACACAGTGATTTTGTCACCTCTAAATCCTACATCCCTGACGCATAAAAATCCCCAAAGATGCAAAATAATTCATGGCATGCGTCCCATAGGACACAAAGAACAATCAATCAATTTCAAGATTTTTTGGGAGAATATCCTGTTCGTGTGATTTCAGTGGTTGTTGCTTAAAGATGCATATTTATTTTAGTCTTTTTTGTGCTTTAAATATATAGAAGGACTACATTTTAATCTCAGCAAACTGTAATAAAGAGTTTTGGCATCTGTCTCCAGATTAACTGTCTGGTCAAAAAGGCTCAAGCATTTTCAATTTAGAACTCCTTGTTTTTTTGAACTGGGACTCATTGGTTATGGACAGGGACTCATGATTTTTCACAAGATGAGTCCCAGGACTCAACATTGTCCATAACTAATTGTAACAAAATCACTCCTTACAGCAGTAAAAAGCACTAACCTCATTCCTCTGAGGATTACTGTTGACGAAATTAAAGTAAAGAGTTAGTGTCACAGTGGCAGTTTATATTTTGTACAACTAAGGGGATACAAAGCTAGCAAGCCAATATTTTAACTAATAAAAGATAACCTTTCTGGTTATATTGATGGGTTACTATTATGAAACATATTTAACTCAACCATAAAACTTCCACATATTTAACCCATCAAAAAGTTTTCTTTCACTTTTTTGAGGACCATTAATTTCTTTTACTTGTGAGAGATTTGTTTTTTCTGCACTTTTATTTCTGCTCATCAGGACTGAGAAAAATATCAAAATTTTTAAGGACATTTGGGGACAGTCAAAAGATTTCATGTTATATTTAAAACTTACTTTGTTATCTGAAGAGAACCAACTATTCCAGAAGCATCTGTATTTTCCATCCAAATGTTAGAGAGATATTTAGGAACCTGTATAGGAATGTTTTAGTACTGTTATAACTATGACATAAAAAGACTAAATTAAGCCAGAGCCATTTAACTAGTAGGATCAACACCTGCTTCATTGATGAATTATCATACTGAGTTGTTCAAAGCTGGGTTAAGATAACCCAGGGTTATTCGTGAGATTTGAATTCAGATTTGAAAGCTCAAAAAGCATTTCAGTTTTAATGATTTTTGCCTGCAAGTTGATGAATGGAAGCTCTAAAAATAGCAGAGAAAATTATCCGAGAAAATGCTTTTGAACACAAGGAAAAGAAACCCAGGTTAAATTTAACCCCGGGTTAAGTGCTAATCGGCTTTCGAACAACTGGGCCCTGGGAATTTGCCATCAGCTCTGAATTGAATTGTTGATATTAACATGCGATCATTTTCTGTTACAAGCAATATGCATCTAAGGGCCTGTTTACATGGAGGTTGTGTACGCCAGATACGTGAGTTAACTTGTAGTGGGTCACCCCACCTATTATATAAACATGATCAAATTAAAATGAGAGATTATACGGACAGGTGGGTTACCCCACCTAAGTGGGTCACCTCACCTACCTGGGGTCCCCCACCTCTATGTAAACAGGCCCTAAATCCTGTTAAATGGCAGTCCATGGCCATTGGCCTCTTTATTGCTGCCGCAGTGAGTGAACCTGAAGTGAACCGACGAGGCAGCTCTCTCATTGGCAAAAAATTACATTATAGGGGCATTCAATCACTTTCTCTCGCCAAAAATGCAAGGAATCATGGTTAGGTGCGAATGAAAGATTTAGGATGCGCGATGGACTCGCAAGGAATTGTGGTTATGTGCGAATGGAAGATTTAGGATGCACAGTAAACTCGCAAGGAATTGTGGTTATGCTGGAATGGGAGATTTAGAATGTGCAGTGGATTACCATGTGCTTTCTTCTTACACTGATTTTCAAGTACAATTTCAATAATATGCAAATCTCGTTATGTATAGAAACAAAAGGTGTAATTAGCAAACAAACAACTTTGCACATGATGCATACTTTTGCAGTTGGCCGACCCTTGTCGACTGAGAACCGAAGGCATTCATAATGAATTCATTAGAAGAATGAAAGAAAAGTTCGAAACCTCTGTATATTTGGATTGGTTTTTGGAAAACAGAACACAACCAATAACAGCAAAATGGCACAGCATATGGACAAAAAATAGCCTCACTGGAGCAAGTAGCCATTTTATATCTTTCAAGCATATTTTCACAAAATGCAATACTTTATAAATAAATCAGTTATATTATTCACTGTATTGCCAGTAACTGGTCAAGATTTACAAAACACTAAATGACCAGCAGTCCAATATTTTGACTGTACTGATTATGAAGGTTAAGCACTGACGACACTGATTAGGGTTATAAGCACTGAAAATACTAATTAGGGTTAAGCACTAACCATACTGAGTAGGGTTAATGGTTAGCTTCTATTTTAGGTTGGGATTTTCACCATAATATTTGAATAAAAATCAAAATCTTGCAGCGAAACCACGGTAGTCTAGTGGTTAGAGTAGTAGTATGCAGACCCTATGTTCCAAATCTAATCCACTCATGTTCGAGTGAATTTTTTTTCTTTTAAAATTGAAGAGACTTACACTTTGACAACATTTGTTGATCGTAAAAACAACGTCTCTCAGTCTTTTCTAAATCAATGTATGATCGTTTGATCTGGCTGGCATTCTTAGATTTTTCAAAATTATTGAAAAAAAATATTGGACTGCCGGTCACTTAGTATTTTGAAAATCTTGACCGGTTACCGGCCATATAGCCACGGCCTTTATTATTTTCCATGCAAATTTCCTTCTGTACCTAAGAGGAAATCTCACAAGCAGCATTAGAGCTAAGAGCCTGAAATTTATGTGTCATATTTATCAATAATTGAACATAACTGCCCTCCAAAATTGTTTAAATTGGCGTTTGATTCGTGACATGGTTACCAGGCAAAGTTAATGTTGTGTTTTCATTGTCGTTTCTCAAACCTATCTTAGCACAGCACAGATCACAGTCGAACAAATTTCCTTAAACTTGGTGAATGAAATAAACAGTCTTAAAGTCAAGAATTTTAAGTTTTGTGGAGATCCCTCAATTTTTGTGAAAACAGAGAGACAATTTGCAAAACTGAACACCACAGTTAGAAAATTTGCTTGTACATCGCCAAATCAAAGCTTCAAAATAAATTTCAGTTATTCAGCTGAAAGCGAGAATAATATACATATCCAAAATCAAGAATTATACAGCCACTTCTGACGTGACGCAAGCACGTTAGAAAAATAACAAAACTGGCTCATAATTAAGTTGGAGTCACCTTAAAAAAACTAAAAGAAAGATAATTTCCAAATTTAGGTCACCACAAAGATTTTGGATAGCCGTCTTAGCCTCATATCACCTTCTACTAATTATTTCACCCTTAAGTTTTCATTTCTTCACTGTTCCTTCCCTATGGCAGCAATTCTACCATTTAGGTATACAGTTACAACAAAGTAGTCCGTCTCCTACTATAGCGCTTTCTACTAATAACGTCACAAATTTCTGATCCCTGCTGTGACTCAGACATAAAAACCTGACCAGTGTAAGAGTTTAGTATGGGAAAGTCACGTTCGGCAACAAATTTTCGTCATCTTTTAAGATGTTTATCGTTAAACGAAACAAAATCCACCTTGGTTTCGATAATAAATATCCTGAAAATAATCAACTCGTGCCAAGACAACGTTAAACGTGGAAAAAACTGTACAGATGAGTGTTTTTATTTCTTATGCGGCGTCATTTTACCCACAGCAAATTTTGCTGTGGGTAAAATTATGTTAAAATGTGTGGAGAACAGGGCTTCATAGCTATGCGTGAAATGGTGCATTTGGTTAAATTTATAGGCAAAAGTTGCTCAATTTTTTTTCGAGTGCTTATGTTACGCTATACTACTACGGGATATAAAGTACTAAAGTATTCGTCGCGGATTCATATGGTCTACCTGGCCGCACAACAACAGAACAAACTTATACAATTTCTGGTTTGTGCTAATATTGGTGTGCTTTTCACCTTAGATATTCTGTCACAGGGCTGCGAGAAGCACATCCCAACTCGATTTTCTCTTTAGCAATTTCGGTTTTGGAGTATTACACAGCCAATAATGTTATGTCATGTTTCAGTCGATAGCGGTGCTTTCTGCCTGAGACACAGAGCTAGGGATCCGATTTCAGTAGCCTTCTTTGATCGAGTCGCTTTATTTTCTGATTTTAACCATTTATTTGAGTTACTGGACCAGGTTTTGCTCCCAGTAGCAGTAGGGCCTTTTATATATTGGAATTATGCTCAAAAAACATTTTAAAAACGCTAACTGCGAATTTTATGAACAGTTTTCATGTCAGAAACGTATGTTTCCCATACAAAGCCTTGGAGTAGAATGCAAAGTTTGTCTGAGTCACGCGGGGGATCTAAGGTGACAAAACCTATTTTTAGTAATAGTATAAAACGCTATTTGCAAAGGCAATGAAAAAAGCACTTCAGTCAGATTTTTGTACAACCCCATACATTTATTATGCATAATTACAGTCAATGTTTTACTATTTTACACCAATAGTTAACATAAACAGAGTAGAAAAATGTATGAATAATAAATATATGGGGCTATATGGGAAAGTCTTACCTGTGTCAATAATTTGGTAATAGAGTACGGCTTCTATCTAGCATTGGCATTAGGCCATCTTTTTTTTTTTTCCCCGTTTAGCGTCATCAGACTGACCCAACTGTTTGGCATTTTCCAAAAAAAAAAATAATGACGTAGTTAAACCATTTTTCACTTCGAATAATTCTTTTAATCTATGTGAAAAATGATCATAGTAACAGCATAGAGAAAAAAAGGAACATTTTTTATAGTAAATTGTACATTTTGTTAATCCAATTATGTGAATGTTAACTTTTAACGTTGTCCCAGGGTACCAACGCTTCCTATTCCCAGATTTCTTGTGATTTATTTTTTAGGTTTTTTTTTCAATCCGACCGACCGACCCAATATCAGGAAATGCATTCGACGCTAAGAAAAAAAGGAGATGGCCTTAGAATAACTCAGTAACTTGCTGAAAACTAGCTTGCAAAAAGTTCATGGTTAAAATAAAGAAAGATAATCCGCTGTAAAGAACTCCCGAGGTTCAAAAAGCTCTAATAATACAGCTAGATTTAGCGAGTTTGTAACCGTCAAATACGTAGATTATTTGTCTTAGTGTTATCATTCACCGTAGGATGTGTAGGCAACCAGTGATTTGCAACTCAAATTAACTGCTAGAGGTTAGACTAGAGGTTGACAAAATGAAACATTTCAGTTCAGTCCATGCAACCTGTTCAGTTCAGATGTCAAGGAACCACTAATAAATCTCTTACCTTCACGAGCCATACTGCTCTTGAAACACCAGAACAGTCAACCTCTGACGCCATCGAGCTATTTGAATTGTTACTTCTCAGCAAAAATCTCTAATATCAAATCTTTTTTCTGTTAAAAGTAGCCAAAATCGGCACAAGTTTGAAATGAAATTAACTATATACGTCATTTACTAAAACTGAAGTGTATCACCAAAGAGACTCCCGCTGGGCAAACTGAGTGCAGACCAATAAAAACGCCCCCAACAACACCAACACCAAATTCTTTATTTCCATCACGAAAAAGGAATTACAGTACTACAAAAGCTATTAGTCTAAATATAAGTACTAATGCCATCTGCTTCGTTTTTCATTATTTTTCGCAAGGTAGAAGCAAGCGACAGGAACCCATCAAATTTGATAGGTTCCTGCAAGCGACTAAAGATGAACCCCACGGGACCATAGGAAAGGTGAGTCCTTAGTCCCCAGGGCTCTCCCCCCTTGGGCGGAGCACTTAGTCCCCAGGGCTCTCCCCCCTTGGGCGGAGCACTTAGTCCCCAGGGCTCTCCCCCCTTGGGCGGAGCACTTAGTCCCCAGGGCTCTCCCCCCTTGGGCGGAGCACTTAGTCCCCAGGGCTCTCCCCCCTTGGGCGGAGCACTTAGTCCCCAGGGCTCTCCCCCCTTGGGCGGAGCACTTAGTCCCCAGGGCTCTCCCCCCTTGGGCGGAGCACTTAGTCCCCAGGGCTCTCCCCCCTTGGGCGGAGCACTTAGTCCCCAGGGCTCTCCCCCCTTGGGCGGAGCACTTAGTCCCCAGGGCTCTCCCCCCTTGGGCGGAGCACTTAGTCCCCAGGGCTAAGAAGAAAAACAATATAAATAAACTTACCTTTTTACTTACCTTTTGTGAGGTATCTTTAGTGTTTTTGTGTTTATTTTGGACAGTTGGTTTACGCTGAGAAATTTAGCTGTGGGTAAGGTTTCGTTTTGTTTACGAAACCAACCTTTCTTTACTAAATTTAAAAGCGTAAACTCCTTTTAGATGGTGATATTTTCTGTCTGTCAGGCCTTGAGAGGTTTATTTTATAACTAAATACAACATGCAGTTTTTTTGGTATATATACCAAACCAGAATTGTTAGAGAGGCCATAAACCTCACTTTGAAGTTTTCTTGAAAAAAGATGTAACATGAAAAGAAATATAGCTTAATCGATGAGCCTCGAGACCTTATTAAAAATAATGACCGAGCGCGTACTTTTCCATAGTTTTTGAAAAGCAGGTTATCATTATGGTCACTGAATTGAAACAGTAGTTTATTATTTCTAATAATGATCTTCTGTTCCACCTCAACGACCTCTTCTTAAAATTTATTTAAAATAATAACCTGTTCAAAACAATGGAAAATTGCATGAAGATTCGACTAACCGACTGTGTTGTGCAAAAAATGAACTTACCATATAGGTTTGGTATATACTGAATAAATGACAGACACACAAATGAGTTGGCTGCATATCCTTGTTAAGGACCGTGGCAGTACGTTTATTGTTATTTTGAAGACTTCCTTGCAAGGCAAATTGTTCTGCTTTTCCTTATGGTCGGGTAGTACCTGTTAAAAAATGGAAAGTGTTATTTGTTGTTGTAAATATCACCGTAAAAACGTCTAAGAATTGCACTCCAAATTAACCTTATTTTCTTGTTTAACTGGTTTCTCGTTACCTTCACTTTTATTCACACCTGTCTTGCCCCTCTGTCGACTATTGTCTTATGTCAGCCTGAACCGTCCCGGGAAGCATTGTAATTCTCTGCTGGTGCAAGCTAAGCACTTTACGCCAAAATTGCCATAAGGCCAACAGTTGGTTCACGTTTTGCATCCCGTTTGTGCGGCATAAAAGCATAATTTAAATTCAAATCGTTCATTTCTTAATAAGGTCGCAGTTAATCAAATATAAAAGCATATAGTCTGAGTCAGAGTAATAAAAAACTGTCCAACGTTTGACGTTTATTTTATATTTGTAGCCACTGAAGTGAACACTTCTTTAATCAAAGCAAAAAATTCTAACTACATAGCATCAACAAAATAGGCCTATTTGACCCTAACATACGCAATTCGCGTTTATCTTGTTGACTATACCGTAAACCTTTATTACATATTTGTCCTTCCAGTTCAACATTTATCGAGCCAACATAACAAAGGGACCATGCATTTTCACAGGTAACTTCGGGCGACAATAACGCACAGAAGAAACATAAAGTTCAACTAAGAACAAACCTGTCGTTTTCGAGGAGGCAAAAGAGATTCTTGACTTTCATTCCAGACCAGAGATCGCCTAGCTGAGTTTGATCTTCACTGTACCGCAGGCAATGAAAGGTAAGGAGGTTTCTGGCTTATAAACACCGTTAAATCAACTTGAAATTGGTGTCACCATTTATACGGTCGCTCGATTAAAATTCAAACCAGCGTGAGAAATGTTTTTGATAAATCTTTTCTTGAAACTGTATGTGAGAAAAGCACGTACTCTATGTTCAACAATGGGCAATCAAAGCATAGGTTGGTCACATTCAAAGAAGAAACGTTTGCCGACTCGCTCGATTACATAACGTTGTAAACAGTACTAGTGGATAAGTATGGGACTTGACAATACATTGAGAAAAACAGTACTCAGTTCATCAATGAACAATTAGACTAACGCTTGAACAAGACGCATTCAGAAAAAAAAATGCCGATTTGATTAAAACTTAACAAATCGATACAAAACTGGCTAGTGAATGAGTAGACAATAGGCCTTTCGCCCTAAGAGAAATTGAAAACAATGCTAATGCAAACTTTTGGAGGGACAACAAAGAGTATTATGGTATTTTTGAAAAAAGGCCTATAGCCGTGTGAATTACCACAAGCTAGCCCCTGAATAAATTTAAAAGTACCGGGAAAGAAACATACAAACTTTTCAAACTTCTCGGTCGACAATAAAAGCGCAGAAAGTTAAGGAAAACTAGTGTTCAAGAATTGCTAGCACAAGAACCATTTTGACTCCTAACATTTGATTGCTCTGTGATGTTGATCACCACTATCAGCTATTTGACAAAACTAATGAATATGCGAAGACTAACAATATCCTGTTACGCACTCGCTCGTCACGACTAAAGTTAAAGGTGCGAAAAAGCGAGAATACAAGCTTTAAAAACTTTTAGGTAGACAAAAATAATCATTCATTCGAAAAGCGCAGCAAGTTGAGGAAAACTTTTGATTAAAATTGCCAGTTAAAAAAATCACTTCTATCACACTGACAGATAAAAAGCTCACGTTCAACGAAAATGCCTCGAGAAACACAATATTGAGGATGTCATTGATCATAGCATGGGGTCATTAGTTTCTAGGGTCACAAGAATAGTGGAGCGGATTTATGTGATCACATGCATCAGGCCCGGCTGGTACAAACTCTTCCCCCAAGCTGGTCATTTCGTTTTCGTTTATAACTTCGCTTGATTTTTCTCGATCGGGAGACCACCCTTCAAAGCAACTGGGACCCCCTCCCTTGTCTCTTTTTTTCCTCCCTCCCCTCCCTTTTTGTGCCTACAATCAGGCTAATTAATACCTAATAATGTGAATCAAGAGTTCATAGTGAAGAATAAGCAATTCATTCATAGGAAGAGGGAGGAATATTCCGGTATTTATGCTATATAGGTATATGAAACCCCAGAAACTGTCCCGTATAAACTGCACATTTCGCTTGAGATAAGACGCGGCTTGGCTAAGATGTGTCTTCTTCATCTACAACTTTAATCTCTAACAGTTTCCCATTATAAAGATATGATCATCTAGAGCTCACAGCATTGACAGATCAGGAAAGCTGGAGGTCTAAAAAATGCCGCCATGTTGGTAGATGGATATAAGAACAGTTGTTAAGGGCTGTTTATCAGTTCTCTCTTCATCAGGTCTATTTATAGTTACAGTCTTTGTTTTTCTCCATCAAAATTATATCACTGACTCAAGTGCTCTAAGCCGAATGATAAGGTGAAACGTCGCGAAAAGCTATTTGGTCATTTGCAGGTAGTGTTATGTTTTTGTTTTTTAAAAAAACAAACATAAAAAAAGATCTGACTTAGAAATTTGTCAATAACGTGAGGAAATACTTGATACTTAATATTATCATTATTCCGTATACCGGCACTTGATTTTATACTTTCTGTGACTGACATCAGTCAATTTTCAGAGTCTAATACATATATTTGCCAGGCTGTTATGCAGGCTAGGTGATGACCAGCGTCTTCTCTCTTTAGCTACGCCCTATAAAGATAGCCGATACAATTTGACTGTCGATAATCGATTCTTTGTGATGAATTTTTGACGTTTTCCAACGCTATTTCTAATTTCGACAATTAACCTCTTTAAATAAGGCTACTAAATAAATTATTAAATGGAGCTAGAAAGAAAAATTATCTACAGTATACAACTGTTGTTGCTATGAATTATGCATATATTATCGGAGGTCTTGTAAATTAATTGTGCTTTCTGGATAAGTGTCTCCGTTCCCTTCGTCTTGCTCTGAAGAGCTTTGATTGTCCATATATGGAGATAAGCCTTCTTTTTCCATAACTTCACTTTGCGCAGACGCACCGGGTAGCGTTGAACTAGATTCTAAAGGAATCTCAATGGTGTTACCATGGTTACCACATGTATTGACATCCACATGTTCCACTTCTGGTACATGAGCTGTTGTTGAATCAGTTACTGGTCCGTGGGGTAAATTGATTTGAAACGAATCCCTGGGAATATGAACCGTGGCAATTCCCTCAGGGGACTGCTGGATTTGAGCCACTAAGACTTCAGCCTCATTTTCAGTGTCTGAGGACTTGACTTCATCCTGCAAACCAACAGATGTCAAATTACAATCGCTTTTTTTTGGCATAATAATTATGCAACTTCAGGAGCTCAAAATGAAGGTTTATGAAATGTCTCACGTTAAGAAGCCAAGGATCCAGATGCAAGAGAATAGCTTTTGAAGCTCAGGTATGCGCAGAAAGCAAAATTTATCTCCTCCACTCTTCTTCTTCTTTTCTTCCTCCACTTTTTTTTCTTTTACTGGGCATTTTAGAAGGCTTCATTTTGGTGGGAAAAGCTTTTAATTTAGGAAAGCATTTAGGATCTTGCGATTAGATGAAAGGAAAGGTCGGCGGGTAGTGGAACAAGAGGAATTTTCGGGTTAACGTTACGTGTTTTTTTGCCCTTTTCTCCGGCCTCCTTGACTGGATCTTGTTCATTCTGATATGGTTTGAAGATCTCTTCACCCTGCACAAGTGAGATGACAAAGTTGTCCTGATGACGTCACAAGCTGTAGAAGAGACTCGGATACACACGGGAGGTTCAGGGGCGAATGGCTTAACATACGAAACTTACAAACAAACCTGAAATATAACAGCAGGCGGCGCAAACTGATCCTCAGGGTGAACATCTCGAAAGTCAAGAGTTCTGGACCTTTTACGAGACCGACCTGATGACACAACACTTTTAACAGCAGGGTGTCCTCCAGTTCCATCTTGTCCCGCTTCACTTCTTATATGACTCATCATGCTGGTTATACACAAATCAAAGTTTCCAGAGAGCTTGGTTCCGTCCACTCCAACCACCTCTGTCCTTACCTGGGCGGCAGGTGAAATTGTGTCATCACTAGTACTTCTCACGACGAACTCCGTTACATCAAGTTTTGTATTATTTTCTAGGTCCTCGGTAACAAATTGCTCTTGTTGAACTGAGATTGGCACTTGAATTCCTGATATACTTGCTTCCTTCATTTCTCCATCTTCTGACTGTTTCTTTTCTGTTTCCAATGCAAGTTCAGTCGTCGGAGACACAAGTGGGATGCCTGTGGAAAGTGAGTTGCCTGTGGAAGTTACCAGGGCACACAATGTGTTTGGCTGCAATGAAGCGGGTATATGAATACCAACTGCTGAAAGACGTGCAGCATCATCTAGGTTAAAATTGCTTGGGTGGAAAGAACCAATGGTAGTGTACATGACTTCGGGTTCTGTTTCACTAGCATTGCTTCCGCAGCTAACTACACCAAGCTCTGCAGGCATGTCACCTTGGGAAGCATCATTGAAATCAACTGTAGGAAAAAAAGGAAGGTAGAAAATGTAACCACAGTATAATAAAGGACATTTAGAGCAAGGAGGAAAGGTAGGGGGTAAAGACAGAACAATAACAAACTTAAGGGAGGTCATGTGGTTATAGCTGCCAAATGGAATATCGCTTACCATTTGTTTTACATTTTCCTTTAAGCTTTTTATTCATGCCTTTGTTAAGTTCAAAGCGTAACAGAAAAGGTATTTCTGCAGGCAGCAGAGAAAGTGTATATCATCATGCACTGGGCAACCTAACCAATTCAAGTTTTTCTATCAAAAGGTAAGCACCAAAAGTACCCTAACTTGCCCATGCTTCAAAATCTCTTTTTATCCATATGAATAGTACCGGTAATTGAATGTCCAAATGTTGATTTCATTCTTTATAGGCGAGAGCATTAACTTTATTGGCACAACTTCATGTATAAGTTCTTACCCACTACGGCCTTCATTCCATGTCGCTTTTGATGAGCCCTTAAGTTAGCAGCAGTGGTGTAGGTCTTTGCACAACCATCAATATCACACTTGAATGGTTTCTCACCAGTGTGTTTACACATGTGTACATTAAGACTACTTCCTGCAGTAAATGCCTTGTTGCACCCTTAAAAAAAACAAACAGGCACATTAAACTTCTCTATCTTAGGGGCTGTTTATATGATACCAGAATGACTTTCATTCAGGAATGAGTTTAATTCCAGAATGAAGTTCGTAATGCATTCACATCATAAAATTCGCTGGTTTGGCTTATTCTTGCTTGCATGGTTTTTGCATCACTTCAGATACGCATGTGCCACTTACCCCAGACTACACAATTTGTGATTTAGACACTGTTTACAATCGAGAATGAAGTTCGTTTTCAGTTTACATGATACCAGAATGAAATTTCATACCAGAACAAGAATTTCATTCATTCGGATTGAAAACCGGAATGACTTGTGTGGGAACCAAAAGGTTGTTTCAGCATCATGTAAACAAATGCAGAAAAATTATATTAAGATTGGGTGAACTCTTTCCTGAATGAAAGTCATGTGAATAGTCTCTTGCTAACTATCCAGACTGTTCACAGTCTGCTGTTTTTCTATAAGATTGTCAGAATCAAGTTTCAAATGTACCATTTCAAATTTACTTTGGGGGCAGGGGATCGATGGTTGGGAAGAGGCGAGAACAACTTTTAGTAAATTTTATTAGTATCGGTAATAGCATGATTTGTAGTGATATTTGGCATAAATAACACAAGTGATATTTGGAAATTGTTATACGTAATTTCACGCACCGTCAGGCGAGTTAAATTTGAGACAATTTTGAAATATCACAAGTGGTATTTATGCCAAATATCACGTACAAATCATGCTATTATTTGTTTATACTATGACCAGCAAAAGGTTTGTAATTTTTACATGTAGGTATTTCAAATTAAGCTGAAATACCACTGCTCTAAGCCAATCAAATTGCAGAAATTTTTCATATAGTAGTATAAATAACATAATAACATATTTCTGTTTTTCTCACCTCCCTCCCTCATACTACTATAAATTCTGACACCCACCCCCTCGCTACATGGGACCAAACTAGCCACCCTGACCCGTAATGATAAGTACTCAATGACAACTATCTTTATGGAAAAATAGGGGATCATGAACAGTTTAAAAGTTATCCAGTTTTGGTGGGCACCTCAAATTCGCAGTAATGGGGAATTCAAATTTTGCAAGACTTGAATTTCAGTCTCTAGGAAAAAAATAAAGTTATTGTGATTTCTCAGAGTATGGTACATGGCTATGAATGACTGAATAGCATCAATTCTTAAAATTAAAATTAACATTTTGTCTCCAGTGCTTGAGGAGAGAATTGTGTCCCATTCAATTTCCAAGAGAAGGTTTTTGCACATCTTTTTTTATTGTAAAGAGATAATTGGCAAAAAAAGGTATGCATAATAAACTTCATTTGGGAAAACAACCTTACCGTCCACAGGGCAAACATAAGGTTTTTCTCCTGTATGGACAAGCATGTGGGTCTTTAAATGACTTGATCTTGTGAATGATTTAAGGCAGCCTTCATGGAGGCACATAAATGGTCTCTCTCCCGTGTGTTTCCGCATATGCCGCTTAAGTTTATAAGCACTTGTGAAAGACCAGCCACATCCCTGAACAAAAAAGACACTGTGAAATGAATCAAATCTCTACAAAAATCACTGTCAGACAGGAAAGAGAGAAATTTAGGGGAGTACGGTATCTAAAATACATGTCGGGTAAAAATGTTTAAAGTCCACCTTGAGCCCAAGAGGCCTATAAGGCCAGAGTGTATAACGGAAGAACACAGGGGTATTACCACTCCCCACTGGAGAGAACGTTAGTCTATCATAGGGTTATACCCACCAGTTTGCAGTCAGCACTCATTTATACACTACGGTGAAGTGAGACATACAGTAGAGAGAGATTCGACCGTAAACATATGATAGTTATACCTGTACTTCACAGTGAAATGGCCTTTCACCCGTATGTGACCTCAAATGCAGCTTTAACTTCGATGCCTTTGTAAATCTTTTCTCACATCCATCTACAGGGCATGCATGCGGCCTCTCGCCATTGTGAATCTTCATTTGGGCTGTTAAAGTCCCATTGGCAGAGAACACCTTACCGCACCCCTCCATTTCGCATTTATATAGCTTGTTCTCTGTTTGATGTCTTCTTTCGTGAACTTTTAGCTTGTGTGCCGTAGGAAATGTCTTGTCACAGCCTTCGTATCTGCACATGTGGGTGTCTGTTCTATACTATAGTGGGCTCTGACATGTGTCTTCAAGTTGTAAGCAGTGGTGAAACACTTGCCACATTCTTCATGGGTGCACTGTTAAATAAAAAAAGTCCACCAGTCATCCAATTTGCAACATTTTTATATCCTACACATTAAATCCAGGCTTTTAAAAGATAATCAACTCTCTTGACTCCTCAGGCTTCAGGAAGCCTGTTCCAGGCTCCAAGATTGTGAGGTTTTACAGCAGTAAAAATTGTGTAGGGGTTGGGGAAAGAGAGGGCCACTACCCCCTCCCTCAGATCATGCACGTCATATTTTTGCTTGGCTTGTTATATTTTTGCAACATCCCAACTATCTGAGACCCTGACACAGGCTGGGCTTTGCCCAGACTAAATCCTTCCCTTCTTTTCCTTGGTTCCCACCTATCTGTCCACAACAACAGAAGCAGAGGTCAAGTATATACTACATTTACCCTTAGTACTTGAAAATTGAACATGGCATGCCTGTTAAACCCAAATAAGACTGTGTAAAAAACCTACCAGAAATGGCTTCTCTCCAGTGTGGCCTCGAACATGCCTCTTCAATTTGTATGATGTTGTGAAGGCCCATTCACACCCTTCTTGAGGACACTGAAATCAATGAAAAAGGCATTAATCTGATGTTGAAATCTTACTGGGTGACCATCCATTATGATGTGCAACATGGCTTGAACCTTTGATTTTGCAGGTGAAATCCTATGAAGTGGTGGCAGATCTAGGGGAGGACCCAACCCCAAAAAAATAAAATTAAAAAACGCACTTTGTAAAAGAGGTATGAAAAAGTCAGGCCACGTTTAATTACAGAACTGGTGATTTCACATGATTAATAAATTGAACAGAATAGCTGCATACTTCTGAAGTCAGGCACAGTTAATTCTTAATTAAGAAGCTCTTATTTTATTGTTAGTTATTATCAATATGGTGTGACTTCCTTCCAGGGGTTACTTAGTGTAACCGTATTTCAAGGAGGTTATTAAATGCGACCTTTTTGTAAGAAAATACCTTGAAGATATATGTGCCCTTTTCAAAAAGTTCCAGGAAAAAAAAATTGGGAAAATTATGGACTCCTAAGGCGAGGTATCTAACTGGGTTCTAAACATTGAACATTGGACATACAGAGCTGTGCTTTAGTGATAACCGGTGACTCTGGTGACCAACCTCTGCCCTTGGTCAACAAACAAATCTTAGAAAACTTGTACATGCCCCACAAGGTACTCAACAAAGTTTTATACAGGGAGGGTCCACCCCGAGTCCAACCTTTTACCCCTTTACATACCATTTTTGACAGAAAAAGTACCCTTTGGTATACCTTCTATTGACAAATGGTACCCCTTTCTCACGCCTAGTTTAGAGCTTTGCATCCCTTTTAACTGTTATGAATGCACTGCTTTCAAAGTATGAATAAATGACAACACCAGATTTCAAGTGTTCTTGAATTTTTCAAAGCCATAATTTTCACCTATCAAAATGACACATTTCTCTATCCTTTCATTTACTTCAGCAAGTGAAATCCCTACCCCTTCATATAGCTGACGCCTGAAAAAGATGCCCCATTCGGGGGGAGCCTCTCCATATAGGTCATTATAAGGAGTGCCCCGCCCCCTCACCCCGGGTGCTGTACATCCAGGATTTCATAAGCAATTCTTACCACTGGTTGTTTTGTAATGCTAATAAGATCCTTTAAGTTGTAATACTGATGCCTTTCAAAGGCATTGAACAGCAAGGCTTTAACGACATCTTCATCTTCACGAGCCCTCTTTCCTTCTTCTTTCTTTTTCTTCTCATGTTTTATCTGAAAATAAAATGATGCCTTTAAAGTTGGGCTGACAAACCAATACATCCTCAAATAATTATTGAGAATTGATAGGGAAAGGATGATAGATGAAGTCATAACATGCGGCACATGATGTCATTTGTGCAAAAATACTTGTTGACCCTGATTGTAACAAATTTGTGATGACACAAAACGCGCAAAAAAGACGTTGTTAGCACTGTAACATTTGACCTGATTGTTTTACTTAATTTCACCAATCACATTATATTATTGTAACAAGGGGAATTACTGGAGATTATGTGGAAATGTTCAATGTTAACATTAAAATAGCTTAAACAACACAAAATAGCTGAAATTTCATTGTCAAAAAGTCAAGTCTACTAAAGAAATGGCAAACTTCAGCGATTATCTGGGAATTTCCATACTCTAATCTGGAGACCAGGAGATACGATCCAAAATCCGGAGTCTCCTGGATTTAATATTTGCGAGAGTTGACAGCACTGTTAAAGACTAAAAGGAATTTCGACACCCTGAGGAAAGGAAAACTTCAGCAACCTGAGGGATAAAAGAGGTGTTGAATATGATATGATGATGGCAATAAAGGTGAAGTGCATTTGAAATTTGGTTATATGAATCTTTCTGAGCATTCAAGCTTATTTTCTATACTGAGGTGTGCGCTTAAAGAAATCAATTTAAAAATGCAAAATCTAAAATTCTGTGTGCACATGCACAGTACTTACATTCATCTCATGGTCACTCACTGGCCTGTACTTAATCACACGCTCAACTTGCTTGGCTTTCCGTCCAGACATACTTGACTTTAAAATTGTCTGCCTGTCAATACAAAGGAAAAAAATATTATTTGTCACAAACTATGCACAGTTGTCAATTTTGAAACTTTTCAGTGCAGTTCTTTCAATGAGAACTCCCGCTTCCCATATCCCATTCTCCTGCCCTTTAGTGAGACAGGAGACACTGACACAACTGACACAGTCGACACACTTGCACATGTGTCATTCCATCTCATTCATGCCCTATGATGTACCCAACTTGGAAAGGTTTCCATTCACTTGAAGTAATGCTGTTTTTTTTTTTATCCCGAGTACAAATTTTTGCTTCTTGACTTTTTTTGCAAACAAAATTTTGCTTTCAGCCTCGGAGAATGTTAAATGGAAGTCAAGAAACAATTGTTGGGTTTGTTTCTTTGACTGGATGATAAGCAGTACCAAATAATGAAAGCTTGCCTTTTGGAATTTCTCTCCTGCTTCCTGCGATCTTAGAGATCCTGCTTCCCGCCCTTTCTTCTCCCGCCCCCTGTTTTACCACGCTCCTGCCCCTCTATCCTTACCCACTTTTCAAGGCATTCAACTGAGCTGATTTTATAATAATTTAACAACTTTAATACAAAGTTTGATACTTTTGATTTACAAAGAAAGACAACTGACAAGCAATTCTTCAAGTTTGCCACCTTTTGTCAAGTAAATCAAGTAAGTAAATAAAGAAGTCTAGTTGGAGAGGAGATGTCTTCAATATCAATGAAATAATCACAATAAGTACTCTTCACCATTGCCTTTAAATCAGATGAGCCTGATCTTTACATCACTGTGATTGAAAATTAGTAAACTAAAAATTCCAACTTGTAGCCACTTCCTGTATTGTCCATGCCCGCACGCACACTTCAATTATCTCAGAGCAGAAAGAAAGACAATGCTAATAGTTGCTTTACTTACTTTTTAAGTAATAAATAATCAGCACTTGGTTGAACTGGACGACAGTCTGCTCTTTGAACAACAACTCCTTCAATAGTTAGTTGAGCTGAAAACAGAAACTCAGCTTAGCTATGAATACTACTGTCTATAAGATAATATTATGGTATTAGTCAATATTAGAGTAGTTTGTTAACTACTACAACTAGTATTAACTTGTACATGTGGTATAATATACCCCCCTAACCTCTCTACAGTAATGAATAATAAAAAATCAGTTAATAATAAAGAATAGAGCAAAATCAGCAGCAGAAATTATGCACAAATAAAGTGACCGAAAATGAGTAAAACTCTAAGGAATTTATGCAAAATTAAAATTGAAAGTATCTTCCAAACCACTATCAGATTAATGAACAAGAACTCACATTTATCGACCTTTTCGTCCTCTTCAGTTGCAGAAGCTACAATTGAGGAAAAAGAAAAAACCTTTGAGATGCTCTTAAGACACATCAAATTCAAGGAAATTATACACAGTGCTGTTGGGTATTCTTAAGCAGACCATCTCATCTATCAATCAAAACATTTTTTCTCACTGTTGTTTATTACTATATTGTTATTATTATTTTCTATGGAATACAGGTTCTTTCTCTATGAAGATATAATATGAAAATACCTGGTGAACCTTCAGAAAACACTCCTATGGACTGCTCAACTTTGGACAAAACCATTTTGTAATCCCTTGGAACCTTGACATCTTGATCTTTGTCTTCTTTGTTTGCTAATGCATCAGATAGGTTAAATACAACCTAATGAAATCAAAAGTAAGTGAATTATCATGATTTAAAGAATAATATTTTAGGTCAAAATTAAATTCAAGTTAAATTTCTTGACAATGACGGATTCTCAATTCCCTTTGTCTCCCTTCCAAAATGTTATTTTGACCTTACTAGAACATAGAAAAAGGAAAGTTCATGCTAACACAGAAGCTAGCAGTTAACCCATGTGAATGTTCTAGCCAGACATTGACCCACTTAGTATAAAGCAAATGACTTGAAAGATTTCTCCCTTCTCCTTACTGAATAATGATGATGACAACAACAGCTTTTTAGTTTAAGGCACAAAATCTCATGAAAGCCATGAAAGTTCTAAACCCCTAGGATAGGCTACAAACAATAGTACGTTTTGAAACACTTCGATATTTTTTTTGGCACCAGTGGCTTGTCCTCATGGGTTAGCGATTTGTTTCATGATCTTTCACTAGTCAATTGCCTAGAGTCCAAGAATGTTAGTGTCGAGCACTGCATGGGTATGTTAAATAAATAAATATTAGACCCCTTAGGCAGGTATTTGAAAAAAGGACTCACATCTTACACAGTGATTTCTTTACCTCTGCATCCTGCATCCCTGACGCATAAAAATCCCCAAAGACGCAAAATAATTCATGGCATGGGTCCCATAGGACACAAAGAACAATTGATCAATTTCAAGATTTTTTGGGAGAATATCCTGTTCGTGTGATTTCAGTGGTTGTTGCTTAAAGACGCATATTTATTTTGGTCTTTTTTGTGCTTTAAATATATAGAAGGACCACATTTTAATCTCAGCAAACTGTAATAAAGAGTTTTGGCATCTGTCTCCAGATTAACTGTCTGGTTGCATAAAGGCCCAAGCATTTTCAATTTATGACTCCTTGTTTTTTTAAACCGGGACTCACTGGTTATGGACAGGGACTCATGATTTTTCACAAGATGAGTCCCAGGACTCACCATAACTATTTGTAACAAAATTACTCCTTACACAGTAAAAAGCACTAACCTCATTCCTCTGAGGATTACTGTTGACGAAGTCAAATTAAAGAGTTATTGTCACAGTGGCAGTTTATATTTTGTACAACTAAGGGGATACAAAGCTAGCAAGCCACTATTTTAACTAATAAAAGATAACCTTTCTGGTTATAATGAGGTTAAATAAATATTTATTTAAGAGAGTTAACAACAAGGAGCGCGAGCGTGGTCAGCGGTCGGTCGTTTGGCTCAAGCGCGGTCAGCCTTGCTTGCATCACCTCCATGTGCTCAGTTCAGTGTTTTCGTGGTGGCCATTCTCTTCGTTTAGCCTTTGGATCATTCTTTTACCCCCATTCCTCCCCCCCTTAATTCTTCCACTGTTAATCAGTGTGACGGGTGCCTGGTTTCATTGGCGTTGGGGCTAATGACTGGAAGGCGAGGGTTTGCCAGCCCTGGGGGCGTAACTCTGTCTAGGAGCTGGCCGTGCCATAGGTGGAAGCCTCTAGACATCCCGGGCACCCACCTCCACTCAGCGACGCAGTTGTTAATTGATGGGTTACTATTATGAAACATATTTAACTCAACCATAAAACTTCCACATATTTAACCCATCAGAACGTTTTCTTTCACTTTTTTGAGGACCATTTTTCTTTTACTTGTGAGAGATTAGTTTTTTTTCTGCACTTTTATTTCTGCTCATCAGGACTGAGAAAAATATCAAAATTTTTAAGGACATTTGGGGACAGTCAAAAGATTTCATGTTATATTTAAAACTTACTTTGTTATCTGAAGAGAACCAACTATTCCAGAAGCATCTGTATTTTCCATCCAAAAGTTGGAGAGATATTTAGGAACCTGTATAGGAATGTTTTAGTACTGTTATAACTATGACATAAAAAGACTAAATTAAGCCAGAGCCATTTAACTAGTAGGATCAATACCTGCTTCATTGATGAATTATCATACTGGGCCGAGTTGTTCAAAGCTGGGTTAAGATAACCCAGGGTTATTCGTGAGATTTGAATTCAGATTTGAAAGCTCAAAAAGCATTTCAGTTTTAATTTTTTTTGTCTACAAGTTGATGAATGGAAGCTCTAAAAATAGCAGAGAAAATTATCCGAGAAAATGCTTTTGAACACAAGGAAAAGAAACCCGCGTTAAATTTAACCCTGGGTTAAGCGCTAATCGGCTTTCGAACAACTGGGCCCTGGGGAATTTGCCATCAGCTCTGAATTGAATTGTTGATATTGACATGAGATCATTTTCTGTTACAAGCGATATGCATCTAAGGGCCTGTTTACATGGAGGTTGGGGTACCCCAGATAGGTGAGGTTACTAAATTACAGGGCACCCCACTTATTATGTAAACGTGATCAAATTAAAATGACAGATTATACGGACAGGCGGGTTACCCCACCTAAGCAGGTCACCTCACCTACCTGGGGTCCCCCACCTCTATGTAAACAGGCCCTAAATCCTGTGAAATGGCAGTCCATGACCATTGGCCTCTTTATTGCTGTCGCAGTGAGTGAACCTGAAGTGAACCAACGAGGCAGCTCTCTCATTGGCAAAAAATTACATTATAGGGGCATTCAATCACTTTTTCTTGCCAAATGCAAGGAATCATGGTTATGTGCGAATGAAAGATTTAGGATGCGCGATGGACTCGCAAGGAATTGTGGTTATGTGCGAATGGAAGATTTAGGATGCACAGTAGACTCACAAGGAATTGTGGTTATGCTGGAATGGGAGATTTAGAATGTGCAGTGGATTACCATGTGCTTTCTTCTTACACTGATTTTCAAGTACAATTTCAATAATTTGCAAATCTCGTTATGTATAGAAACAAAAGGTCTAATTAGCAAACAAACAACTTTGCACGTGATGCATACTTTTGCAGTTGGCCGACCCTTGTCGACTGAGAACCGAAGGCATTTATAATGAATTCATTAGAAGAATGAAAGAAAAGTTCGAAACCTCTGTATATTTGGATTGGTTTCTGGAAAACAGAACACAACCAAGACCAGCAAAATGGCACAGCATATGGACAAAAAATAGCCTCACTGGAGCAAGGAGTAGCCATTTTATATCTTTCAAGCATATTTTCACAAAATGCAATATTTCATAAATAAATCAGTGATATTATTCACTGTGGCTATATTGCCAGTAACTGGTCAAGATTTACAAAACACTAAATGACCAGCAGTCCGATATTGTGACTATAGTGATTATGAAGGTTAAGCACTGACGACACTGATTAGGGTTATAGGCACTGACAATACTAATTAGGGTTAAGCACTAACCATACTGATTAGGGTTAAGCCCTGAGAATAGTGACATGAGAGGACACAGAGGCTTTTTACTGGAAGTACCATCCCACGCAGGGATGTTTTCTCCGCAGGCAGCTAATCCGACTTAATCCCATTTAATATGTCGCACTCCTTGAAAGTGCAAAAATTTTCTTGTCGTGTATTAGATTTCAGATACATTTTCTTGATCTTCATTTCGCCCCAGAATAAATTAGTTTGCGCGCAAAGGGCTCCTAAAAAAATCACAAGGTTGGTCCCACTTCGAGTCCACCTTCTGGAGATACGCCGGCTTGGTAGCTGGAATACATTGCCGAGGCGAAGATCTGGCATTTTTTTCTCCTCGTCGTATTTTCTTCGCAACAAATGTTTATATTTGTAGTGAGAATGCAGGGCATATCGGTGGATTTTACTTCATGCGGCTTGCTACTTCTGAAAGAAGAGTGCTGGATTTCATCGTTTTGTTCATGTTTATTAGTGTTGGCAAATGTAAGGTAAATGAACCGACCACTGTAAGGTAAGAATTGAAGTTTTAAATTTGTTACTAGGCGAAAAATCGTGGAATTGGAATTCGTGAAACTCGTGAGTATTACCTCTGTTACCTAATGTCATGCGATGATTCCTCGCTTTTTCGATGCGTAACACGGATACAAGCGATAAATTTCTTTCGCAAAGTGAAGTATAATTTACTTAACGAGACCATTTGATAAATATTTCTCGTTATATGCTTTATTCATATTTGCTTGGCTTATTCAGGCTACATGCCAGGAGTTTGATGACAATGTTTGTGTGCTATAATTATGCTGATAAGTTTTTGCACCTTTACATTGAAACTCATGTAAGCCAAACGTTTATTAACCCTATAAGGTCCAGAGCCCTGAGCCCAGACTACCCCTGAAAATCCAGACAAAATGGCTGCCTCGTTAGAAAAACAAAGAGGACTGAAAATAATTCAAAATTATTTTGTCTTCCTTTTATTTTATCAAAGTGAAACTTCACAAAATCATTGCTATTATAATAAAGATTTATTTACACTTCTTAAATCTACAAGATGAAAATAATCCTCTCTATAAAAAAATTGCAAAGTCAAAGAATTGAGTAAACGACATGACCTTCAAATAGGACCTCAGCTATATACAGTTGATCAAGAGAGAATTTTAACTATATGTTGTCTTTTTCCTTCTCTTAGCTAATCAAAAGGGCTAGAGAAAAGATTTTGCCACGCAATTTTGCTTTCTACAGGTCATCTCATTGAACGTAAAGTGAAATTTTCAAGTTTCGTACGAGAATCAAAATTTGAATTTGCCGCCATTGCTGACATAACGCTACGTAACGACATGGAGAACTCAAAGATATATTTTACAAGTCAAACCTGCTGATACAAAGCTTCATTTTCTAAACCGTCAGACAAAATCGCTCAACTACTTCAAATATTATTCACATTTGTTCGCTCGCTATGTTATGAACAATAGATTCTGCGAAACAAAGACACGACTTGTTTTTATCCTACAGTGTACTTGAACAATGGTCTCCTTGCAAACAGTGCGTAAGGTGAACTGCCTAAATTAATGCTTCACAGCACTAAACATGGTTGATAATGAAGAACAAATTCTAATAAAAGATAAAGTCAAAGTTCAGTGTCTATTAAAACACTAATTTCCCCCATGCCACTGGGAAAAGCAGGATTGTTCGCCGCGCATTTGCCGACACAAGGGAACGCCGCACTGTGCACATCCATACGATGTCTCAAACGTGCGTCCTTCGTCGCGCTTTCGGCCGGCTTTCGCACACATGGCACAAGCTTTTTTCCTTCCTTGCAACTTGCCAAGAAAATGTCCTTTCAAGTTTTCTTCGGAAGTTAGAGTTTGGATTGCACGAGCGCCTGAACTTGACGGACGTTTGTATCCGTTGTAGCCGGCAATAGCAAAACACTCTTCTATTATGGAGGAACTTTCAACGTCTTTCGGGGCCCTAATATGGTGTCAAATTTTTAGGGGAAACAAAGCTTGATTTTTGGCCAAACAGACTATAGCTTTTTTGTCTTTGAAGAAAGTGCGAGGCAAACGTCCATGAGTACAGTGTGACGCAGTGATTCTTTAGGTAGAGCCAACAAACATAGGCTGCACTTTAGGTGGCACACCCATGGGTGCAGTGTAACCCAGTGATTCTTTAGGTAGAGCCAACAAACATAGGCTGCACTTTAGGTGGCACACCCATGGGTGCAGTGTAACCCAGTGATTCTTTAGGCAGAGCTAACAAACATAGGCTGCACTTTAGGTGGCACACCCATGGGTGCAGTGTAACCCAGTGATTCTTTAGGTAGAGCTAACAAACATAGGCTGCACTTTAGGTGGCACACCCATGGGTGTAGTGTAATGCAGTGATTCTTTAGGTAGAGCTAACAAACATAGGCTGCCCTTTAGGTGGCACACCCATGAGTGTGAAAACTAGCTTGCAAAAATTTCATGGTTGAAATAAAGAAAGATAATCCACTGTGAAGAACTCCCGAGGTTCAAAAAGCTCTTATAATACTAGCCTGCGAGCAAGCTCTCCTATTTGGGTAAGCGAAGTGAACCTCACGAGAACGCGCGAGCGAGGGGGCCGAGGAAAGGAGAGCTTGCAACGATCTCTCATAAATTTTCATTTCCACCCCAGAAACCCCGGGACTCTGCAAAGCGTGAAAACAGTCACTGCAAACGTGCCGCAGATTAGAAAAGTGACAAACGCCTGTCAAGTAAGTTAAGACTAAATATTATTAAATATTTCTACTACTTATTTATAAATCGCTTTTGCAACAGCATCAAAAGCAATGTTTTTATATGTTTTTTTTTCCACGGGGACATCGAACTTCAACATGTCCGCTCGGATAAGAACTCACTAATTTGGTTCTCATTTCGTTTACTTTTGAAAGTCATCGCTACTGCAGTGTAGAAGACTACTCCCCATCGCAATCACCAACAAAAACATCATATATTTGTATGTCTGGAACTGGAGAATAGCATTTTCTTGCACTTGGTTCTCTTAAGTTTTACTGCAGTTGCTTCCAACTCTTTCTCTTTTCCTTCTTTACAGTCACGCTACACAGCTACACTGTCAAATACATGTTTCTGAATTTTTCTACCCAGTAGAATTCAACTGGGCGAAGAAACCGATGTTTGAAAACAGTGCTTGAATCACTCTTCACTTTCACTCTCCCGGTTTTCAGAACTAAACAAGGTGCTTGACACAAACGAATACAAGTCAGTGATGAAGGGTTTTCATTTTCCTTCCACAAGAACTACAAACTCGATCCGACTTATCCTTGGCTCGCAATATTCTCTTTACGAGAATTACATCAAACCAGCCCGTCTGCTTTGAGGGCTGAAACAAGTTCTCAGTACCAATCTGATCCCCCTGAGAACCAAATTTGACACACAGACGAAGCGGGTGCCAGCTTAGCCCGTTATCAATCAAATTTGATTTCCGGAACGTCATTTTTCAGCCAATGGCATTTCCCTTCGTCTGGGCGAAGTACAAATGAAAATTTGTAAGGGATGGTTGCAAGCTCTCCTTTCGCCGGCCCCTCGCGGCTTCGCCGCTCGCTCGCGCGTTCTCGCGAGACTCGCTTCACTCGCCCAAATAGGAGAACCTGCTCGCAGGCTATTATAATACAGCTAGATTTAGCGAGTTTGTAACCGTCAAATACGTAGATTATTTGTCTTAGTGTTACCATTCACCGTACGATGTGTAGGCAACCAGTGATTTGCAACTCACATTAACTGCTAGAGGTTGACAAAATGAAACATTTCAGTTCAGTCCAATGGACTGAACTGATGCCACCTGTTCAGTTCAGATGTCAAGGAACCACTAATAAATCCCTTACCTTCACGAGCCATACTGCTCTTGAAACACCAGAACAGTCAACCTCTGACGCCATCGAGCTATTTGAATTGTTACTTCTTAGCATAAACCTCTAATAACAAATCTTTTTTCTGTTAAAAGTAGCCAAAATCGGCACAAGTTTGAAATGAAATTAACTATATGGGTCATTTACTAAAACTGAAGTGTATCACCAAAGAGACTCCCGCTGGGCAAACTGAGTGCAGACCAATAAAAACTCCCTCAAAAACTCCAACACCAAATGCTTTATTTGCATCACAATAAAGGAATTACAGTACTGCAAAAGCTATTAGTCTAAATTTAACTACTAATGCCGTCTCCTCAGGATCTTCGTTTTTCATTATTTTTTGCAAGGTAGAAGCGAGCGACTAATGATGAACCGCACGGGACAAAAGAAAGGGTACGGCAGTACTTGCCAGCGGACCAGGATTGACTTGGCAGAATATTTGAAAAAATGACCCACAGTGTATAGAGTGTTTTCACTCACGTGGCCAGCATCTATGCAAATTTATTTATCAATTTGACATGCCAGTGGAAAATTGTTAACAAGGGAACAACACAGGGAAGTGTCAGTGGCCCATATCTTTTCAACATATTTTTGAATGACCTAGAGATAGATGGGTACAAAGATATATCCTTGTTTAAATATGCAGACGATTTAACCGTCTTAGTCACGATTACTAAAGATTCCCCGGATATATCTGACATTGCCTTGTCCAAGTTTATGGATTGGACTGTTGCAAATGACATGCATTGTAACACTAGTAAATGTAAGGAGCTAATTATGCGTAAGAGAGGCAACTTAACAGTCTACCCTATGTCTCACAATATCAAACAATATAACAACATTTCTTTATTAGGCGTCACAATTCAAGGTAATTGTAAGTTTGGCTTGCATGTCAAGGCCAAGCTCCATGAAGCCAACAAGTGTTTATTTGTCATCAGAAGCCTACGTAAGGAAGGATATACACAAGATGAAATAGACCATCTCTTTAATTCAATTGTGATCCCTAAGTTATTATACGGTCTTTCAGTTTATGCTGCAAGTGTTTCCGAACTTACTGTTATACAAAGATTTTTAAAACGATGCTATAAGAGGCGTTATACGTTGGTTAATTACAACATATATGAACTTCTGGAGAAAAGCGAAAGACGCCTTTTTTATAACCTCAAACGCGATGACCATCCATTAAAAAGCTCCCTCCAAGGTACAAAGACTGTATTGTAAACCTTCGTTGGAAATTCATTGTCAGGCCCAGCATTAACACTGAACGTTTCAAAGATAGCTTTTTAATAGATTGATTTTTAAATATAATCTAGCTGTGTAAATACCCCATATGCATTTTTAATCAATTTAATCTTTTTTTATTCATCTTGATCATTGTAAATTTGTTACTTAGTCCCCAGGGCTCTCCCCCCTTGGGCGGAGCACTTAGTCCCCAGGGCTCTCCCCCCTTGGGCGGAGCACTTAGTCCCCAGGGCTCTCCCCCCTTGGGCGGAGCACTTAGTCCCCAGGGCTCTCCCCCCTTGGGCGGAGCACTTAGTCCCCAGGGCTCTCCCCTTGGGCGGAGCAGTCCTTAGGGTCCCCCCACTTAGGGCTCTCCCCTTGGGCGGAGCACTTAGTCCCCAGGGCTCTCCCCTTGGGCGGAGCACTTAGTCCCCAGGGCTCTCCCCTTGGGCGGAGCACTTAGTCCCCAGGGCTCTCCCCTTGGGCGGAGCACTTAGTCCCCAGGGCTCTCCCCCTTGGGCGGAGCACTTAGTCCCCAGGGCTCCCCTGGGCGGAGCACTTAGTCCCCCTTGGGCGGAGCACTTAGTCCCCAGGGCTCTCCCCTTGGGCGGAGCACTTAGTCCCCAGGGCTCTCCCCTTGGGCGGAGCACTTAGTCCCCAGGGCTCTCCCCTTGGGCGGAGCACTTAGTCCCCAGGGCTCTCCCCTTGGGCGGAGCACTTAGTCCCCAGGGCTCTCCCCTTGGGCGGAGCACTTAGTCCCCAGGGCTCTCCCCTAGTGGGCGGAGCACTTAGTCCCCAGGGCTCTCCCCCCGGAGCACTTAGTCCCCAGGGCTCTCCCCCTTGGGCGGAGCACTTAGTCCCCAGGGCTCTCCCCCTTGGGCGGAGCACTTAGTCCCCAGGGCTCTCCCCTTGGGAGCACTTAGTCCCCAGGGCTCTCCCCTTGGGCGGAGCACTTAGTCCCCAGGGCTCTCCCCTTGGGCGGAGCACTTAGTCCCCAGGGCTCTCCCCTTGGGCGGAGCACTTAGTCCCCAGGGCTCTCCCCTTGGGCGGAGCACTTAGTCCCCAGGGCTCTCCCCTTGGGAGAGCACTTAGTCCCCAGGGCTCTCCCCCTTGGGCGGAGCACTTAGTCCCCAGGGCTCTCCCCCCCTTGGGCGGAGCACTTAGTCCCCAGGGCTCTCCCCTTGGGCGGAGCACTTAGTCCCCAGGGCTCTCCCCCTTGGGCGGAGCACTTAGTCCCCAGGGCTCTCCCCTTGGGCGGAGCACTTAGTCCCCAGGGCTCTCCCCTTGGGCGGAGCACTTAGTCCCCAGGGCTCTCCCCCTTGGGCGGAGCACTTAGTCCCCAGGGCTCTCCCCTTGGGCGGAGCACTTAGTCCCCAGGGCTCTCCCCTTGGGGCGGAGTCCCAGGGTCCCCAGGGCTCCCCTCTCCCCTTGGGGGAGCACTTAGTCCCCAGGGCTCTCCCCTTGGGCGGAGCACTTAGTCCCCAGGGCTCTCCCCTTGGGCGGAGCACTTAGTCCCCCCAGGGCTCTCCCCCTTGGGCGGAGCACTTAGTCCCCAGGGCTCTCCCCTTGGGCGGAGCACTTAGTCCCCAGGGCTCTCCCCTTGGGCGGAGCACTTAGTCCCCAGGGCTCTCCCCCTTGGGCGGAGCACTTAGTCCCCAGGGCTCTCCCCTTGGGCGGAGCACTTAGTCCCCAGGGCTCTCCCCCTTGGGCGGAGCACTTAGTCCCCAGGGCTCTCCCCTTGGGCGGAGCACTTAGTCCCCAGGGCTCTCCCCTTGGGCGGAGCACTTAGTCCCCAGGGCTCTCCCCTTGGGCGGAGCACTTAGTCCCCAGGGCTCTCCCCTTGGGCGGAGCACTTAGTCCCCAGGGCTCTCCCCTTGGGCGGAGCACTTAGTCCCCAGGGCTCTCCCCTTGGGCGGAGCACTTAGTCCCCAGGGCTCTCCCCTTGGGCGGAGCACTTAGTCCCCAGGGCTCTCCCCTTGGGCGGAGCACTTAGTCCCCAGGGCTCTCCCCTTGGGCGGAGCACTTAGTCCCCAGGGCTCTCCCCTTGGGCGGGAGCACTTAGTCCCCAGGGCTCTCCCCTTGGGCGGAGCACTTAGTCCCCAGGGCTCTCCCCCTTGGGCGGAGCACTTAGTCCCCAGGGCTCTCCCCTGGGCGGAGCACCCCCAGGGCTCTCCCCTTGGGCGGAGCACTTAGTCCCCAGGGCTCTCCCCCCTTGGGCGGAGCACTTAGTCCCCAGGGCTCTCCCCTTGGGCGGAGCACTTAGTCCCCAGGGCTCTCCCCTTGGGCGGAGCACTTAGTCCCCAGGGCTCTCCCCCCCCTTAGTTGGGCGGAGCACTTAGTCCCCAGGGCTCTCCCCTTGGGCGGAGCACTTAGTCCCCCCCAGGGCTCTCCCCCTTGGGCGGAGCACTTAGTCCCCAGGGCTCTCCCCTTGGGCGGAGCACTTAGTCCCCAGGGCTCTCCCCCCCTTGGGCTTAGTCCCCAGGGCTCTCCACTTAGTCCCCAGGGCTCTCCCCCTTGGGCGGAGCACTTAGTCCCCAGGGCTCTCCCCCCTTGGGCGGAGCACTTAGTCCCCAGGGCTCTCCCCTTGGGCGGAGCACTTAGTCCCCAGGGCTCTTAGTCCTTAGTCCCCAGGGCTCTCCCCTTGGGCGGAGCACTTAGTCCCCAGGGCTCTCCCCCTTGGGCGGAGCACTTAGTCCCAGGGGCTCTCCCCCAGGGCTCTCCCCTTGGGCGGAGCACTTAGTCCCCAGGGCTCTCTCCCCCCTTGGGCGGAGCACTTAGTCCCCAGGCTCTCCCCTTGGGCGGAGCACTTAGTCCCCAGGGCTCTCCCCTTGGGCGGAGCACTTAGTCCCCAGGGCTCTCCCCCTTGGGCGGAGCACTTAGTCCCCAGGGCTCTCCCCTTGGGCGGAGCACTTAGTCCCCAGGGCTCTCCCCTTGGGCGGAGCACTTAGTCCCCAGGGCTCTCCCCTTGGGCGGAGCACTTAGTCCCCAGGGCTCTCCCCCTTGGGCGGAGCACTTAGTCCCCAGGGCTCTCCCCTGGGCGGAGCACTTAGTCCCCAGGGCTCTCCCCTTGGGCGGAGCACTTAGTCCCCAGGGCTCTCCCCTGGGCGGAGCACTTAGTCCCCAGGGCTCTCCCCCCCTTGGGCGGAGCACTTAGTCCCCAGGGCTCTCCCCTTGGGCGGAGCACTTAGTCCCCAGGGCTCTCCCCTTGGGCGGAGCACTTAGTCCCCAGGGCTCTCCCCTTGGGCGGAGCACTTAGTCCCCAGGGCTCTCCCCCTTGGGCGGAGCACTTAGTCCCCAGGGCTTAGTCTCCCCCTTGGGCGGAGCACTTAGTCCCCAGGGCTCTCCCCCCTTGGGCGGAGCACTTAGTCCCCAGGGCTCTCCCCTTGGGCGGAGCACTTAGTCCCCAGGGCTCTCCCCTTGGGCGGAGCACTTAGTCCCCAGGGCTCTCCCCTTGGGCGGAGCACTTAGTCCCCAGGGCTCTCCCCCTTGGGCGGAGCACTTAGTCCCCAGGGCTCTCCCCCTTGGGCGGAGCACTTAGTCCCCAGGGCTCTCCCCTTGGGCGGAGCACTTAGTCCCCAGGGCTCTCCCCTTGGGCGGAGCACTTAGTCCCCAGGGCTCTCCCCTTGGGCGGAGCACTTAGTCCCCAGGGCTCTCCCCTTGGGCGGAGCACTTAGTCCCCAGGGCTCTCCCCTTGGGCGGAGCACTTAGTCCCCAGGGCTCTCCCCTTGGGCGGAGCACTTAGTCCCCAGGGCTCTCCCCTTGGGCGGAGCACTTAGTCCCCAGGGCTCTCCCCTTGGGCGGAGCACTTAGTCCCCAGGGCTCTCCCCTTGGGCGGAGCACTTAGTCCCCAGGGCTCTCCCCTTGGGCGGAGCACTTAGTCCCCAGGGCTCTCCCCTTGGGCGGAGCACTTAGTCCCCAGGGCTCTCCCCTTGGGCGGAGCACTTAGTCCCCAGGGCTCTCCCCTTGGGCGGAGCACTTAGTCCCCAGGGCTCTTAGTCCCCAGGGCTCTCCCCTTGGGCGGAGCACTTAGTCCCCAGGGCTCTCCCCTTGGGCGGAGCACTTAGTCCCCAGGGCTCTCCCCTTGGGCGGAGCACTTAGTCCCCAGGGCTCTCCCCTTGGGCGGAGCACTTAGTCCCCAGGGCTCTCCCCTTGGGCGGAGCACTTAGTCCCCAGGGCTCTCCCCTTGGGCGGAGCACTTAGTCCCCAGGGCTCTCCCCTTGGGCGGAGCACTTAGTCCCCAGGGCTCTCCCCTTGGGCGGAGCACTTAGTCCCCAGGGCTCTCCCCCCTTGGGCGGAGCACTTAGTCCCCAGGGCTCTCCCCTTGGGCGGAGCACTTAGTCCCCAGGGCTCTCCCCCCTTGGGCGGAGCACTTAGTCCCCAGGGCTCTCCCCTTGGGCGGAGCACTTAGTCCCCAGGGCTCTCCCCCTTGGGCGGAGCACTTAGTCCCCAGGGCTCTCCCCTTGGGCGGAGCACTTAGTCCCCAGGGCTCTCCCCCTTGGGCGGAGCACTTAGTCCCCAGGGCTCTCCCCTTGGGCGGAGCACTTAGTCCCCAGGGCTCTCCCCCTTGGGCGGAGCACTTAGTCCCCAGGGCTCTCCCCCCCGGAGCACTTAGTCCCCAGGGCTCTCCCCTTGGGCGGAGCACTTAGTCCCCAGGGCTCTCCCCCTTGGGCGGAGCACTTAGTCCCCAGGGCTCTCCCCTTGGGCGGAGCACTTAGTCCCCAGGGCTCTCCCCTTGGGCGGAGCACTTAGTCCCCAGGGCTCTCCCCCAGGAGCACTTAGTCCCCAGGGCTCTCCCCCTTGGGCGGAGCACTTAGTCCCCAGGGCTCTCCCCCACTTAGTCCCCAGGGCTCTCCCCCTTGGGCGGAGCACTTAGTCCCCAGGGCTCTCCCCTTGGGCGGAGCACTTAGTCCCCAGGGCTCTCCCCCCTTGGGCGGAGCACTTAGTCCCCAGGGCTCTCCCCCCTTGGGGGAGCACTTAGTCCCCAGGGCTCTCCCCTTGGGCGGAGCACTTAGTCCCCAGGGCTCTCCCCTGGGCGGAGCACTTAGTCCCCAGGGCTCTCCCCTTGGGCGGAGCACTTAGTCCCCAGGGCTCTCCCCTTGGGCGGAGCACTTAGTCCCCAGGGCTCTCCCCTGGGCGGAGCACTTAGTCCCCAGGGCTCTCCCCGGAGCACTTAGTCCCCAGGGCTCTCCCCTTGGGCGGAGCACTTAGTCCCCAGGGCTCTCCCCCCTTGGGCGGAGCACTTAGTCCCCAGGGCTCTCCCCTTGGGCGGAGCACTTAGTCCCCAGGGCTCTCCCCCCTTGGGCGGAGCACTTAGTCCCCAGGGCTCTCCCCCTTGGGCGGAGCACTTAGTCCCCAGGGCTCTCCCCCTGGGCGGAGCACTTAGTCCCCAGGGCTCTCCCCCCTTGGGCGGAGCACTTAGTCCCCAGGGCTCTCCCCCTTGGGCGGAGCACTTAGTCCCCAGGGCTCTCCCCTTGGGCGGAGCACTTAGTCCCCAGGGCTCTCCCCCTTGGGCGGAGCACTTAGTCCCCAGGGCTCTCCCCCTTGGGCGGAGCACTTAGTCCCCAGGGCTCTCCCCTTGGGCGGAGCACTTAGTCCCCAGGGCTCTCCCCTTGGGCACAGTCCCCAGGGCTCTCCACTTGGGCGGAGCACTTAGTCCCCAGGGCTCTCCCCTTGGGCGGAGCACTTAGTCCCCAGGGCTCTCCCCCCTTGGGCGGAGCACTTAGTCCCCAGGGCTCTCCCCTTGGGCGGAGCACTTAGTCCCCAGGGCTCTCCCCTTGGGCGGAGCACTTAGTCCCCAGGGCTCTCCCCTTGGGCGGAGCACTTAGTCCCCAGGGCTCTCCCCTTGGGCGGAGCACTTAGTCCCCAGGGCTCTCCCCCCTTAGTCCCCAGGGCTCTCCCCTTGGGCGGAGCACTTAGTCCCCAGGGCTCTCCCCTTGGGCGGAGCACTTAGTCCCCAGGGCTCTCCCCTTGGGCGGAGCACTTAGTCCCCAGGGCTCTCCCCTGGGCGGAGCACTTAGTCCCCAGGGCTCTCCCCTTGGGCGGAGCACTTAGTCCCCAGGGCTCTCCCCTTGGGCGGCACTTAGTCCCCAGGGCTCTCCCCTTGGGCGGAGCACTTAGTCCCCAGGTCCCCCCCTCCCTTGGGGAGCACTTAGTCCCCAGGGCTCTCCCCTTGGGCGGAGCACTTAGTCCCCAGGGCTCTCCCCTTGGGCGGAGCACTTAGTCCCCAGGGCTCTCCCCTTGGGCGGAGCACTTAGTCCCCAGGGCTCTCCCCCCTTGGGCGGAGCACTTAGTCCCCAGGGCTCTCCCCTTGGGCGGAGCACTTAGTCCCCAGGGCTCTCCCCCTTGGGCGGAGCACTTAGTCCCCAGGGCTCTCCCCTTGGGCGGAGCACTTAGTCCCCAGGCTCTCCCCTTGGGCGGGGCACTTAGTCCCCAGGGCTCTCCCCTTGGGCGGAGCACTTAGTCCCCAGGGCTCTCCCCCCCTTGGGCGGAGCACTTAGTCCCCAGGGCTCTCCCCTTGGGCGGAGCACTTAGTCCCCAGGGCTCTCCCCTTGGGCGGAGCACTTAGTCCCCAGGGCTCTCCCCTTGGGCGGAGCACTTAGTCCCCAGGGCTCTCCCCCTGGGCGGAGCACTTAGTCCCCAGGGCTCTCCCCCCTTGGGCGGAGCACTTAGTCCCCAGGGCTCTCCCCCTTGGGCGGAGCACTTAGTCCCCAGGCTCACTTAGTCCCCAGGGCTCCCCTTGGGCGGAGCACTTAGTCCCCAGGGCTCTCCCCTTGGGCGGAGCACTTAGTCCCCAGGGCTCTCCCCTTGGGCGGAGCACTTAGTCCCCAGGGCTCTCCCCTTGGGCGGAGCACTTAGTCCCCAGGGCTCTCCCCCCTTGGGCGGAGCACTTAGTCCCCAGGGCTCTCCCCTTGGGCGGAGCACTTAGTCCCCAGGGCTCTCCCCTTGGGCGGAGCACTTAGTCCCCAGGGCTCTCCCCCTTGGAGCACTTAGTCACTTAGTCCCCAGGGCTCTAAGAAGGGAAAAACAAAAACAATATAAATAAACTTACCTTTTTACTTACCTTTTGTTAGGTATCTTAAGTGTTTTTGTGTGTATTTTGGACAGTTAGTTTACGCTGAGAAATTTAGCTTTGGGTAAGGTTTCGTTTTGTTTACGAAACCAACCTTTCTTTACTAAATTTAAAAGCGTAAACTTCTTTTAGATGGTGATATTTTCGGTCTGTCAGGCCTTGAGAGGTTTATTTTATAACTAAATACAACATGCAGTTTTTTTGGTATATATTAAACCAGAATTGTTAGAGAGGCCATAAACCTCACTTTGAAGTTTTCTTGAAAAAAGATGTAACATGAAAAGAAATATAGCTTAATTGATGAGCCTCGAGACCTTATTAAAAATAATGACCGAGCGCGTACTTTTCCATAGTTTTTGAAAAGCAGGTTATCATTATGGTCACTGAATTGAAACAGTAGTTTATTATTTCTAATAATGATCTTCTGTTCCACCTCAACGACCTCTTCTTAAAATTTATTTAAAATAATAACCTGTTCAAAACAATGGAAAATTGCATGAAGATTCGACTAACCGACTGTGTTGTGCAAAAAATGAACTTACCATATAGGTTTGGTATATACTGAATAAATGACAGACACACAAATGAGTTGGCTGCATATCCTTGTTAAGGACCGTGGCAGTACGTTTATTGTTATTTTGAAGACTTCCTTGCAAGGCAAATTGTTCTGCTTTTCCTTATGGTCGGGTAGTACCTGTTAAAAAATGGAAAGTGTTATTTGTTGTTGTAAATATCACCGTAAAAACGTCTAAGAATTGCACTCCAAATTAACCTTATTTTCTTGTTTAACTGGTTTCTCGTTACCTTCACTTTTATTCACACCTGTCTTGCCTGTCTGTCGACTATTATCTTATGTCAGCCTGAACCGTCCCGGGAGCATTGTAATTCTCTGCTGGTGCAAGCTAAGCACTTTACGCCAAAATTGCCATAAGGCCAACAGTTGGTTCACGTTTTGCATCCCGTTTGTGCGGCATAAAAGCATAATTTAAATTCAAATCGTTCATTTCTTAATAAGGTCGCAGTTAATCAATTATAAAAGCATATAGTCTGAGTCAGAGTAATAAAAAACTGTCCAACGTTTGACGTTTATTTTATATTTGTAGCCACTGAAGTGAACACTTCTTTAATCAAAGCAAAAAATTCTAACTACATAGCATCAACAAAATAGGCCTATTTGACCCTAACATACGCAATTTGCGTTTATCTTGTTGACTATACCGTAAACCTTTATTACATATTTGTCCTTCCAGTTCAACATTTATCGAGCCCACATAACAAAGGGACCATGCATTTTCACAGGTAACTTCGGGCGACAATAACGCACAGAAGAAACATAAAGTTCAACTAAGAACAAACCTGTCGTTTTCGAGGAGGCAAAAGAGATTCTTGACTTTCATTCCAGACCAGAGATCGCCTAGCTGAGTTTGATCTTCACTGTACCGCAGGCAATGAAAGGTAAGGAGGTTTCTGGCATATAAACACAGTTAAATCAACTTGAAATTGGTGTCACCATTTATACGGTCGCTCGATTAAAATTCAAACCAGCGTGAGAAATGTTTTTGATAAATCTTTTCTTGAAACTGTATGTGAGAAAAGCACGTACTCTATGTTCAACAATGGGCAATCAAAGCATAGGTTGGTCACATTCAAAGAAGAAACGTTTGCCGACTCGCTCGATTACATAACGTTGAAAACATTACTAGTGGATAAGTATGGGACTTGACAATACATTGAGAAAAACAGTACTCCGTTCATCAATGAACAATTAGACTAACGCTTGAATTAGACGCATTCAGAAAAAAAAATGCCGATTTGATTAAAATTTAACAAATCGATACAAAACTGGCTAGTGAATGAGTAGACAATAGGCCTTTCGCCCCAAGAGAAATTGAAAACAATGCTAATGCAAATTTTGGAGGGACAACAAAGAGTATTATGGTATTTTTGAAAAAAGGCCTATAGCCGTGTGAATTACCACAAGCTAGCCCCTGAATAAATTTAAAAGTACCGGGAAAGAAACATACAAACTTTTCAAACTTCTCGGTCGACAATAAAAGCGCAGAAAGTTAAGGAAAACTAGTGTTCAAGAATTGCTAGCACAAGAACCATTTTGACTCCTAACATTTGATTGCTCAGTGATGTTGATCACCACTATCAGCTATTTGACAAAACTAATGAATATGCGAAGACTAACAATATCCTGTTACGCACTCGCTCGTCACGACTAAAGTTAAAGGTGCGCAAAAGCGAGAATACAAGCTTTAAAAACTGTTAGGTAGACAAAAATAATCATTCATTCGAAAAGCGCAGCAAGTTGAGGAAAACTTTTGCTTAAAATTGCCAGTTAAAAAAATCACTTCTATCACACTGACAGATGAAAAGCTCGCGTTCAACGAAAATGCCGCGAGAAACACAATATTGAGGAGGTCATTGATCATAGCATGGGGTTATTAGTTTCTGGGATCACAAGAATAGTGGAGCGGATTTATGTGATCACATGCATCAGGCCCGGCTGGTACAAACTCTTCCCCCAAGCTGGTCATTTCGTTTTCGTTTATAACTTCGCTTGATTTTTCTCGATCGGGAGACCACCCTTCAAAGCAACTGGGACCCTCTCCCTTGTCTCTTTTTTTCCTCCCTCCCCTCCCCTCCCTTTTTGTGCCTACAATCAGGCTAATTAATACCTAATAATGTGAATCAAGAGTTCATAGTGAAGAATAAGCAATTCATTCATAGGAAGAGGGAGGAATATTCCGGTATTTATGCTATATAAGAGAGATTAAGATTCACGTTTACCACAAACGGCAAACGTCATACTCAAGTTGAGAATTTCTCAGAATAGAAAATAAGCAGATAAAAACAGTCCTGAACGATTCCTCTGGTTAAAACTGGCATAAAACTACTTATTCTTGTACAGAAGCAATGAAGAGGAAACGGAAAATAAGGGAGAAACTTGATCACGTGGTACAAATTCACGTCTGCCGTTTGGCGTAAACGTGAATCTTAATCTCTCTATAGGTATATGAAACCCCAGAAACTGTCCCGTATAAACTGCACATTTCGCTTGAGATAAGACGCGGCTTAGCTAAGATGTGTCTTCTTCATCTACAACTTTAATTTCTAACAGTTTCCCATTATAAAGATATGATCATCTAGAGCTCACAGCATTGACAGATCAGGAAAGCTGGAGGTCTAAAAAATGCCGCCATGTTGGTAGATGGATCTAAGAACAGTTGTTAAGGGCTGTTTATCAGTTCTCTCTTCATCAGGTCTATTTATAGTTACAGTCTTTGTTTTTCTCCATCAAAATTATATCACTGACTCAAGTGCTCTAAGCCGAATGATAAGGTGAAACGTCGCGAAAAGCTATTTGGTCATTTGCAGGTAGTTTTATTTTTTTGTTTTTTAAAAAAACAAACATAAAAAAAGATCTGACTTAGAAATTTGTCAATAACGTGAGGAAATACTTGATACTTAATATTATCAGTATTCCGTATACCGGCACTTGATTTTATACTTTCTGTAACTGACATCAGTCAATTTTCAGAGTCTAATACATATATTTGCCAGCCTGTTATGCAGGCTAGGTGATGACCAGCGTCTTCTCTCTTTAGCTACGCCCTGTAAAGATAGCCGATACAATTTGACTGTCGATAATCGATTCTTTGTGATGAATTTTTGACGTTTTCCAACGCTATTTCTAATTTCGACAATTAACCTCTTTAAATAAGGCTACTAAATAAATTATTAAATGGAGCTAGAAAGAAAAATTATTTACAGTATACAACTGTTGTTGCTATGAATTATGCATATATTATCGGAGGTCTTGTAAATTAATTGTGCTTTCTGGATAAGTGTCTCCGTTCCCTTCGTCTTGCTCTGAAGAGCTTTGATTGTCCATATATGGAGATAAGCCTTCTTTTTCCATAACTTCACTTTGCGCAGACGCACCGGGTAGCGTTGAACTAGATTCTAAAGGAATCTCAATGGTGTTACCATGGTTACCACATGTATTGACATCCACATGTTCCACTTCCGGTACATGAGCTGTTGTTGAATCAGTTACTGGTCCGTGGGATAAATTGATTTGAAACGAATCCCTGGGAATATGAACCGTGGCAATTCCCTCAGGGGACTGCTGGATTTGAGCCACTAAGACGTCAGCCTCATTTTCAGTGTCTGAGGACTTGACTTCATCCTGCAAACCAACAGATGTCAAATTACAATCGCTTTTTTTTGGCATAATAATTATGCAACTTCAGGAGCTCAAAATGAAGGTTTATGAAATGTCTTACGTTAAGAAGCCAAGGATCCAGATGCAAGCGAATAGCTTTTGAAGCTCAGGTATGCGCAGAAAGCAAAATTTATCTCCTCCACTCTTCTTCTGCTTTTCTTCCTCCACTTTTTTTTCTTTTACTGGGCATTTTAGAAGGCTTCATTTTGGTGGGAAAAGCTTTTAATTTAGGAAAGCATTTAGGATCTTGCGATTAGATGAAAGGAAAGGTCGGCGGGTAGTGGAACAAGAGGAATTTTCAGGTTAACGTTACGTGTTTTTTGCCCTTTTCTCCGGCCTCCTTGACTGGATCTTGTTCATTCTGATATGGTTTGAAGATCTCTTCACCCTGCACAAGTGAGATGACAAAGTTGTCCTGATGACGTCACAAGCTGTAGAAGGGACTCGGATACACACGGGAGGTTCAGGGGCGAATGGCTTAACATACGAAACTTACAAACAAACCTGAAATATAACAGCAGGCGGCGCAAACTGATCCTCAGGGTGAACATCTCGAAAGTCAAGAGTTCTGGACCTTTTACGAGACCGACCTGATGACACAACACTTTTAACAGCAGGGTGTCCTCCAGTTCCATCTTGTCCCGCTTCACTTGTTATATGACTCATCATGCTGGTTATACACAAATCAAAGTTTCCAGAGAGCTTGGTTCCGTCCACTCCAACCACCTCTGTCCTTACCTGGGCGGCAGGTGAAATTGTGTCATCACTAGTACTTCTCACGACGAACTCCGTTACATCAAGTTTTGTATTATTTTCTAGGTCCTCGGTAACAAATTGCTCTTGTTGAACTGAGATTGGCACTTGAATTCCTGATATACTTGCTTCCTTCATTTCTCCATCTTCTGACTGTTTCTTTTCTGTTTCCAATGCAAGTTCAGTCGAAGGAGACACAAGTGGGATGCCTGTGGAAAGTGAGTTGCCTGTGGAAGTAACCAGGGCACACAATGTGTTTGGCTGCAATGAAGCGGGTATATGAATACCAACTGCTGAAAGACGTGCAGCATCATCAAGGTTAAAATTGCTTGGGTGGAAAGAACCAATGGTGGTGTACATGACTTCGGGTTCTGTTTCACTAGCATTGCTCCCGCAGCTAACTACACCAAGCTCTGCAGGCATGTCACCTTGGGAAGCATCATTGAAATCAACTGTAGGAAAAAAAGGAAGGTAGAAAATGTAACCACAGTATAATAAAGAACATTTAGAGCAAGGAGGAAAGGTAGGGGACAAAGACAGAACAATAACAAACTTGAAGGAGGTCATGTGGTTACAGCTGCCAAATGGAATATCGCTTACCACTTGTTTTACATTTTCCTTTAAGCTTTTTATTCATGCCTTTGTTGAGTTCAAAGCGTAACAGAAAAGCTATTTCTGCAGGCAGCAGATAAAGTGTATATCATCATGCACTGGGCAACCTAACCAATTCAAGTTTTTCTATCAACAGGTAAGCACCAAAAGTACCCTAACTTGCGCATGCTTCAAAATCTCTTTTTATCCATATGAATAGTACAGGTAATTGAATGTCCAAATGTTGATTTCATTCTTTATAGGCGAGAGCATTAACTTTATTGGCACAACTTCATGTATAAGTTCTTACCCACTACGGCCTTCATTCCATGTCGCTTTTGATGGGCCCTTAAGTTAGCAGCAGTGGTGTAGGTCTTTGCACAACCATCAAAATCACACTTGAATGGTTTCTCACCAGTGTGTTTACACATGTGTACATTAAGACTACTTCCTGCAGTAAATGCCTTGTTGCACCCTTAAAAAAAATAAACAGGCACATTAAACTTCTCTATCTTAGGGGCTGTTTATATGATACCAGAATGACTTTCATTCGGGAATGAGTTTAATTCCAGAATGAAGTTCGTAATGCATTCACATCATAAAATTCACTGGTTTGGCTTATTCTTGCTTGCATGGTTTTTGCATCACATCAGATACGCATGTGCCACTTACCCCAGACTACACAATTTGTGATTTAGACACTGTTTACAATCCAGAATGAAGTTCGTTTTCAGTTTACATGATACCAGAATGAAATTTCATACCAGAACAAGAATTTCATTCATTCGGATTGAAAACCGGAATGACTTGTGTGGGAACCAAAAGGTTGTTTCAGCATCATGTAAACAAATGCAGAAAAATTATATTAAGATTGGGTGAACTCTTTCCTGAATGAAAGTCATGTGAATAGTCTCTTGCTAACTATCCAGACTGTTCACAGTCTGCTGTTTTTCTATAAGATTGTCAGAATCAAGTTTCAAATGTACCATTTCAAATTTACTTTGGGAGCAGGGGATCTATGGTTGGGAAGAGGCGAGAACAACTTTTAGTAAATTTTATTAGTATAGGTAATAGCATGATTTTAGTGATATTTGGCATAAATAACACAAGTGATATTTGAAATTGTTATACGTAATTTCACGCGCCGTTAGGCGAGTGAAATTTGAGACAAGTTTGAAATATCACAAGTGGTATTTATGCCAAATATCACGTGCAAATCATGCTATTATTTGTTTATACTATGACCCGCAAAAGGTTTGTAATTTTTACATGTAGGTATTTCAAATTAAGCTGAAATACCACTGCTCTAAGCCAATCAAATTGCAGAAATTTTTCATATAGTAGTATAAATAACATAATAAAATATTTCTGTTTTTCTCACCTCCCTCCCTCATACTACTATAAATTCTGACACCCACCCCCTCGCTACATGGGACCAAACTAGCCACCCTGACCCGTAATGATAAGTACTCAATGACAACTATCTTTATGGAAAAATAGGGGATCATGAACAGTTTAAAAGTTATCCAGTTTTGGTGGGCACCTCAAATTCGCAGTAATGGGAAATTCAAATTTTGCAAGACTTGAATTTCAGTCTCTAGGAAAAAAATAAAGTTATTGTGATTTCTCAGAGTATGGTACATGGCTATGAATGACTGAATAGCATCAATTCTTAAAATTAAAATTAACATTTTGTCTCCAGTGCTTGAGGAGAGATTATTGTGTCCCATTCAATTTCCAAGAGAAGGTTTTTGCACATCCTTTTTTTATTGTAAAGAGATAATTGGCAAAAAAAGGTACGCATAATAAACTTCATTTAGGAAAACAACCTTACCGTCCACAGGGCAAACATAAGGTTTTTCTCCTGTATGGACAAGCATGTGGGTCTTTAAATGACTTGATCTTGTGAATGATTTAAGGCAGCCTTCATGGAGGCACATAAATGGTCTCTCTCCTGTGTGTTTCCGCATATGCCGCTTAAGTTTATAAGCACTTGTGAAAGACCAGCCACATCCCTGAACAAAAAAGACACTGTGAGATGAATCAAATCTCTACAACAATCACTGTCAGACAGGAAAGAGAGACATTTAGGGGAGTAGGGTATCTAAAATACATGTAGGGTAAAAATGGTTAAAGGGCACCTTGAGCCAAAGAGGCCCATAAGGCCAGAGTGTATAACGGAAGAACACAGGGTATACCTGCCAACTTTTTACGTTTACAGGCGTGACATTTTTTACCTTAAGAGTGCCAAGATTTTTTGTAGGGTCCGATAATATCCGAAGATGTCCGAAGAAGATCTGAAGACTTCCGAAGACGTTACCACAGGTGAGAGTAGGTGTGAGATCCAAGTTTTCGATCTGCAGGCGTGACAATCACGCCTTAGGCGTGACACTTGGCAAGTATAACAGAGGTATTACCAGTCCCTACTGGATAGAAAGCTAGTCTATCGCAGGGTTATACCCACCAGTGTGCAGTCGGCACTCATTTATACACTGTGGTGAAGTGAGACATAGAGAGAGGTTTGACTGTAAACATATGATAGTCATACCTGTACTTCACAGTGAAATGGCCTTTCACCCGTATGTGACCTCAAATGCAGCTTTAACTTCGATGCCTTTGTAAACCTTTTCTCACATCCATCTACAGGGCATGCATGTGGTCTTTCTCCACTGTGAATCTTCATGTGGGCTGTTAAAGTCCCATTGGCAGAGAACACCTTACCGCAACCCTCCATTTCGCATTTATATGGCTTGTTCTCTGTTTGATGTCTTCTTTCGTGAACTTTTAGCTTGTGTGCTGTAGGAAATGTCTTGTCACAGCCTTCGTATCTGCACATGTGGGTGTCTGTTCTATAGTGGGCTCTGACATGTGTCTTCAAGTTGTAAGCAGTGGTGAAACACTTGCCACATCCTTCATGGGTGCACTGTTAAATAAAAAAAGTCCACCAGTCATCCAATTTGCAACATTTTTATATCCTACAATCAAATCCAGGCTTTTAAAAGATACCGGTAATCAACTCTCTTGACAGCATGCAGAGAAAGTTGTGTAGTGGATTTTGCTATCGGGCTAGTGATTTTTCGTAACTTGCCTGAAGGCAAGTGCTGTCTTTTGGGGAAATTCAAATTACAGAAGGATTGTAATCAATCCTGCTAATTAAAAAGGGTTTTGGGGCTAGTTGAAATGGCTTGTGGTCTAGTACATGCTAACTACAGCTTGCCCAAATGGCAGACTGTAAAACTGACTTTCTTTGCACCCTGCTTAACTCTCCAGGCTTCAGGAAGCCTCTTCTAGGCTCCAAGATAGTAATGTGAGGTTTTGCAGTAAAAATGCTTAAGGATTGGGGAAAGAGAGCCACTTTCCCTTCCTCAGATTGCACACATCATATTTTTGCTTGGCTTGTTATAATTTTGCAACATCCCAACTATCTCAGAGTCTGGCACAGGCTAGACTTCATCTAGACTAAATCCTTCCCTTCTTTTCTGTGGTTCCCACCTATCTGTCCACAACAACAGAAGTAGAGGTCAAGTATATACTACATTTACCCTTAGTACTTGAAAATTGAGCGTGTGGCGTCGATCTGTTAAAACCAAATAAGGCTGTGCAAAAAACCTACCAGAAATGGCTTCTCTCCAGTGTGGCCTCGAGCGTGCCTCTTCAATTTGTATGATGTTGTGAATGCCCATTCACACCCTTCTTGAGGACACTGAAATCAATAAAAAAGGCCTTAATTTGATCAACGAAATCCAACTAGGCGACCATTTGTTATGATGTGCCAAATTTTACAAATCTCAAAATAGAAGACTTTTTTTTTTTTTTAATTTCTTAGATACCTTGAAGGGCCTTTCCCCTGTATGCACTAGCATATGAAGCTTCAATTTAGATGCTTTGGAACACACTACATTACAGTCAGGGTGTGGGCACACATGGCGTTTGCCATCACTACACTGTTCCTCATCCTCCTGTTGATGCAAATTACCACAACAATGTTATTATCTTTCATTAGTGACTGTGCAATACTGCACCATACTGCATGTCTAACACTTATATCTGATTTTGTCTACAGAGAACCTTGTTTACGAGTTATAATAAAGAAAATACAAAACTTGGACTAGCCTGTGAATACAGCCTGACTTGTCACCTGCTCTCTGCCATCTGGGACATTTTACAATAGGGAGACATTATTTGCATTTTGATCCAATAAATTCCATACCAATAACACAATTCTGTCCAGGATCTGGCCAGAGACTCTAACGAGGCCCTTCTCAGGTAAAATCGCGACAAGCAACATGGCCTTGAAATGGCGACATGAGACAAATAAAATGGTGACAAACAACACAAGGGGTTGAAATAATATTGCAACAGTGATGAAGACAATTTAAGCGCAAAAACAATAATAAATTGTACAATGCCAACAGGGACATGGCTTCCTCCTCAATGCATGAAACGACTGGTTTTGAAAATCAAACTAGGGAAAGCATACCCACCCTAAGACGGCCTATTAAACTGGTTAATATGGTTAACTCATTCAGCTACTGCTCATGAATAACATACAAAACACAAAAGGTCCTAAAGATCAAACGTTACGAATGCACTGGTCTACCAAGAAACTCTCATTTCTCTGTAACATATTTGCTTTTAATTACAAGAAGATTTCGAGTTTCACCAGCACCAAATTAGGAGCAGAACTCAAAATTTTACAATAATCAACAAAGATAAACAGAAACTCAACATACTTATTTCTAAAACCCCATCACTTTCAGATTAATATGACAGTATGTTAAAACCTTGATTCAAGTCACCATGAAATTTTTAAAGGAAAAAGTTTACTTACAGACAAAATAAATTTTCACCAGTGAGCTGCTGGAGGTTGGATTAGTTGAAAATTAAGCATGCCTCAGAGATACAGCGTACTAACTGACCAACCTAATGTTGCGGAAACATTGCTTACTGTCTTAAAGATTCTTGTATGCATCTGGAAAATTGTATTTGACCTACTTATGACTGGACGGAGTTCAAATACCTGTTCATCTTGTGATGTTTCATCCACCTCCATGCCACTACTTCCATCACGCGTCATGTTGATGTGAATTGCCTGGTTTCCTGTCACTCCTGGTACCAGCATTCCACTCAGCAACACCTGTTGCTGATCTGTCAAAATCACATTTCTGGTGAGATCTGCTGAGGAGGTAAGCACATCCAGAGCTGCAGTACTACCATCTCCATGATTTAGCATTGAGCTTGTTGTAACAACTTGATAATGTGTTTCACTCTCTTCAGCATCACCCTCTGTTAAAAATGTAGGAACTTGAGTTGGAAAGGAAGTCACATCAGCAGAAAGAATGCTAGTCGTTACCAAGGAAATAGCTTGGCTGTTGGGATACACTTTAATTGTTATTTCCCGTGTAGGTTTATTCTGCTCTTGAAGTAATGTGTTATTCTCCACATGTTGTCCCTGGTTTGTGGCTTCATGACCGAGACACTCTTTGTTGACATTGGAATCTTCTACTATGTGAAACAAACAAAAAATTATAAAATTAAAAAACGCACTTTATGAAAGAGGTATGAAAAAGTCAGGCCAGGTTAAATCACAGAACTGGTGATTTCACATGATTAATACATTGAACAGAATAGCTGCATACTTCTAAAGTCAGGCACAGTTAAATTCTTAATTAAGAAGCTCTTATTTTATTGTTAGTTATTATCAATATGGTGTGACTTCCTTCCAGGGGTTACTTAGTGTAACCGTATTTCAAGGAGGTTATTAAATGCGACCTTTCTGTAAGAAAATACCTTGAAGATTTATGTGCCCTTTTCAAAAAGTTCCAGGAAAAAAAAAATTGGGAAAATTATGGACTCCTAAGGTGAGGTATCTAACTGGGTTCTAAACATTGAACATTGCACATACAGAGCTGTGCTTGGCGACCAACCTCTGCCCTTGGTCAACAAGCAAATCTTAGAAAACTTGTACATGCCCCACAGGGTACTCAACAAAGTTTTATGCAGGGAGGGTCCACCCCAAGTCCAACCTTTTACCCCTTTACACACCATTTTTGACAGAAAAAGTACCCTTTGGTATACCTTCTATTGACAAATGGTACCCCTTTCTCACGCCTTGTTAATGGTTTATTGTACGGTGCTCCTGAGTATCAAATTAAGAAACTTCAAAGAGTCATGAATGCCAGTGCTCGATTGGTTTACTGCGCACCTAAGTATTGTCACGTTACTCCTTTGCTAAGAGAACTCCACTGGCTACCAGTGCGCTTGCGCATAGATTTTAAGATTCTCCTGGTTACATTTAAGATTCTTCACGGTGTTGCGCCTAGCTATCTTAAGGATCTTGTCTCTGTCTTACCGGACTCACGTTACCAGCTACGCCGTAACAATAATGGTATATTGCTAGAAAGACCTCGGCTAAGAACGAAGAGACTTTGGGAGATCGCGCGTTATCGATGGCTGCCCCCTTTTTATGGAACAGTCTTCCTCTGCCAATAAGACAGGAAACATCAATCGACTCTTTTAAACGCTCTGTTAAAACATATTTATTTAAGAAGGCTTTTAGTTAGATTATTTATTTATTTATTTATTTTTAAATATTGTAATTTTACCGGGTAATTTTACTGGTTTTTAATTTAGTTATTAATAATATTGTAATGCGCTTTTGAGTATTTTTATAGAAAAAGCGCAATATAAGTATTAAATATTATTATTATTATTTAACTTTGCATCCCTTTTAACTGCTATGAATGCACTGCTATCAAATATGAATGAATGACAACAACAGAAAGTGTTCTCAATAAAAATGCATGTGTTAGCCCTTTTGGGCCTTTTCACCGATCAAAATGACAGATTTCCCTACCCCTTCAGTTACTTCCGCAAGTGAAAATATTATCCCTACCCCTTCATATACCTGACGCCTGAAAAGCCATATAGGCCATTATAAGGAGTGCTCCCCCCTCACCCCGGGTGCTGTACATCCTGGATTTCATAAGCAATTCTTACCACTGGTTGTTTTGTAATGCTAATAAGATCCTTTAAGTTGTAATACTGATGCCTTTCAAAGGCATTGAACAACAAGGCTTTAACGACATCTTCATCTTCACGAGCCCTCTTTCCTTCTTCTTTCTTTTTCTTCTCATGTTTTATCTGAAAATAAAATGATGTATTTAAAGCATGGCTGTCAGCCTAATACATTCTCAAATAATTATCGAGAATTCATAGGGAAGGGATGATAGATGAAGTCATAACATGCGGCACATGACGTCATTTGTGCAAAAATACTTGTTGACTCCAATCGTCACCAATTTGTGATGACACAAAACGCACAAAAAAGATGTTGTTAGCATTGTAACATTTAAACTGATTGGTTTACTTAATTTCACCAATCACATTATATTACTGTAACAAGGGCATACTAGAGTTCATGGGGAAATGTTCAATGTTAACATCAAAATAGCTTAGACAACACAAAATAGCTGAAATTTCATTGTCAAAAAGTCAAGTCTACTAAAGAAATGGCACACTTAGGCGATAATCCAGGAATTTTCATACTCTAATCTGGAGACCGGGAGATATGATCCAAAATCCAGAGTCTCCCAGATGTAATATTCAGGAAAGTGGACAGCACTGTTAAAGATTAAAAAGAATTTCAACAACCTGAGGAAAGGGAAAATTCAGCAACCTGAGGGATAAAAGAGGCATTGAATATATATAAGAAAGACGATGATGGCAATAAAGGTGAACCCCATTTGAAATTTGGTTATATGAATCTTTCTGAGCTTTCAAGCTTATTTTCTATAGTAAGGTATGTGCTTAAAGAAATCAATTTAAAAATGCAAAATCTAAAATTTTGTGTGCACATGCACAGTACTTACATTCATCTCATGGTCTCTCACTGGCCTGTACTTAATCACACGATCAACTTGGTTGGCTTTCTGTCCAGACATACTTGAGTTTAAAATTGTCCCCCTGTCAATACAAAGGAAAAAATATTGTCACAAACTATGCACAGTTGTCAATTTTGAAACTCTTCAGTGCAGTTCTTTCAATAAGAACTAGTTTCAGAAATACTTGCTATTGCATGAACATAACATAGTTTCCAGTTTGGAGGGAGATGTAGCAACCCAAATGAAATTCTGAAAGAGAATTGTTGCCACAGTTTTCAGTGGGAGGGGAGGGAGGGAGAGGGTGGTCACAACCTCAAGCTTCCCATACCCCATTTTTCTGCCTCCCATACCTTTTTGTCCATTTCTCTCCCCACTCCCGCCCTTTAGCGAGACAGAGGAGACACTGACACAACTGACACAGTCAACACACTTGCACATGTGTCATTCCATCTCATTCATGACCTATGATGTAAGCAACTTGGAAAAGTTTCCAATTTCAACTGAAGTAATGCTGTTTTTTTCTTTTTATCCCGAGTACGAATTTTTGTTTTTTGACTTTTTTGCAGACAAAACTTTGCTTTAAGCCTCAGAGAACGTTTAATGGAAGTCAAAAAACGTTGTTGGGTTCGTTTCTTTGACTGGATGATAAGCAGTAACCAATAATGAAATCTTGCCTTTTTGAAGTTCTCTCCTGCTTCCTGCCATCGTAGAGATCCAGCTTCCCGTCCTTTCTTCTCCCGACTCCTGTACCCTCCTGCCCCCTGTTTTCCTGGGCTCCCGCCCCCTGTCCCTCCCCACTTTTCAAGGCATTCAACTGAGTTGATTTTATAATAATTTAACAACTTTAATACAAAGTTTGATACTTTTGATTTATAAAGAAAGACAAATGACAAGCAATTTTTCAAGTTTGCCACATTTTGTCAAGTAAATCAAGTAAGTAAATAAAGAAGTCTAGTTGGAGAGGAGATGTCTTGAATATCAATGAAATAATCTCAATAAGTACTCTTCGCCATTGCTTTTAAATCAGGTAATGACCCTGGTCTTTACATCACTGTGATTGAAAATAAGATAACAAAAAATGCCAGCTTGTAGCCACTTCCTGTATTGTCCATGCTCGCACGCACACTTCAATTATCTCAGAGCAGAAAGAAAGGCAATGCAGAGGCGGATCCAGGATTTCTACAAAGAGGGGGTTGTAAGTTTGGGAGGAAGGCAAACATCCCAGGGCAAAGGAAATGGGGGAGGGGGAGGGTGGGGAGGATTAGGGGTATGTTTAAATATATAGATTTTTCTTTCATTTTGATGTCAGAGGAATTTTTAGGCACTGTTAGTAATGGTAATAGGACAGACTGGAGTACAATTCAGTGAGTAATCACCGAGTAATTCCAAATCACGAGCCTGATTACCTCTGTATTACCTTTAATCCTATCACCGATTAATTGTGTCAATAACAAAATGCGAGAATCTCATGCTTGGAATATTATTTTATTCATGTACATAAGAGTCACTGGACCAGTTAGTGTCATTCATTGTTTTTTTCCAGTTGAAGCTGGACAGCTTGACTGGTCAGTATTTTTTCTTTGATTTTGATAGGTTATCATGTGCCATGTGGTTAAATTTCATTGGCTAGTGGCATTTACTACTTTATTTTCATTGGTTCTTTAACTGTCTGATTTGAGTTACAGTAGCAAAATTAAGCTATAAAAACTGGCTGTCAAAAACCAATCAGATTCAAGCATTTTGTTATTGACACAATTATTAAGGACTAAGAGTACAGTGCACCAACGATAGTTGTTTGTCTCTTTTTTTACCTGCCTATTAAATCAAACAGACTGGCTTGAAAGAGCCTTCTTGGATGAGCCTTTACAAATGCTTCGCATATCTCATTTACCTTGAATCCCCAGCTCTCGGAATAGTGCATGGCAATCACTGCGAGATCAGAGAATCACTCCATGGTTGACCTAGATTCATTTCATCAGTAAAAAAATATCGCTCAGCTTCTGCGCTTGTGATCCGTCGGGTGAGGGCAGCGACCCGAAGGCAATAGATGTTTGGAAAAGCATCTTCATCGCAAACAAGGTTATTTGGGAGCTCCCTATCTTTTGACTGCCAGAGTGTTTCCATCTACCTACCTCATTTCCAAGGGATTTGAGAAATGGAATGTTTTTCTCCCAGAACAGCATGCCTTTTACTTCATATCCGATCCAGTTGCAGTTCCTTATTTGCTATAATCGATGGCACGAGACAAAGCAGATGGCAGGCGTAGCAATCTTCCTAGGAAAATCGATCCTGCATTTGGATAATATCCAAATACAGGATCGATTTTCCGAGGAAGATCAAGGAGTCAAGAAGAGGAATAGCTACAGTCTTCTTGTAACGATCGATGGGACTGGAACTTATATTATAACTTATAATATTATTTTTTGTACGAAAAAGAGATAGACATAGGCAAAGAGATAGACATAGGGGGTTGCAACCCCCTCGACCCTCCCCCTGGATCCACCTCTGCAATGCTAATAGTCGCTTTACTTACTTTTTAAGCAATAAATAATCAGCATTTGGTTGAACTGGATGACTGTCTGCTTATTGAACAACGACTCCTTCAATAGTTAGTTGAGCTGAAAACAGAAACTCAGCTTAGCTATAAATACTACAAAATAATATTATGATATTAGAGTAGTTTGTTACTATGTACAACTAGTGTTAACTTGTACATGTGGTATAATATACCCCCTAACCCCTCTACAGTAATGAATAATAAAATCAGTCATAATTGAGAATGGAGCAAATGACAACAGCGGAATGCACAAATAAAGACAGAAAATGAGTAAAACTCAAAGGAATTTCTGCAAAATTAAAATTGAAAGCATCTTCCAAACCACTATCAGATTAATGAACAAGAACTCACATAATTTATCACCCTTTTCTTCCTCTTCAGTTGCAGAAGCTACAGTTGAGGAAAAAGAAAACACCTTTGAATGATCTTAAGACACAGCAAATTCAAGGAATACACACTTATGCTGTTGAGTATTCTTAACCAGAACCATCTCATCTATCCATCAAAACATTTTTTCTCACTGTTGTTTATTATTGTTATTATTATTTTTTATGGAATACAGGTTCTTTCTCTGTGAAGATATAATATTAAAATACCTGGTGAGCCTTCAGAAAACATTCCCATGGACTTCTCAACTTTAGACAAAACCATTTTGTAATCCCTTGGAACTTTGATATCTTGATCTTTGTCTTCTTTGTTTGCTAATACATCAGATAGGTTAAATACAACCTACTGAAATCAAAAGTAAGTGAATTATCATGATTTAAAGAATGATATTTTAGGTCAAAAATTAAATTCAAGTTAAATTTCTTGACAATGACGGATTTATTTCTCAATTCCCTTTGTTTCCCAGCCCTGAATTTAATTGTGACCTTGAACATAGATAAAGGAAAGTTCATGCTAACACAGAAGCTAGCAGTTAATCTGTGTGAATGTTCTCGCCAAACATTGACCCACTTAGTATAAAGCAAATGACTTGAAAGATTTCTCCCTTCTCCTTACTGAATAATGATGATGACAACAACAGCTTTTTAGCTTTAGGCAAAAAATCTTGTGAAAGTTATGAAAGTTCTAAACCCCTTGGATAGGCTACAAACAGTAGTACGTTTCGAAACACTTTGTTCTTTTTTTGGACCGGTGGCTTGTCCTCATGGGCTAGTTACCTCTCCATCCTGCATTCCTGATGCATAAAAATCCCCAAAGACGCAAAATAATTCATGGCATGCGTCCCATAGGACACAAAGAACAATCGATCAATTTGAAGATTTTTTGAGAGAATATTCTGTTCGTGTGATTTCTGTGGCTGTTGCTTAAAGATGCATATTTATTTTAGTCTTTTTTGTGCTTTAAATATATAGAAGGACTATATTTTAATTTCGGCAAACTGTAATAGAGAGTTTTGACATCTGTCTCCAGATTAACTGTCTGGTTACATAAAGGCCCAAGCATTTTCAATTTCGGACTCCTTGTTTCTTTTAACTGGGACTTATTTGTTATGGACAGGGACTCATAATTTTTCACAAGATGAGTCCCAGGCCTCACCTAACTATTTGTAACACAATCACTCGTTACACAGTAAAAAGCACCAACCTCATTCCTCTGAGGATTCTGTTGACAAAGTTAAAGTAAAGAATTCGTGTTGCAGATTATAATTTGTAAAACTTAGAGGATACAGAGCTACCAAGCCCATTATTAAGATAATCTTTCTGGTTATATTGATGGGTGAATATAACTATCATGAAACATGTTTAATTCAGCCATAAAACTTCAAAATATTTTACCCATCAGAAAGTTTTCTTTCACTTTTTTAAGGACCATTTCTTTTACTTGTGAGAGAATCTGTTTGTGTGCATAAAATTTTTTACTTCTGCTCATTAGCACTGAGAAAAATATGGAAATTTTTAGGACATTTGGGGACAGTCAAAAGATTTCACATTATAAGACTTACTTTGTTATCTGAAGAGAACCAACTATTCCAGAAGCATCTGTATTTTCCATGCAACTGTTGGAGAGATATTTAGGAACCTGTGTAGGAATTCATGTTTTAGTACTGTTATAACCATGACATAAAAAGACTAAATTAAGCCAGAGCCATTTAACTAGTAGGATCAACATCTGGTTCACTGATGAATTATCATACTGGGGAACTTGCCATCAGCTCTGAATTGAATTGATATTGACATGCAATCATTTTCTGTTACAAGCAATATGCATCTAATAAGGGCCTGTTTACATTACAGGGAGGTTGGGTACGCCAGATAGGTGAGGTTACTTGTAGTGGGTCACCCCACCTATTATATAAACATGATCAAATTACAATGAGAGATTATACGGACAGGTGGGTTACTCCACCTAAGCCGGTTGCCTCACCTACCTGAAGTCCTCCACCTTCAAGTAAACAGGCCCTAAGTCCTGTTGAATGGCAGTCCAAGGCCACTGGCCTCTTCATTGCTGCTGCAGTGAGTGAACCTGAAGCAAGCGAACAAGGCAGCTCTCTGATCGGCAAAAAATTACATTATAGGGGCATCCAATCACTTTTTCTTGCCAAATGCAAGGAATCATGGTTATGCGCGAATGAAAGATTTAGGATACGCAATGGACTCGCAAGGAATTGTGGTTATGTGTGAATTGAAGATTTAGGATGTGCAGTAGACTCGCAAGGATTTGTGGTTATGCTGGAATGGGAGATTTAGAATGCGCAGTGGATTACCATACATGTGCTTTCTTCTCACACTGATTTTCAACTGCAATTTCAATAATTTACAATCTCGTTAAAGTACAATGTACATATAGAAACAAAAGGTCTAACTGGCAAACAAACAACTTTGCATGTGATGCATACTTTTGCAGATGGCTGACACTTGTCGACCGAGAACCAAAGGTATTCATAATGAATTCAGTAGAAGAATGAAAGCAAAGTTCAAAACCTCAGTATATTTGGATTGGTTTTTGGAAAACAGAACACACCCAAGACCAGCAAAATGGTGTACATATGGACAAAAAAATAGCCTCACTAGAGCAAGTAGCCTATATGGCTAGTAACTGGTCAAGATTTACAAAACACTAAAAGACCAGCAGTCCGATATTTTGACTATTGTGATTATGACGGTTAAGCACTGACGACACTGATTAGGGTTAAGCACTGAAAATACTAATTAGGGTTAAGCACTAACCATACTGATTAGGGTTAAGCCCTGAGAATAGTGAGAAGGGTTAATGGTTAGCTTCTATTTTGGGTTGGGGTTTTCACTATAATATTTGAATAAAATCAAAATCTTGCAGTGAAACCACGGTACTCTAGTGGTTAGAGTAGTGGTATGCAGACCGTATGTTCCGAATCTAATCCACTCATATTTGAGTGAATTTTTTTTTTCTTTTAAAATTGAAGAGACTTACACTTTGACAACATTTGTTGATTAGAAACAAAGTCTCTCAGTCCTTTCTAAATCAATGTATGATAGTTTGGTCTGGCTAGCATTCTTAGATTTGTCAAAATTATTAAAAAAAATATTGGACTGCCGGTCATTTAGTATTTTGAAAATCTTGATCGGTTACCGGCCATATAGCCACAGCCTTTATTATTTTCCATGCAAATTTCCTTCTGTACCTAAGAGGAAATCACACAAGCAGCATTAGAGCTACGAGCCTGAAATTTATGTGTCATATTGATCAATAATTGAACATAACTGCCCTCCAAAATTGGCATTTGATTCGTGACATGGTTACCAGGCCAAGTTAATGTTGTGTTTTCATTGTCGTTTCTCAAACCTATCTTGTAGCACAGATCACAGTCGAACAAACTTCCTTAAACTTGGCAGATGAAATAAACAGTCTTAAACTCAAGAATTTTAAGTTTTGTGGAGATTGCTCAATTTTTCTACAAACAGAAAGACAATTTGCAAAACTGAACAGCACAGTTAGAAAATTTGATCGTATCACCAAATCAAAGCTTCAAAATAAATTTCAGTTATTCAGTTGAAAGCGAGAATAATTGAACTTATACATGTCCAAAATCAAGAATTATCCAGCCACTTCTGATGCGACACAAGTATGTTAGAAAAATAATAATTATAAATTGGCTCATAATTAACTTGGAGTCACCTTAAACAAACTAAAAGAAAGATAATTTCCAAATTTAGGTCACCACAAAGATTTTGCATAGCCCTCTTAGCCTCATATAACCTTCTACTAATTACTTCACAATTAATTTTTCATTTCTTCACTGTTCCTTGCCTACGGCAGCATTTCTACCCTTTAGGTAAACTAGTTACCACAAAGTACAGTAAGTACAACATGAACAGGGTAGAAAAATGTATGTATAACAAATGTATGGGGTTATATACCACGGCAGGTTTAGCTCAGTCGGTAGAGCGCTTGACTGCAGAGCAGGAGGTCACGGGTTCGATTCTCGGGGCCGGACCAATACTCAGGGTCTTAAAATAACTGAGAAATGAAGGTACTTCCTTTGTCCAAACAGCTAGACCTTCGCGTGGCTCGGATGACCACATAAAATGGTGGTCCAGTCTCCATTAGGAGACGTAAAAAATGGGGTCCCCAATTAGTACTTACGTGCTAAATACATTGACACACAAATAAAGTGCATTTTTTTTTTATATGGGGAAGTCTTACCCGTGTCAATGATTTCGTAATAGTTTACTGCTTCTATATCTGAGATTGGCGTTAGAATAACTCAGGAACTCGCTGAAAACTAGCTTGCTAAAATTTCATGTTAGAAATAAAGAAAGATAATCCGCTGTACGTAAGGAACTCCCGAGGTTCAAAACGCTCTAATAATAAAATGGCATAAAACAGCTAGATTTAGCGAGTTTGTAACCGAAAAATATGTAGATTATTTATCTTAATGTTATCATTCACCGTACGATGTGTAAGCAACCAGTGATTCACAACTCAAATTAACTGCTAGAGGTTGACAAAATGAAACATTTCAGTTCGGTCCATGCCAGTAGACAGTTGTTCAGTTCAGATGTCGGGGAACCACTAAATCCCTTACCTTTACGAGCCATACTGCTCTTGAAACACCAGAACAGTCAACCTCTGAGCCCATCGAACTATTTGAATTCTTACTTCCTGGCAACAACCTCTAATGTCAAATCTTTTATCTGTAAAAAGTAGCCAAACTCGGCAAAAGTTTGAAATGAAACTAACTGTAAATGTCATTTAGTATCACTAAAGTGTATCACCAAAGAGACTCCGCTGAGCAAGCTGAGTGCAGACCAATAGAACAAGCCAGGAGCTAAATAAATTAAGATCCTAGATCAGGCGTTATTTTATTTTTTAATTTTGTTTTGCTTCTTTGCTTCTTTGATCTCAGGCTAGGAGCCTAACAAATACTGGCCCGAATATTTGTAAAAGTAACTCACAGTGTCTGGAAACAAAGTAGAAACGTACAACTAAATAGGAGAAATTACCTTACATAACGTCTACAATAAAACTCCCTAACCTTCAAAAACAAAAGCAGGAGAAAGTAAAAGGTGAGTGAAAAGGTACGGGTACGCGGTAGGGGTACGGAGCACCTAGTCCCCAGGGCTCTCCCCCCTTGGGCGGAGCACCTAGTCCCCAGGGCTCTCCCCCCTTGGGCGGAGCGCCTAGTCCCCAGGGCGCCTTAGTCCCCAGGGCTCTCCCCTTGGGCGGAGCTTAGTCCCCAGGGCTCTCCCCTTGGGCGGGAGTCCCTTAGTCCCCAGGGCTCTCCCCTTGGGCGGAGCACTTAGTCCCCAGGGCTCTCCCCTTGGGCGGAGCACTTAGTCCCCAGGGCTCTCCCCCCTTGGGCGGGCACTTAGTCCCCAGGGCTCTCCCCTTAGTCTTAGTCCCCAGGGCTCTCCCCTTGGGCGGGGAGCACTTAGTCCCCAGGGCTCTCCCCCGGAGCGGAGCACTTAGTCCCCAGGGCTCTCCCCTGGGCGGAGCACTTAGTCCCCCCTCCCCCTTGGGCGGAGCACTTAGTCCCCAGGGGCTCTCCCCCCTTGGGCGGAGCACTTAGTCCCCAGGGCTCTCCCCTTGGGCGGAGCACTTAGTCCCCAGGGCTCTCCCCCTTGGGCGGAGCACTTAGTCCCCAGGGCTCTCCCCTTGGGCGGAGCACTTAGTCCCCAGGGCTCTCCCCCTTGGGCGGAGCACTTAGTCCCCAGGGCTCTCCCCTTGGGCGGGCACTTAGTCCCCAGGGCACTCCCCGGAGCACTTAGTCCCCAGGGCTCTCCCCCTTGGGCGGAGCACTTAGTCCCCAGGGCTCTCCCCTTGGGCGGAGCACTTAGTCCCCAGGGCTCTCCCCCCCTTAGTGGGCGGAGCACTTAGTCCCCAGGGCTCTCCCCCTTGGGCGGAGCACTTAGTCCCCAGGGCTCTCCCCCTTGGGCGGAGCACTTAGTCCCCAGGGCTCTCCCCTTGGCTCCCCCCTTGCGGAGCACTTAGTCCCCAGGGCTCTCCCCCTTGGGCGGAGCACTTAGTCCCCAGGGCTCCCCCCTTGGGCGGAGCACTTAGTCCCCAGGGCTCTCCCCTTGGGCGGAGCACTTAGTCCCCAGGGCTCTCCCCCTTGGGCGGAGCACTTAGTCCCCAGGGCTCTCCCCCTTGGGCGGAGCACTTAGTCCCCAGGGCTCTCCCCTTGGGCGGAGCACTTAGTCCCCAGGGCTCTCCCCCCTAGTGGGCGGAGCACTTAGTCCCCAGGGCTCTCCCCTTAGTCCCCAGGGGAGCCCTTAGTCCCCAGGGCTCTGGGCGGAGCACTTAGTCCCCCTTGGGCGGAGCACTTAGTCCCCAGGGCTCTCCCCTTGGGCGGGAGCACTTAGTCCCCAGGGCTCTCCCCCTTGGGCGGAGCACTTAGTCCCCAGGGCTCTCCCCCCCCCCCTGGGGGCGGAGCACTTAGTCCCCAGGGCTCTCCCCCCCCCCCTGGGGGCGGAGCACTTAGTCCCCAGGGCTCTCCCCCCCTAGTCCCCAGGGCTCTCCCCCTTGGGCGGAGCACTAGTCCCCAGGGCTCTCCCCCTTGGGCGGAGCACTTAGTCCCCAGGGCTCTCCCCCTTGGGCGGAGCACTTAGTCCCCAGGGCTCTCCCCTTGGGCGGGCGCCTTAGTCCCCAGGGCTCTCCCCTTGGGCGGGCTTGGGCACTTAGTCCCCAGGGCTCTCCCCTTGGGCGGAGTCCCCAGGGCTCCCCCCTTAGTCCCCAGGGCTCTCCCCTTGGGCGGAGCACTTAGTCCCCAGGGCTCTCCCCCTTGGGCGGAGCACCTAGTCCCCAGGGCTCTCCCCTTGGGCGGAGCGCCTTAGTCCCCAGGGCTCTCCCCCTTGGGCGGAGCACTTAGTCCCCAGGGCTCTCCCCTTGGGCGGAGCACTTAGTCCCCAGGGCTCTCCCCCTTGGGCGGAGCGCCTAGTCCCCAGGGCTCTCCCCTTGGGCGGAGCACTTAGTCCCCAGGGCTCTCCCCCTTGGGCGGAGCACTTAGTCCCCAGGGCTCTCCCCTTGGGCGGAGCGTCCCTTAGTCCCCAGGGCTCTCCCCTTGGGCGGAGCACTTAGTCCCCAGGGCTCTCCCCCCCGGAGGGCTTAGTCCCCAGGGCTCTCCCCTTGGGCGGAGCACTTAGTCCCCAGGGCTCTCCCCCTTGGGCGGAGCAGGGCCTAGTCCCCAGGGCTCTCCCCCTTGGGCGGAGCTCTCCCCCTAGTCCCCAGGGCTCTCCCCCTTGGGCGGAGCACTTAGTCCCCAGGGCTCTCCCCTTGGGCGGAGCACTTAGTCCCCAGGGCTCTGGGCGGAGCACTTAGTCCCCAGTCCCCAGGGCTCTCCCCTCCCCCCCCTTGGGCGGAGCACTTAGTCCCCAGGGCTCTCCCCTTGGGCGGAGCACTTAGTCCCCAGGGCTCTCCCCCCTTGGGCGGAGCACTTAGTCCCCAGGGCTCTCCCCCCCTTGGGCGGAGCACTTAGTCCCCAGGGCTCTCCCCTTAGTCCCCTTAGTCCCCAGGGCTCTCCCCCCTTGGGCGGAGCACTTAGTCCCCAGGGCTAAGAAGAAAAACTATATAAATAAACTTACCTTTTTACTTACCTTTTGTGAGGTATCTTTAGTGCTTTTTTGTGTGTATTTTGGACAGTTGGTTTAAGCTGAGAAATTTAGCTCTGGGTAAGGTTTCGTTTTGTTTACGAAACCAACCCTTCTTTACTAAATTTAAAAGCGTAAACTTCTTTTAGATGGTGATATTTTTTGTCTGTCAGGCCTTAAGAGGTTTATTTTATAACTAAATACAACATGCAGTTTTCTTGGTATATATACCAAACCAGAATTGTTAGAGAGGCCATAAACCTCACTTCGAAGTTTCCGTGAAAAAAGATGTAACATGAAAAGAAATATAGCTTAATCGATGAGCCTCGAGACCTTATTAAAAATAATAACCGAGCGCGTACTTTTCCATAGTTTTTGAAAAGCAGGTTATCATTATGGTCACTGAATTGAAAGAGTAGTTCATTATTTGTAATAATGATCTTCTGTTCCATCTCAACGATCTCTTCTTGAAATTTATTTAAAATAATAACCTGTTCAAAACAATGGAAAATTGCATGAAGATTCGACTAACCGATTGTGCAAAAAATGAACTTACCACATAGGTTTGGTATATACTGAATAAATGACAGACACACAAATGAGTTGGCTGCATATCCTTGTTAAGGACCGTGGCAGTACGTTTATTGTTATTTTGAAGACTTCCTTGCAAGGCAAATTGTTCTTCTTTTCCTTATGGTCGGGTAGTACCTGTTAAAAAATGGAAAGTGTTATTTGTTGTTGTAACTATCACCGTACAAACGTCTAAGAGTTGCACTCCAAATTAACCTTATTTTCTTGTTTAACTGGTTTCTCGTTACCTTTACATTTATTCACACACGTCTTGTCTCTCTGTCGACTATTATCTTATGTCAGCCTGAACCGTCCCGGGAAGCATTGCAATTCTCTGCTGGTGCAAGCTAAGCACTTTACGCCAAAATTGCCATAAGGCCAACAGTTGGTTCACGTCTTGCATCCCGTTTGTGCGGCATAAAAGCACAATTTAAATTCAAATCGTTCATTTCTTAATAAGGTCGCAGTTAGTCAAATATAAAAGCATATAGTCTGAGTCAGAGTAATAAAAAACTGTCCAACGTTTGACGTTTATTTTATATTTGTAGCCACTGAAGTGAACACTTCTTTAATCAAAGCAAAAAATTCTAACTAAATAGCATCAACAAAATAGGCCTATTTGACCCTAACATACGCAATTCGCGTTTATCTTGTTGACTATACCGTAAACCTTTATTACATATTTGTCCTTCCAGTTCAACATTTATCGAGCCAACATAACAAAGGGACCATGCATTTTCACAGGTAACTTCGGACGACAATAACGCACAGAAGAAACATAAAGTTCAACTAAGAACAAACCTGTCGTTTTCGAGGAGGCAAAAGAGATTCTTGACTTTCATTCCAGACCAGAGATCGCCTAGCTGAGTTTGATCTTCACTGTACCGCAGGCAATGAAAGGTAAGGAGGTTTCTGACTTATAAACACAGTTAAATCAACTTGAAATTGGTGTCACCATTTATACGGTCGCTCGATTAAAATTCAAACCAGCGTGAGAAATGTTTTTGATAAATCTTTTCTTGAAACTGTATGAGAGAAAAGCACGTACTCTATGTTCAACAATGGGCAATCAAAGCATAGGTTGGTCACATTCAAAGAAGAAACGTTTGCCGACTCGCTCGATTACATAACGTTTAAAACAGTACTAGTGGATAAGTATGGGACTTGACAATACATTGAGAAAAACAGTACTCCGTTCATCAATGAACAATTAGACTAACGCTTGAATTAGACGCATTCAGAAAAAAAAATGCCGATTTGATTAAAACTTAACAAATCGATACAAAACTGGCTAGTGAATGAGTAGACAATAGGCCTTTCGCCCCAAGAGAAATTGAAAACAATGCTAATGCAAATTTTGGAGGGACAACAAAGAGTATTATGGTATTTTTGAAAAAAGGCCTATAGCCGTGTGAATTACCACAAGCTAGCCCCTGAATAAATTTAAAAGTACCGGGAAAGAAACATACAAACTTTTCAAAACATACAAACCATTTTTTAACAAACTATAGTTCTACCTAATATTAATTCATTATCTGTCGACAATAAAACGTCTAAGCCAGTGTTTAAAGTTAGAGAGGCAAGGAAAAAAGTGTTCAAAGGACATCCACTTTTATCTATTATGAATTAAACCCTAGCAATCTTAGAAAAGAAAAGTTTTAAACCATTTTGATTAACACTATGCGCTTTAAAAAACTCTTTTATTAACAGTTTTTTTGATTGCTATGTAATATACTGATACCGGTATATATTTTTGATTTCACCACTTATCTTGTAACAAAAGATATGTATTTTTATCTCTTGATGAATAAAGACTTTATTATTTATTATTATTATTATTATTACTATCAGCTATTTGACAAAACTAATGAATATGCGAAGACTAACAATATCCTGTTACGCACTCGCTCGTCACGACTAAAGTTAAAGGTGCGAAAAAGCGAGAATACAAGCTTTAAAAACTTTTAGGTAGAAAAAAATAATCATTCATTCGAAAAGCGCAGCAAGTTGAGGAAAACTTTTGATTAAAATTGCCAGTTAAAAAAATCACTTCTATCACACTGACAGATGAAAAGCTCACGTTCAACGAAAATGCCTCGAGAAACACAATATTGAGGATGTCATTGATCATAGCATGGGGTTATTAGTTTCTGGGGTCACAAGAATAGTGGAGCGGATTTATGTGATCACATGCATCAGGCCCGGCTGGTACAAACTCTTCCCCCAAGCTGGTCATTTCGTTTTCGTTCATAACTTCGCTTGATTTTTCTCGATCGGGAGACCACCCTTCAAAGCAACTGGGACCCTCTCCCTTGTCTCTTTTTTTCCTCCCTCCCCTCCCCTCCCTTTTTGTGCCTACAATCAGGCTAATTAATACCTAATAATGTGAATCAAGAGTTCATAGTGAAGAATAAGCAATTCATTCATAGGAAGAGGGAGGAATATTCCGGTATTTATGCTATATAGGTATATGAAACCCCAGAAACTGTCCCGTATAAACTGCACATTTCGCTTGAGATAAGACGCGGCTTAGCTAAGATGTGTCTTCTTCATCTACAACTTTAATCTCTAACAGTTTCCCATTATAAAGATATGATCATCTAGAGCTCACAGCATTGACAGATCAGGAAAGCTGGAGGTCTAAAAAGTGCCGCCATGTTGGTAGATGGATATAAGAACAGTTGTTAAGGGCTGTTTATCAGTTCTCTCTTCATCAGGTCTATTTATAGTTACAGTCTTACAGTTTTTCTCCATCAAAATTATATCTCTGACTCAAGTGCTCTGAGTCGAATGATAAGGTGAAACGTCGCGAAAAGCTATTTGGTCATTTGCGGGTAGTGTTATTTTTTTATTTTTTAAAAAAACAAACATAAAAAAAGATCTGACTTAGAAATTTGTCAATAACGTGAGGAAATACTTGATACTTAATATTATCATTATTCCGTATACCGGCACTTGATTTTATACTTTCTGTGACTGACATCAGTCAATTTTCAGAGTCTAATACATATATATGCCAGCCTGTTATGCAGGCTAGGTGATGACCAGCGTCTTCTCTCTTTAGCTACGCCCTGTAAAGATAGCCGATACAATTTGACTGTCGATAATCGATTCTTTGTGATGAATTTCTTACGTTTTCCAACGCTATTTCTAATTTCGACAATTAACCTCTTTAAATAAGGCTACTAAATAAATTATTAAATGGAGCTAGAAAGAAAAATTATCTACAATATACAACTGTTGTTGCTATGAATTATGCATATATTATCGGAGGTCTTGTAAATTAATTGTGCTTTCTGGATAAGTGTCTCCGTTCCCTTCGTCTTGCTCTGAAGAGCTTTGATTGTCCATATATGGAGATAAGCCTCCTTTTTCCATAACTTCACTTTGCGCAGACGCACCGGGTAGCGTTGAACTAGATTCTAAAGGAATCTCAATGGTGTTACCATGGTTACCACATGTATTGACATCCACATGTTCCACTTCCGGTACATGAGCTGTTGTTGAATCAGTTACTGGTCCGTGGGGTAAATTGATTTGAAACGAATCCCTGGGAATATGAACCGTGGCAATTCCCTCAGGGGACTGCTGGATTTGAGCCACTAAGACTTCAGCCTCATTTTCAGTGTCTGAGGACTTGACTTCATCCTGCAAACCAACAGATGTCAAATTACAATCGCTTTTTTTTGGCATAATAATTATGCAACTTCAGGAGCTCAAAATGAAGGTTTATGAAATGTCTTACGTTAAGAAGCCAAGGATCCAGATGCAAGAGAATAGCTTTTGAAGCTCAGGTATGCGCAGAAAGCAAAATTTATCTCCTCCACTCTTCTTCTGCTTTTCTTCCTCCACTTTTTTTTCTTTTACTGGGCATTTTAGAAGGCTTCATTTTGGTGGGAAAAGCTTTTAATTTAGGAAAGCATTTAGGATCTTGCGATTAGATGAAAGGAAAGGTCGGCGGGTAGTGGAACAAGAGGAATTTTCTGGTTAACGTTACGTGTTTTTTTGCCCTTTTCTCCGGCCTCCTTGACTGGATCTTGTTCATTCTGATATGGTTTGAAGATCTCTTCACCCTGCACAAGTGAGATCACAAAGTTGTCCTGATGAAGTGACAAGCTGTAGAAGAGACTCGGATACACACAGGCGTTTCAGGGGCGAATGGCTTAACATACGAAACTTACAAACAAACCTGAAATATAACAGCAGGCGGCGCAAACTGATCCTCAGGGTGAACATCTCGAAAGTCAAGAGTTCTGGACCTTTTACGAGACCGACCTGATGACACAACACTTTTAACAGCAGGGTGTCCTCCAGTTCCATCTTGTCCCGCTTCACTTGTTATATGACTCATCATGCTGGTTATACACAAATCAAAGTTTCCAGAGAGCTTGGTTCCGTCCACTCCAACCACCTCTGTCCTTACCTGGGCGGCAGGTGAAATTGTGTCATCACTAGTACTTCTCACGACGAACTCCGTTACATCAAGTTTTGTATTATTTTCTAGGTCCTCGGTAACAAATTGCTCTTGTTGAACTGAGATTGGCACTTGAATTCCTGATATACTTGCTTCTTTCATTTCTCCATCTTCTGACTGTTTCTTTTCTGTTTCCAATGCAAGTTCAGTCGAAGGAGACACAAGTGGGATGCCTGTGGAAAGTGAGTTGCCTGTGGAAGTTACCAGGGCACACAATGTGTTTGGCTGCAATGAAGCGGGTATATGAATACCAACTGCTGAAAGACGTGCAGCATCATCTAGGTTAAAATTGCTTGGGTGGAAAGAACCAATGGTGGTGTACATGACTTCGGGTTCTGTTTCACTAGCATTGCTCCCGCAGCTAACTACACCAAGCTCTGCAGGCATGTCACCTTGGGAAGCATCATTGAAATCAACTGTAGGAAAAAAAGGAAGGTAGAAAATGTAACCACAGTATAATAAAGAACATTTAGAGCAAGGAGGAAAGGTAGGGGACAAAGACAGAACAATAACAAACTTGAAGGAGGTCATGTGGTTACAGCTGCCAAATGGAATATCGCTTACCATTTGTTTTACATTTTCCTTTAAGCTTTTTATTCATGCCTTTGTTGAGTTCAAAGCGTAACAGAAAAGCTATTTCTGCAGGCAGCAGATAAAGTGTATATCATCATGCACTGGGCAACCTAACCAATTCAAGTTTTTCTATCAAAAGGTAAGCACCAAAAGTACCCTAACTTGCGCATGCTTCAAAATCTCTTTTTATCCATATGAATAGTACAGGTAATTGAATGTCCAAATGTTGATTTCATTCTTTATAGGCGAGAGCATTAACTTTATTGGCACAACTTCATGTATAAGTTCTTACCCACTACGGCCTTCATTCCATGTCGCTTTTGATGGGCCCTTAAGTTAGCAGCAGTGGTGTAGGTCTTTGCACAACCATCAATATCACACTTGAATGGTTTCTCACCAGTGTGTTTACACATGTGTACATTAAGACTACTTCCTGCAGTAAATGCCTTGTTGCACCCTTAAAAAAAAATAAACAGGCACATTAAACTTCTCTATCTTAGGGGCTGTTTATATGATACCAGGATGACTTTCATTCGGGAATGAGTTTAATTCCAGAATGAAGTTCGTAATGCATTCACATCATAAAATTCACTGGTTTGGCTTATTCTTGCTTGCATGGTTTTTGCATCACATCAGATACGCATGTGCCACTTACCCCAGACTACACAATTTGTGATTTAGACACTGTTTACAATCCAGAATGAAGTTCGTTTTCAGTTTACATGATACCAGAATGAAATTTCATACCAGAACAAGAATTTCATTCATTCGGATTGAAAACCGGAATGACTTGTGTGGGAACCAAAAGGTTGTTTCAGCATCATGTAAACAAATGCAGAAAAATTATATTAAGATGGGTGAACTCTTTCCTGAATGAAAGTCATGTGAATAGTCTCTTGCTAACTATCCAGACTGTTCACAGTCTGCTGTTTTTCTATAAGATTGTCAGAATCAAGTTTCAAATGTACCATTTCAAATTTACTTTGGGAGCAGGGGATCGATGGTTGGGAAGAGGCGAGAACAACTTTTAGTAAATTTTATTAGTATAGGTAATAGCATGATTTGTAGTGATATTTGGCATAAATAACACCAGTGATATTTGGAAATTGTTATACGTAATTTCATGCGTCGTTAGGCGAGTGAAATTTGAGACAATTTTGAAATATCACAAGTGGTATTTATGCCAAATATCACGTACAAATCATGCTATTATTTGTTTATACTATGACCCGCAAAAGGTTTGTAATTTTTACATGTAGGTATTTCAAATTAAGCTGAAATACCACTGCTCTAAGCCAATCAAATTGCCGAAATTTTTCATATAGTAGTATAAATAACATAATAAAATATTTCTGTTTTTCTCACCTCCCTCCCTCATACTACTATAAATTCTGACACCCACCCCCTCGCTACATGGGACCAAACTAGCCACCCTGACCCATAATGATAAGTACTCAATGACAACTATCTTTATGGAAAAATAGGGGATCATGAACAGTTTAAAAGTTATCCAGTTTTGGTGGGCACCTCAAATTCACAGTAATGGGAAATTCAAATTTTGCAAGACTTGAATTTCAGTCTCTAGGAAAAAAATAAAGTTATTGTGATTTCTCAGAGTATGGTACATGGCTATGAATGACTGAATAGCATCAATTCTTAAAATTAAAATTAACATTTTGTCTCCAGTGCTTGAGGAGAGATTATTGTGTCCCATTCAATTTCCAAGAGAAGGTTTTTGAACATCTTTTTTTATTGTAAAGAGATAATTGGCAAAAAAAGGTACGCATAATAAACTTCATTTGGGAAAACAACCTTACCGTCCACAGGGCAAACATAAGGTTTTTCTCCTGTATGGACAAGCATGTGGGTCTTTAAATGACTTGATCTTGTGAATGATTTAAGGCAGCCTTCATGGGGGCACATAAATGGTCTCTCTCCTGTGTGTTTCCGCATATGCCGCTTAAGTTTATAAGCACTTGTGAAAGACCAGCCACATCCCTGAACAAAAAAGACACTGTGAGATGAATCAAATCTCTACAACAATCACTGTCAGACAGGAAAGAGAGACATTTAGGGGAGTAGGGTATCTAAAATACATGTAGGGTAAAAATGGTTAAAGGGCACCTTGAGCCAAAGAGGCCCATAAGGTCAGAGTGTATAACGGAAGAACACAGGGTATACCTGCCAACTTTTTACGTTTATAGGCGTGACATTTTTTACCTTAAGAGTGCCAAGATTTTTTGTAGGGTCCGATAATATCCGAAGATGTCTGAAGAAGATCTGAAGACTTCGGAAGACGTTACCACAGGTGAGAGTAGGTGTGAGATCCAAGTTTTCGATCTGCAGGCGTGACAATCACGCCTTAGGCGTGACACTTGGCAAGTATAACAGAGGTATTACCAGTCCCTACTGGATAGAAAGCTAGTCTATCGCAGGGTTATACCCACCAGTGTGCAGTCGGCACTCATTTATACACTGTGGTGAAGTGAGACATAGAGAGAGGTTTGACTGTAAACATATGATAGTCATACCTGTACTTCACAGTGAAATGGCCTTTCACCCGTATGTGACCTCAAATGCAGCTTTAACTTCGATGCCTTTGTAAACCTTTTCTCACATCCATCTACAGGGCATGCATGTGGTCTTTCTCCACTGTGAATCTTCATGTGGGCTGTTAAAGTCCCATTGGCAGAGAACACCTTACCGCAACCCTCCATTTCACATTTATATGGCTTGTTCTCTGTTTGATGTCTTCTTTCGTGAACTTTTAGCTTGTGTGCTGTAGGAAATGTCTTGTCACAGCCTTCGTATCTGCACATGTGGGTGTCTGTTCTATAGTGGGCTCTGACATGTGTCTTCAAGTTGTAAGCAGTGGTGAAACACTTGCCACATCCTTCATGGGTGCACTGTTAAATAAAAAAAGTCCACCAGTCATCCAATTTGCAACATTTTTATATCCTACAATCAAATCCAGGCTTTTAAAAGATACCGGTAATCAACTCTCTTGACAGCATGCAGAGAAAGTTGTGTAGTGGATTTTGCTATCGGGCTAGTGATTTTTCGTAACTTGCCTGAAGGCAAGTGCTGTCTTTTGGGGAAATTCAAATTACAGAAGGATTGTAATCAATCCTGCTAATTAAAAAGGGTTTTGGGGCTAGTTGAAATGGCTTGTGGTCTAGTACATGCTAACTACAGCTTGCCCAAATGGCAGACTGTAAAACTGACTTTCTTTGCACCCTGCTTAACTCTCCAGGCTTCAGGAAGCCTCTTCTAGGCTCCAAGATAGTAATGTGAGGTTTTGCAGTAAAAATGCTTAAGGATTGGGGAAAGAGAGAGCCACTTTCCCCTTCCTCAGATTGCACACATCATATTTTTGCTTGGCTTGTTATAATTTTGCAACATCCCAACTATCTCAGAGTCTGGCACAGGCTAGACTTCATCTAGACTAAATCCTTCCCTTCTTTTCTGTGGTTCCCACCTATCTGTCCACAACAACAGAAGTAGAGGTCAAGTATATACTACATTTACCCTTAGTACTTGAAAATTGAACGTGGCACGTCGATCTGTTAAAACCAAATAAGGCTGTGCAAAAAACCTACCAGAAATGGCTTCTCTCCAGTGTGGCCTCGAACGTGCCTCTTCAATTTGTATGATGTTGTGAATGCCCATTCACACCCTTCTTGAGGACACTGAAATCAATAAAAAAAGGCCTTAATTTGATCAACGAAATCCAACTAGGCGACCATTTGTTATGATGTGCCAAATTTTACAAATCTCAAAATAGAAGACTTTTTATTTTTTTTTTAATTTCTTAGATACCTTGAAGGGCCTTTCCCCTGTATGCACTAGCATATGAAGCTTCAATTTAGATGCTTTGGAACACACTACATTACAGTCAGGGTGTGGGCACACATGGCGTTTGCCATCACTACACTGTTCCTCATCCTCCTGTTGATGCAAATTACCACAACAATGTTATTATCTTTCATTAGTGACTGTGCAATACTGCACCATACTGCATGTCTAACACTTATATCTGATTTTGTCTACAGAGAACCTTGTTTACGAGTTATAATAAAGAAAATACAAAACTTGGACTAGCCTGTGAATACAGCCTGACTTGTCACCTGCTCTCTGCCATCTGGGACATTTTACAATAGGGAGACATTATTTGCATTTTGATCCAATAAATTCCATACCAATAACACAATTCTGTCCAGGATCTGGCCAGAGACTCTAACGAGACCCTTCCCGGGTAAAATCGCGACAAGCAACATGGCCTTGAAATGGCGACATGAGACAAATAAAATGGTGACAAACAACACAAGGGGTTGAAATAATATTGCAACAGTGATGAAGACAATTTAAGCGCAAAAACAATAATAAATTGTACAATGCCAACAGGGACATGGCTTCCTCCTCAATGCATGAAACGACTGGTTTTGAAAATCAAACTAGGGAAAGCATACCCACCCTAAGACGGCCTATTAAACTGGTTAATATGGTTAACTCATTCAGCTACTGCTCATGAATAACATACAAAACACAAAAGGTCCTAAAGATCAAACGTTACGAATGCACTGGTCTACCAAGAAACTCTCATTTCTTTGTAACATATTTGCTTTTAATTACAAGAAGATTTCGAGTTTCACCAACACCAAATTAGCAGCAGAACTCAACATCTTACAATAATCAACTAGGATAAACAGAAACTCAACATACTTATTTCTAAAACCCCATCACTTTCAGATTAATATGACAGTATGTTAAAACCTTGATTCAAGTCACCATGAAATTTTTAAAGGAAAAAGTTTACTTACAGACAAAATAAATTTTCACCAGTGAGCTGCTGGAGGGTGGATTAGTTGAAAATTAAGCATGCCTCAGAGATACAGCGTACTAACTGACCAACCTAATGTGGCGGAAACATTGCGTACTGTCTTAAAGATTCTTGTATGCATCTGGAAAATTGTATTTGACCTACTTATGACTGGACGGAGTTCAAATACCTGTTCATCTTGTGATGTTTCATCCACCTCCATGCCACTACTTCCATCACGCGTCATGTTGATGTGAATCGCCTGGTTTCCTGTCACTCCTGGTACCAGCATTCCACTCAGCAACACCTGTTGCTGATCTGTCAAAATCACATTTCTGGTGAGATCTGCTGAGGAGGTAAGCACATCCAGAGCTGCAGTACTACTATCTCCATGATTTAGCATTGAGCTTGTTGTAACAACTTGATAATGTGTTTCACTCGCTTCAGCATCACCCTCTGTTAAAAATGTAGGAACTTGAGTTGGAAAGGAAGTCACATCAGCAGAAAGAATGCTAGTCGTTACCAAGGAAATAGCTTGGCTGTTGGGATACACTTGAATTGTTATTTCCTGTGTAGGTTTATTCTGCTCTTGAAGTAATGTGTTATTCTCCACATGTTGTCCCTGGTTTGTGGCTTCATGACCGAGACACTCTTTGTTGATATTGGAATCTTCTACTATGTGAAACAAACAAAAAGTAAAATTAAAAAACACACTTTACAAAAGAAGTATGAAAAAGTCAGGCCAGGTTAAATCACAGAACTAGTGATTTCACATGATTAATAAATTGAACAGAATAGCTGCATATACTTCTGAAGTCACACACAGTTAAATTCTTAAGAAGCTCTTATTTTATGGTCAGTTAATATCAATGGTGTGACTTCCTTACAGGGGTTACTTAGTGTAACCGTATAGTTCAAGGAGGTTATTAAACCCGACATTTTTATAAGAAAATAGCTTGAAGATTCATGTGCCCTTTTCAAAAAGTTCCACGAAAAAAAATTGGGAAAATTATGGACTCTAAGGTGAGGTATCTAACTGGGGTTTAGGACAAGAGAAACTAAGAGAAACCACATCTAATGATCATGGCACTAAAAAGAATAGCCTGTTTGAGGACTGGGAACTCCAAAACTGCAGACACCAGTTCCCCAAAAGATGGTTAAGTTTAAACAAGGTTTTCTTGTTTAAGAACATGTCACTCGCGCTTACAAAATACTGTTGTGTCTTCACTCTGAGATTCAGAGATCATAACATAAAATGTTACTCTACGCAATGCATAGGAAAGTAAGTATACAAAAGGTGGAACAAAAGTTTTAATCCTAGATTAGTGCTAATCGACCTTTCAGGAACTTGGCCCAGATGTAATACCCCACTGCATGCAGCATACCTATACAGTTTAGGTACTACATGTAAATGTATGGGAGTACCCTTAAGGTCCCCAAGTAAGACGTGACTTTGCACTTGACTTACTTAAAGAAGGCGCTCTTTGTTCTTCATTAGACTGTTGGCCATTCTGTAAATGTGTAGATGAGCAAGGGTCAACCAGATGTGCCACACTAGGGGATCCTAAAGGATCAATGCTTCTTATGTACTCTGGAACAACCCTGCCATCAACACTGATCAGGTTAAAGTCAGGCTTGATTCCTCCTCTTTCCAGATGATTTACTTCACCTTTAAAGGAAAGTACTAAAATATCGTTAAAAGAAACAACACTAACTGCCACCATGATCAAAGGAACCTTTCATTCAAGACAGTGCCGCAGAGATTTTTTAACGGCTCGCCAGCAAGGATTAAAAACTGTCCAAATTTTAAGATTTTTAAATGGAAAGCAAAAGTTCAGTTAAGAAACAATAACATCTGCGAGACTAGTGGGACAAAATCAATTAATCCAATTTTTTCCTACCCCTTCCCTACCCCCCCCCACCCCAAACCCCGGTAGAAATTCTGCTTGCTGTTCATACTTTTCCTTACAAACATTGAAACTGTGGCTCCTAGACCCTAATCCCCCCTTTGAATAATTCAAGTCACTGGCAATTATTGCCAGTGACAGTAATCTACGGGCTGGGTATAGAAATTTCTTGGGACCACCTAATTTCCAACAACAATGTTGGTAAGGATAGAGAATTTCAAGGATTTATGGAGATTAAAAGTACCTTCAGGGTGAAATGAACTCATGTCTTTATCTCCAATCCCACCATATACAGAGCGCGGGAATGTCATATCCAAATCTTCATCATGGTTCACTGCGCTTCCATGTTCAAATGGTGATGATAACTGGTCCTCTAAGTTGCCATGGAGATTAAAGCAGTCTTGTTCAGAGCTAGGCTGCTCAGAATCACAACATGCTGTTGAGACACTGGGCAGTGAGAACTGCTTTGAATTTGTTGTTATGGTACTCGTCGTTGTGATAATGAGTTCACTGTCAAGCAAGGTGGATGATGATTCTTCCATTTCATTTTGAGGGTGAGATTGGGTGTCCTTGCCATCTTCCAGAATTTCATTGTTTTTGCCAAACTCATAGTTGTCATCTTCTGTTAGGGAGCAATGCAAAGAGTATGTGAAAGCATGCCCCAACCAGGTTCTGATAGAGCTTTAAAATTCGCTCTATAAATTGCCTTGTGTTTGCTTAGGGATCTGAGGGAGAATGTGACATTAGAGTGACAGTCATTCAGTTCCTTTAATATAGAACTAAATGAATTGATTATTTTCACGGTAACATTTTAGCCAGCTTGCGTAACCCAGCGGCAACAATGGAATAAACAAAATCAAGGAGGCAAATTGGCTGTTACAGTTGTAATAACCAATGCGAACACATCTGATCAAGCATCACACTTTTTGAAAGATTTCTTTGCATCATCGCAAAACTCATGTTGTCAAACTTGATCACGATAGCGATGCAATCATTCGCTTTAATCTACAAGATTGTCATTCATTAATATTGATCGACGCAACTTTTATTTCTTGGAAAATACCCATACAGAGTCTAGATGTAAGATTTCTTGCTTCCAGCAAACGAACATTTCAAGGGCACTTAAAACAAATAAGACTTTTGTTATTATTCTTCAAATGTTGGGCATCATATGTTAAAAATAACAGGATGAGAACTTTCTAAAATATGTTAGTTTTGGGTTAAGGTTGAGCTCAGTGTAAGGTTAAGGAAATTTCAGGAATTGGCAAAATTTTACGTAAGGTAATCTTAATGCAAGTTCTATTTGTAAAATGTGTAAACTAAGCTTTTTACAACTCATATTGACATCAAATCCCGATATTGCTACTGCATGCATACGATTACAGACATTCTTTTGCGCAAGACAATAGCTGACCCCCAAAACAATAATTCATTCAGTAGTTTTGCTTTCCTTGAACTGAACAGTTTTAGAGTTCAACTGAAGTCCAATTTTATATGAATGCAGAATAATCGTTTTCCCGCGCAATTCAAGTATTTCTGAGAGCATGTCTTTGCTCTATGATCACAACACAACGAGCTTCCGTAAAACGTTCAAAACACGTCGTAAACGACTTATCATCGGATACAGAAGCTTATAACTCACGAACAAAATACTTTCCTACCGTTGGAACAGTTTTGCAGATCACTGGCCCCTGTGTGTTGTTCAGGGAACCCCTTGGAAAGTGATGGCCCCTGCGAATCCATCATGGCGCTCCCCACAGCCGAGAAGAAAGCAAAATGGCGGACGACATGCAACATGCAAGCGATGTGATATTGCGCAATAGCAAAACAAGAACGACTTCCATGGGGGGTGGTGAGACATTAATCATTCCCAGTATGTCTAAAATTCCAAAGAATAGGGTAGGGATGTGCGTTCTAGTTAATTTCTGGTTATAATAATAAAAAATGTTGAAATTGTTACTCAGGGTCCAGACACCAATACAACACACATTGATCGATACCCTAATCAAAACTGCCCATGCCCTAGTCCGTACAGGTATTTTTGCGCGCGATGGACACGCGGAGAGCACGCAGAGAAAAGGAGAGGTTACATAGCAAAATGTTGTTTGCTTTCTGATGAACGAGGAAGAGTTATAGGCGAAATTACCAGAAACTTTGTTTATGTTCCATGAGTAAGGGCCATGTCTAACGCCACAGACGATGGGAAAGGTGACAATGATCCCTGTCCTCTCCAGTACTTTGATTTTAAAATGGTGGACCACAAGGCGATGTGTCCTTTCTTCACTTCTTTGTTGACGCGTTCAACCGAACAAGGGATCGCACCAGAGGATCTCCACCTGCTTCAAAGCGACCTTGAAACTCTTCTTGCAGGCGCCAATCGCCGAATAAGACAGATCGACTCCGAAATGAAACTGTTGATTGACTGGGTAGAGAAAAAAGACAAGAAAAGCGTCAGGCAAAGAGAGTTAGAGATTCTGAATTCGCTGTCTTCATTTAAACGTAGCAGGTCAGCTGCTGAGGAGAAAGGAGCAAAACGCCAAAAATTTGAAGAGTCTCGTAGCGCCAGCCCAGCACCGGTGGGAAGACCAAAGAGCAAACATTCGGCTTCTTCTGAAGGAAGCCAGGAGGAGGAAACATTCTCCCCTAGTGTGAAAGCAAAAAGCGATGCCCCCAATCGCTTTTGGACGGCAGTTGAGCCATACTGTGCAGACATCACCTTAGAGGACCAAAAGTTTCTTGAAGAGTCTTTAAAGGTTCCTGATGACGAACAGGAATATTACAAGATCCCACCTTTGGGAAAGCACTATGCAGAAAAGTGGGCTCAGGAAGATCTTCTTATCGAACAAGAGGAAGGGGCTAGGATGCAGGACAAGAAACTACGTGGAACATTAACTAACACCACAAGTGAAAACACTGGCAAAACAAGCGAAGAAAAATCAACGTTAAAAAAAGGAGATTCTTCTGCACTCCCAGAAGAGGATCTGTGTCCATTTGGGCCTCTTACGCAAAGACTGGTCTCTGCTTTAATCGAAGAAAATATAATTGCACCAATTTCTGAGCAGAGTTCCTCCGTATCAGGAAACTCAGACAATGTTACTACTACAAGGAGTGGTAACAACCCCCCTCGCACCCCTACAAAGGCACCCCATGTACCTCATACTCGTACGTTAGAGGCGCGCATAAGGGAAGAATTAGTGTTCCAGGGTTTGATAGATGCTGATGATCAGACTGATGAGGAAAATGATGATGAAGTTTTATCTGAGCTAAAACGACATCAAAATGAGTTACGTGCTTTGATTGCAAAGAACAGACAGCAAAAAATGGAATTATTGAAACTAACTCAGGAGGAGATGAAGAGACAGGAACTCAAGCACAGAGCACAAGTAGCCGATGCAGAAGTCATGGAATGGTTCAGAAAAATGATGACCTGTAAACAAAAACGAAAGTCACCTACCAAGAAAGAGAAGGAAGCTGCTTGGAAGGCACTAAGGGAAAGGGAAGCAATACAAAGGGTTCTTGGAAACACATAAATGATTTATAAATATGTGTGAGGTACTTTTCTCCAGGTGTTCCAATAATTTCATGGCATGTAACTGCTGAAATTATGAAGAATACTTAGAATGCCGAGCATTAAAACCATGAACACATTGTACATGCATCTGTTGTCTGGCCTTCAGTGATTGGAACTGTGAGGAATGGGTGGGGAGGGGGAAGGACAGGTTGGTTTTAGGTTCTGCTTTCTTTAAAGCAATAGCAACAAAGGGATCGCAATGCTACCTCTGGAGACGAAGCGGGTGGGGGGGGGGGACTAGTCAAGACAGGGGACTGGTAGAATCAGTTAGTTCAAAAGTTTACAGTGACCAAAAGAGTTCTCTAGTCCATGCTATGAGCTTTTGTACCAGCATTTGATTGTGCCTGATTACCCTTCTTTTAATTCTATACTTTCTGGTAAGCCTGTGATAACTTTGTTTATGCTTGAGAAAACTTGCTGCTAGGGTCATACATTTTATCCTTGTTTGCAGACTTGGTGTCACTGTCATTTTTGGTATATTTTTTCAATAAATTAACAACCTGGAACAGTGATGTGGGCAAATATTCGCTTTAGAGAGGTTTTAAAGCAAAAATTAATACACCATCTGAAATCACTAATGTAAATAAATATTTCATGTTTATTTGCCACAAATTCTGGATCATGTATTTACATTCTCAACAATACAAAATACTGCTTTTTAAAATATGATCCATTTAATATCTATGAAAATAGACATTTTCATCCTTGTTGCTGATAAATCTTGTTTCCTTGCTATAGAGTTCAAAAACAGTGACGTAACAGAGAAAATGCATACATATTTCATACCAGTACATTGTTTACAGGTAGCCATTACGACACCTGGAGGAAAATCGTCAGTGAGGTTAAGCCTATATTACATCCTTACACCAATTCACTCTTGAACCATCAGTTCATCATTGATCATCAATTCAGTATCCATTTACAATGAAATAGTCCGCTAACTTCTCTATAACTGAGCCACAACAGCCTGCTTGCATTCCCTCTGAATATCCACCAATCAGGAGACACTTGTTGGTCTTGACTGCTACAGCACCTTCATTGCCTTTGCGACAATAGATAGCGTGTCCAGGTTCTGACCTAACAAATACATACTTTGTTCTATTAATAGCAATTCCTTTTGAATAGAAAGGTGAGGGATCTTTGGTGATTCCATTGATTAATGCTTGGGCCTCACTTGGAAGGACCTGAAAAAAATTATAAAATCAAACTTTCTGGCGTAATTTTCACTCCTGTGAACTCAATGTATTGTCAGTTAACCATTGGCAGCCCTTCTTATCTCCTTGTTATCTTGTTTGATTATATTCTAACTGTTCATACCCATGCTAACTGGCCAGAGAGGCACCAAAAGTACTCTAGAGTAGGCCATTTCCAAGTATCCTCAAGCCCCCTTATAATGGCCTGAGAAAACAGCCGTGTTTTAAAGATGCTACCAACAGATTCCACATGAAAAGATGAGGTACAAGTACTGAAATGTCACTACCCAGATCTGGGTAAGTGACACGCCATCAGTATTGAATTTCAGCATTAGTTCCTCAGACACCATTTTACGGGGAAACCATTGGTGGAATTGCAAAATATCGGCTCTTTTCTCAGGCCTGCTTTATCAAAATGAGAGTAAGTAAGAAATGTCTGATAAGGAAATAGCTCCTCATTCTCATTCAAATGCTCACTCATTTTCATATGAAAGGTTCTTAAGTTGCACTTGGCCTTATAATGAAATGAGTATTTTTAAAACTTGAAAATGGCTTGTTAAAGCCAATGAGTTTCCTTTGGTAATAGGTCCTACAATTGAGTCTAGTAGCAACTGGTGAGCTTTATTTTTAAGCCACACTGAAGCCTGTAGGGCTGAGAAAAATTATCCTTGAGCCTGCCCCCCCCCCTCTTTTCTTGGTCTGGATGTGCAGGCTCCTCTCTTACTTGATGATCTGAATCTGCCACTGTGAGGTCTGGTTAACAGAAGTACATATATGATGGGTAAGGTACGGTAAACTGTGTTACTTTAAATAGCAGCTGCTTAAGGTCAGTTTATAGGAGTGTGTAGCGTGCGCCACAAACGAAACTAAACTCTGGTTACGGCCATCTACAAACTTGCACCAAAATCCTTGTTCTGGGCCCTCACCAGTGTACCAGGATTTGAGTATTCACCATAATTGGCCTGTTGAAAAAGCTATTGTTGATTTGCCAATCAGGTTGAAAGGAAATTTGAAATGCACTGCCAGCAATTTGTTGAATCTGTAAGGGGCCGAGAACAAGGATCTTTGCGCTGCTACGCAGACATTACTAACTGGAGTTAGTTTACATCTGCAATGTAGACTATAGAGTGCTATAGAAGCTAATGCATTGAACCTCTAGACCAAGGTCTCAAGACTTGGTCATGCAATAATGTTGTTAGTCTTCAGAGAGAAAGTTTGCTTCCCACTGTGCAGGTGTACCGGTATATTTTAAAATGTTACAGTGAAAATATCCTCACTGAGTGTGCCTCATTGACTTGATAATAATTATGCATCATTATTAGAAAAGCAAGGAAGGGCCAGGCAATTATATAGAGATTCATAAAGCACTATAAGTATTTGTCAGTCAAAAAGCATTCAACTACGCAGACGAGTTCGCTGACTTCAAAAGTAAATTTCCTCTTGGATAAGTGAAGTCTATTTTTTTCTAATATTTAGTAGGTGCATATGCCCAAATTTTGCTGTTTCTAGTACCGATCCTGGTAAGTCATTCAGTTGGAACTGTTCAAGTTATTTAATTATAATCACTTGACACGACTGTGAATTATTTATCGGAACTGCCATTTTATGGCTTAACAGACAGGCGAGAATTCGCGAAAGCTGTGGGATCATGGGTGTACGATACTGTTCTTACGCTTGAAGAAAGAGATTTATTTGAGAACGTTCTTGAAAGCCCTGACAAAAACGATCAGTTCTTGAATATCTTAGGAAATTTAAAGATAGAGTCAAAATACTACACAATCAAGCAATCTGGCACGTGCTTTCAAAAATTTAACACAAGAGGCTTCTCAATATTCAATTGGCTTAGAAAAGAGAACTTACATAAAATATTTGGGCGTACTTATAGATGACACGCTATCATGGAAACATCAGGTGTCTTATTTATGTACTCGAATTTCTAGAAACACAGGAATTGTTGGCAAACTCAGACACTGCACCTCCCTTTTACAACTTAAACAACTATACTATAACCTGATCTATCCTTATATATCTTATGCGATAACCTCCTGGGGCAGTGCATTTACTACTCAAATTAAAAAAATCCAAACAAAACAAAATCATGTTATCCGCGTTATGTTCTTTTGCCACCTTGTTTGGACCAGATACAGACAGTGCATTACCATTACTTAATTTATTGGATTTACTTACTGTTACAAATATCTATAAACTACAGCTTCTTAACTTCACTCATCAGTGGCATTCTAAAAAATTACCAAATATCTTTAATCAGCATTTTCGCTATGCAAGTGAAGTCCATACATATAATCGAGATATGCTTCAAAAAGTAACTTCTACAAACCACGTTCCAGGACCAATATTGGAAAGCAAACAACAGCGGCTATGGCGATTTAATTGTGGCAACAGCTCCCTACCCATATAAAAGACCTTTCAACTTATAACTTTCCTAAAACATTAAAAGAATACTTGTTGGCGAACAATTAACTTACTGAAATTATTTTATTTTAATCATATCGTCATGTACTATGATGACTGTTTTCTCTTCTTTTTTTTGCCATCTATGTGCTTTCTTTTTTTTTTTTTATGGTGTGTGTCTTAAGATGTTTTGTATGTCTAGTTATTGTGATGTCCTGTACATTCGACACTACTTTCAAAGAACTAGTTGCTAGCTCGAAAACCTTACGGTTATCTAGCCGCTAGGCATTTCCTTCTATGTAATAATATTTAGTTTAAATTGTAATTGAATATTCTACGTGTTAAGTTACTAATTATTCAATAAGTTTGACAAACCCTGTAATGGAAATGTGAATAAAGTGTTGTTGTTGTGTTGTTGTTGTTGCATGCTGGCTGAAAGGCCAAATTATTTTATTTTTGCAGAGGAGTACAGCAAAGTAGATGTTCGCTTCTCTGATTAAAACATTCCTTGTTTGTTTCATCCGAGTAAGTGAATAGGCCCTTGTTGCTCATATTTCACAAACAGTCACACACATCATTTCAAGACCATCAAATATTTGAGAATATAAGCTCAGATGCACATATCCACAAGCCCAGTACATCTGCTCAAAAAATTGACGTAGACAAAATATATGACATCAAATTATTGATGTCTTACATTTTCTATACATTTTGTCTACGTCTAAATTCAACAAGACACATATTTGTAGTTATATATTTCGCATGTCCATCTTTTTACTAGAGAAAATTAAAATCTATTTAAGGTGTTAGTTCAGTTGGACGTCCATTAAGAGGTGGATCAGCGATAGCATGCAGCACACACAGCCCGGGTTACATGAGCATACATCTGCAGCGTAGAACACTAAAACACACCGATCCCGATTCGTTAAATCAATTATTGCGTTTTGCTGCTTGCGTGAAATTATATTTTAGTGGCACTGTGAACTTGGTAGTCAAGATTACAAAGAAAGAAAAAATTTTCAACAATGCCTGTTCCATTATATAGACCTATTCGGCTAACTCAATGTTGTACCCAATTCAAATCTCCCGGGTATAAGATTCTTTGTGTCTTGTATTTGCATTATAATGTGGCATTCACATTTAAATGATATGGAAATTCCTGAAACAAAACGTTTTATTCCCAAAGGGTTTGAATTGGGTACAACATTGCGTTTATAGCCGAATAGGTCTATTCCGAATGAAACTAGACCGACTTTGATTTTTCTTTTGCCTCACAGAATTCAGATTTTGTCCTTTTTTTCATACGGATTCTTAATTTTATTCAGATAGTTCCATTTATATTATCGTTACAAAGGACTCTATAAACAAAGTTCAGCACACGACACACAAAGCGCTTCATCAACACCTTGCTACAGAGCGCGAGCGATAAACGACAAATTAATTGAATATAATCGATTGTGATGTTTTATTTATAGTCTTCTAAAAAGGGAAATCATAATATTTCCGCAAATAAAAGTAATGGGAACCTCACTCCCATATAATTTAGGAACACAAGAATGTTTACGAAACCTAGAATAAACACCTAAGAATATACTAACCACAAATCCCGCACTTGAGGCATATCTTTTGCCGTCCAAACCATGAATCGAAGCTCTTGCCACCTGGCTTGTACCTAATAAACTCTCGTCGATAAAATTTTGCCAGCTCATCCGATAAAACAACAATAAAGACAGTTAGTTGGTTTACCACTTTGAACAAACGCCTATTTGTCCTATTATTCATGAAATATATTTGGCATATCCTTTCATATGCAAATCCTTTGCTCTCACAAACCGACAAGTTGGTCACGCAACAGTTTAGTTCCAGTTCTCTCGGTCTGTCAAATCAGTTGGCGGGAAAGTCATGTTCGCCATGTTGTGCGAAGATTGAAACACAATCTTCTCCATTATTTGTCCGCTTATTTTCTCAAAGGCCTACAATCTAAAATTGAAATGGATGCCTTTCTACGTGGGCAAACTTCTTCTAGCGGTTCATCGAAGCTAAAGCAGGCAGCAAGCGAAGAGAGCGCCGGTCCTTCGAGCAAGAGGGTCGCTGTTCCATGGGTTGAAAAATAGTGAGTATAAATGTTTACTCGTTTTTCTTTGAAAATGTGAAAAGATAAACTGTCAATGGAAAGGCTAGGTAAACTGCAGAATAACGGATCTCGCTGAATAAGAAAAGCTCTTTTGTGTTATATGTCCTGGAAATTTTTAAAGTTACAAAATTATGCTGTTGAGTTCTTCTTTATTGCAGAAACATTGCTGCAAACATTTTTTCCTTGGTTTGTACAGAAATTACCAAATCTTGTGCAAAATTCATCCACTTCACAACCAGCAACAACCGACCCACTCCCTCTCCCTAAGGGCAAAAACAGGTCCCCCTTTCCCAAGACAACGGTGTTCTTTCTTGATTGATATTAGCTTGATAATATTGGTTAGTGTACATTATACACTTAATGTCAGATCCCCAAGGAAACAGTTAGTTTTGTTTCCCGAGAGTCCCGATCTTTCCTTCGTCTCGGGAAACATCAGGACTCTCGGGAAACAAAACTAACTGGTTTTCTGAGGAACCTGACATCAAGTGTTTTGTTATCTTTCTAGACTTTCACTTCAACAACGACAAAAAAATAACCAGAGCGAATCAAAAGAGTCGACTCCATTCTGATAAGAGCACAAATTTAATTCTCAGAATCACAGAATGAATGATGTACAAAGTACTTTCCTAATATTAGCTGCTTCTTTTTCCTCCACTAGCTGCTGTTTCTCTTCAGGGATAACGTTGAAAATCGTTGCCTTTTAGCTTGAGGCTTGATGTTTGTGTTGTCGTGTTCATTCACGAAAAAGAAAACTGGCAGTGTTTTTCCTGCCTTCTGTCACACCACTTTCCACCATGCTTTGATCACATGCCTTGATGTATCCTGAGCGGGGTACAATTGCTCAAATGTATCACGATCGGAATACATTTGATTTTAGTCAATGCAAGGCCATGTGACCAAGAATCAGCCTATGGCAGTCCCTGTTTAGTTGAGTGAAAGTCTAGGAATATAACAATGCATGTTAAAAATATAACTTGGCTTGATTTGCATCATCAAACAACATCTTTAGCTTGAGTTCAGCTTCACTTCAGAAAGCAATATGCTTTATAAAACATTGGGGAGCTTAAGGAATGACGACAGCGATGGCTACAAAAATGTGACTTAAAAAGTCAATTTGCCTGCGTCAAACTTTATCACGCTTATCTCATTCAATTCATCAAAGAATGGTATTTTTTTCTGGAGTTGAAGTCTAAAAGACTGTATTGAAGTACAGGAAAAGAAAAAAAAGTCATTGTGGTGTGTTTACATTCTCCACAAAAATAATGTGAAATTAGGTATTTTCACATCATAGTCATGCAGAGACGGCAAAGAAATGTATAGAAAAGCATGTTGTGTCTGCAGAGCTAGTTTTTGTTTTGCCAATCTAAGCCTATTCCTTTTTTGCTGTTCTTGTTGACATCTCCGTTGTCATTGAAAGAGGGAGTAGGGAAGGGGATGCCTAACTTGGTAACATTGAAGTGGAGATCTGGGATGACTTCCCTTATTATTATTATTACCATTATAATTGATGTACACAAATGTAAGCTAATGCCCTCTTGTTGAAGTAGTTAAAACATTGTTACATTCATTTTCAGTCGTCCTAGATCTGTTGATGATGTTGCCTACCAAGATGAAGTTGTGTCTGTGTTAAAAAAGTCACTTGAGGGAGCAGATCTTCCTAACTTGCTGTTCTATGGTCCTCCTGGTACTGGAAAAACATCCACTATACTTGCTATAGCAAGGCAGCTGTTTGGGTATGCAATGATCTTAGTTCTGCCTGTCTTGTAACAGTGTACTACAACCAGTTGCAGAAATGTTGAGATACTTTGACAAAAAACCAGCCTTTCTTACTTCAGATCGCTGCTAGTCACACATCTATGAGATATATTACTCACCTCCCCCCTCCCTTCCATTCAAAGTTGTTCCACTAGGGTTTGAGCATGGTCTTGTATTGCTGGCAAGTTTGATTAGGGGAGGAGGGGGGATCATAAGCACAAGGTAAAGTGTCTCGAGTATTTTTGCAACCTGTTGAAGCTTAATTAGATACATGTCAGGGTTCGAATCCTGGCAAGCCTAAATTTTTTAAGGCTTAAATCTTTTTACAACTTTATAAGGTGCATCTTTTACTATGATGATCTTTGCATTTATTTCTTGATTCCACAGATCCAGTATAGAAAATTCAGATATTCATTAGTTTCATTTTCATCGGTTGCCATTGTATCTAGTCTCCCTCCTAGCCGTTTTAGTCTAGCCATGCAGAACTCCTCTTAAAACTCAAGTGCAGTTTCCAAACAAGAGCAAGGAGATCTGAATAAGTGAATTTGGGACCTCTGTCCGAGTTCCTTGTGCCAGCATGTAGTTAGTGAAACTTTCATTCAGTGAAACACAACTGTTTCATGTTCAGTCTTGTGATCATACTCAATAAAATTTTTAAAAATTTGCAGAGTAACAAACTTCAGATAAGTTTATATGAGGGGAGGGTAGTGATATTTCCTGTTATCTCATTTTTCAATGGCTAGAAATCTTTGAGGGGCCTTCAAACCCCACCTGCATCAAGCCATGGTTATGGGACAACATCCAAAGTCTTCTACTCCTGCAAACCACTATGTCCTACATTAGTTAATTTTGTTTTAACCACTTTGTCTGTTTTCACTTCTTAGATCTGACATGATGAAAGCACGAGTTCTTGAACTAAATGCTTCTGATGAGCGTGGAATACAGGTTTGTTAAAGTTTGGTAATAAAGTTGTTCATTAATTCAGGGCTTTTAATGAACTGTGAAGTAGGTAGCTGGTTTTGAGTCAAGTAACCAACTGTATCAACAAGCTTTGAAGAAATCTTTCTGTAATCTCTGTGAATTAGGGAGAAAAGTAGCCAAGTTCCCTGAAAAAAGTAGCTGGCAATGTGTATTTTTTGTGGGTATCAGTGCTTATTGAATGCTGCCATTTTAAAATATCTTGAAGTAATCTAAACTGGTTAACCCTTTAAACCCCAATATCCACCTATAAATTCTCCATACTGATCTTCATACATTTCCTTAAAGAATTAATTGAGAGAGTTCAATAACAGATCAAAGCATTTTCTCTTTACTGATCATTTTATTAACTCTCATAACCATTTCTCTTGGCAACATATGGATATTGTTAGGAGAAAATTGATGTTGGTCACTATTGGGACCTAAAGGGTTAAGCAGGGGATAACTTGTTTTATGGATCACATCTCTATTTTTTCTCTTCTCATTTATGGGATACATTACTAGACTAAACTCCCAAAATTCCTACATGTACCTATGATCCTAGAATCGCTATATATATTCAATATATGCCAGGCCATCTGTTGCTATTAAACTGCTTTATGGGTGAATTAAATTTTGCCAATTTCATTTTTGTAATTGGCAATTCCCAGTTTCCCCAGTCTGGAGTAAAATCTTCAATCAATTATACCCATTCTAGTCCTAGACTGGCTGATTTCTATATCCTATCCCAGACTAAAATGCTTGACAGCTGCACATACCTATATAACCCATATACAGAATTAACCCCACCCCTGGAAAGACATATATCATTTTGTAAGAATGTCAATAAGGAATCTTAAAATGGCATCATGATATGTTATATTGAAGGTGGTGAGAGACAAAGTGAAGAAGTTTGCACAGCTGGCAGCCTCTGGTTTACGAGCAGAGTAAGCGTTGCTTTTTGTTTGTTTTTGTTTGTTTCTTAAACAAGTGCCTGGAAAACATTAAACAAACAAGCAAGTGACTGTTTAAAGTATTGCTATTCCACCTTTCCTATATTTACTTTGAAACAAAGGTTGAAATTGAGAAGTTATTCTTTGCTATTTCTTATGAAGTTATAACCATTTTCTCTTTTCTTTAAATCATTAATTTTCTAAGCCCCTGATAAAGACCTGTTTTTTAGACTTGGAATTGACTTACTGTGTTTAATTTTTTCTCTCACTAGTGGTAAACCATGTCCACCTTTCAAGTTGGTCATTTTAGATGAGGCAGATTCCATGACACCTAGTGCACAGGTTTGATATGATTGTTAATTTTGTTTGTTGTCAAGTTTTGTCTAAAAAACATTAACTAGAAATAAGTAATCAGGGTTTTCATTAAGATGTCAAGTCGCAAGAGAAGGAGAATATTCTGAAAGAAGCTCCTCGTCCGAATAAAAAAATGAAAGATTGTTAGCTGGAGAAATCTGCATATTAAACAGAGAATTCTCCAATCTCCGATGCCTGATGAACACCCTGGATAATAGCTAAATGTTGTATTCTCACCTTAACGTAGACGCTTTCATTTAAAAATAAAATTATTGACGCACATTGTGAGAAGCAATTTTAGTACAGCCAATATTGGTACTATACTTGCTTATTCAGTATTAAGTCAAGGATTGGTTGGGTCCGTATTTGTTTACAAGAATTTATATTTGATTGTCGTATTAGGCAGCCTTGAGAAGAACTATGGAGAAACAGACAAAGTCAACAAGATTTTGCCTCATTTGTAACTATGTTAGTAGGTATGTGCACAGGCTTTTAATTTGTTGATTTATTACAGACAGTGGAACCTTATTTTTGGGCCATTCCTGTCAAAAAAAAAACAAATGTAAATATTGTAATTAAAATTTTGTTTGTCTATGAAGCACTTAAGAGTTCTTAAACACTTGTTTAAACGTGTCCCGAGGCATTTCTGATTGCATTGGAATTTTGAAGTGAAGAAAGAAAAAAACCCAAGTACCTGAAGAATGGTTCATGCAAGCAATGAGATTGAAAACAAAGCTCTATGTCTGGAAAGCCTTTCCATTTGGGAATGTTCTTGGAATTTCCAACCAGAAATTTTGCCGGATCTTGTTTACTGTGGGTAATGTCGACTGAGATATCGGTCGACATAGCGGTCGATATAGCGGTCGACAGTCGGTCGATATAGCGGTCGACAGTCGGTCGATAGTCGGTCGATAGTCGGTCGATAGTGAGATAGACTATCGGCCGAGTATCGGTCGATATTTCGTCGACGCACCTCGACTTACTATCGGTCATATGTCGGTGATGCTTCGGTCAACTGTCGGTGATATATCGGTCAACTGTCGGTGGTATATCAGTCAACTGTCGGTGGTATATCGGTGAACTGTCGGTGGTATATCGGTCAACTGTCGGTGGTATATCGGTCAACTGTCGTTCGAATATTAGTCGTGTGTTAATTTATCAGGTGAGTCCAATGGCTTTTTTTTTAAGCAAAGACGTCATTAATTACTGTTATCATGCGATGAGGGACATGTGGCAGTGCAAGGCGCGATTACGCTATGAAGAGAACCGAAGAGCACTGGGAAATAAGGACATGATAACCTTTTTTTTCCAGTTTATATCATCACCGATCGTCTGAGTTTTAGCTGTTAAACAGAATCTGCCTCAGCCTAAGTTAAATCTGCTGCTCCTGTGGTCCCGCAAAAATGTAGGAAAATGTAGCAAATGCTAAGTCTCGACCGACCATCGACCGAGTGTCGACCAATTACTGACCGACACATCGGTCAAGTATCGACCAACTATCGACCAAGTATCGGCAAAGTGTCGGGGAAGTGTCAGGGAAGTGTCGGCGAAATGTCGGCGAAAAGTCGGCGAAGTGTCGGTGAACGAAAAGCTATATCGGCCGAGACACATCTGGAACGACTATCGGCCGTGTCTCGACCGAGTGTCGACCCACTATCGACCGTCTATCGACCGCTATATCGACCGAGTGTCGACCGAGTATCGACCGACTGTCGACCGAGTATCGACCAACTGTCGACCGACTATCGACCGATATCTCGGTCGACATTACCCAAAGTAAACAAGATCCATTTTGCCTAAATGGAAAGGGCCCTTGGTGTCAGTTTTGAGAATTGCCACAGAAAACATCTAGCAGTCGTTTGGTCCAAAATGGGAGTACATTGACAAAACTGGAGTTGGTGACCATCTCATCAGACAAACTGAACATGTTGTGGCCCAGTTTTACCCTTGGTTCAGACATGTATTACTTGTTTTTTTCTTGACACTTGTCATACATTCATACATTACCATGACCCAAAACAAGTCAAGCTCAAATTTGGAACCAAAACATACACTCCTGCCAGTATCCTGCCGGCATTTTTGACCTTCTATCAGCTTTTATCTCATGTTGATTTTCCTCTTCTCTCGGCCACCCCACTTGATACTTCTTTCAATCTTAGCTAATCCAATTTTTATATTTAACTCAAAAATCTCATCCTATAATCCCATTTTTTTTTTATTTTTCACAGAATTATTGAACCCTTGACTTCCCGTTGTTCCAAGTTTCGTTTTAAACCTCTGTCTACAGAAACACTCGAGAAAAGGCTGAACATGATCTGTAAAGAAGAAAATGTGAATTGTGATAACAAGGTATGGAAAGATGATCTGTTCTGAAAATGGTTGAAAATAAGTAGTGGTGTTTCAACAATTCAGCCGCTCAAATTAGGTCACATTTTGATTTAAGTTCATGGAGTTTTATTTTATTTTTTATACAGGCAATTCACGAACTAATAAAAATTTCGGAAGGAGACATGCGAAAGGTGTGTAAGACTAGAGATAATAGTTTAGTTAGGATCAGTTTTTTTTTAATGGGTAATATTATTGTTGTTGAGGCCTTCATTTTCTTGAGAAGTACATAAATAACTTATTGCAACAAATGACCTACAGCCTTGTGCCCAGGACCAGTATCATATTATTTATGTGCCTGCTTTGTTCAAATGCACACATGTCTTGGAATTAAAATTTTCCAAGGGGATTTTTTGAGGCACCTATTTTTTATATATACAATAGGGAAAATTTGCATTTCAGTTTTGGCTTTGGAGGAAACTTTGTATCAGCACTAATTTTTTTTTTACTGTCAAGTCGTCGTTTATGTTGTTGATCATACCCTAGTTGAAGAAAAGGTCGGGTGTGGGGGTGGGGGGAGAGCTTATTTTGCAGAACTGATTCTTCCTCAACCTCAGCCATTTTCTAATCCAATTGACTGGATGTGCCAGCCTCTACACTTTTGTTCCTGGCTTCCTATCGTTAAACGATATAAATTATTATCATGATTTTGTATTTTTTTGGAAGGCCATAACATACTTACAGAGTGCTTACAGACTGAAAGGAGAGGACATAATTGAGGCTCATGACATTACTGAAATAGCTGGGGTATGATACTACAGTTGTTAAAATTATTGAGACCCTCTTGGGGGAGTGGGGGAGTATGTATGTCCCTAATCTGAATTTCGAATTGGTTGTTTCACGTTTTGAGGAGTAGGCCATATCCCTGTCAGTATTTAACCCATCTTTATGTTGTTTGTTGCCATTTCATCTATTCTTTTGTCACAGTTTTAAGGCCATTGTTACCCTAACAGGGCCTCATTATTACATTATTTTAGAACTATCACGGTGGGGCCAAACCACCCCTCAAATGTTGCATTTAGACTGTTTTTGGATTTTTTGGTAAGTCTTGCACCAAACTTTACAGGTAGCCTTCGAAAAGTAAGCTCATAAATTTACGCCGTTTTTTGACGTGTGATGTCAAATTTTGACGTCATAATCTATGACGTCACAAAAATGGTTGTGATCAAATTCGGAAATGTACAAAAATAGCTATATCATGTGAAAGGGCTTTATGGACAGTAAAATACTGAAAACACTATCTCGCTACGACAAATAGAACAAAAGTTATGACAGTTTAAAGACTATTTAGTTCCCCGAACCATACTTTTCTTCTAAATAAGACTGCTCCGATCTAATTTTTTCATTTTTGCCCCAAATAAAGTGATATTCTAGTAAAGTAAACCTTTCAACGCTCCAAAAAATCGTATCATTTTAGATTTTTGAATTTGGACTTTAAAACGCTTATCTAAACACAACAAAAATGGTCACGTGATTTTGGTATGACGTAAATAAACTGTTGGTGTAAGCATCCTCTCACATACCCTTTTTCTTGTCTTTTAGCTTCGGGCAATAAAGAGTGTCAATGTAAAACTTCAATTTTTGTGCAAAAAGAACACTAAAGTACTTAAATTTATGATTTTTGCGAAAAGGGGGGAACTCTTTCCAGCCTGTGAATAATTATCAAATTCAAAACGTCATATCTCAGCAAGCTTTTAAGCTATATAAAAAATTTTTGCAACCTTCTTCTATGCTTGACGAGATCTTTTTAAAACGCGATAAAAAAGTGGAAGATTCAAAACTCTAAAATTTAATTATCAATGACGTCATCAATTATGACGTCACAATTTTACATGAATTGTTGTAGTGCACACCAATTTGATTGGCTCGTTCTTTTAGAATTAGCGGCCAAGTCTCGTACACAAAGAACAAATACAAACAAAGTTATTGTGGATTGACCAAAAAACCCACGTTTTTGTCGCACATTCGAGGGGTGGTTTGGCCCCACCGTGTATGTAACCCAGAGTTCAGTTATTTTTTAATCTGCTCATGGGCACACAAGGAAAGTTAATGGGTAGTGGTGTGCAGCTGAGGCCTTCACAGTCTGACCCTGCTTAAGATTACAGGCCTTATTTTACGACCCTGATTCATTTCGTTTTGAATACAGAATTAAGTAATTTTTCAAACTAAAATCATGGAATTAGATGTTTTGAGAAAAGTGTTGGTACCATGAATGTAGACCTCTTGTTGCCAACCTTCACATTCTTTTGAAGGCTACTGGTCTAGAAAGACACCTTATTCAAGATGCTAAATGATGAAATTGTATACCCTGAAAAGACCCTGAAAACCATACCCTGTTCAGCAGCACATGCCTGTGTAGGTCAATAAGGGATCCCCATCCCCTTGGCCCCCAACCAGGTTCATTTCCAACAAAATCACTAGCCAGAGTTGTTTAACAGTAGAAGGACTTCAAATCTCTGACACCATTTTTGTTTGAAGCTTCTTGCTGACACTTTTGCCCATCCAATGAACTTTCAGGTTGTTCCTGATGATATGGCTGACAAACTTTTTGCAGCCTGTGGTTCTGATTCTTTTGAAAAGCTGGACTCTACAGTGAAAGTGAGTATTATTATGATTGTTGTGCTGTATCATGCCTGTCTGCTTTTGTGTTTGCAAAGAAGGACGAAAGATGGGAGCAGTCCAAAAATGTTCATTAGTAGGGTTCAAACTTGTACTTGCTGTTAAAACTGTCAACAACCTTAGGCATACATAGTGCATTACGTTAAGCACATGTTTTCAACTAGAGAGCCTGTATTGACCTGTATTCTTAGACAGAGTGTTAAAAACAAAGTGTTTTGGGCCTTAAAAGTATCTTACAGATGATTGTTGCACTTCCTTATTGTTTTCCTTATTAAAAAGGCCCTTAAGTGTGAAACTTGATTGGTAACAATAATTGTGTCAGTTTCAAGAAAGTTGTCAGAAATTACTTAGGCCCGGTTTAGACGCCGCTCCACTTATGTGCCGAACCTAACTGATGAATTAAATATGGCAAAAGAGCGGCGTCTGAATCAATTTGGTGCTGCAGTTTTAGTTTGGTGTGGCAAAAGCGTAAAGTTCGACAGAGGCTGTCGAACTTTTGTCGAACTTAACTTAAGCTAGACACACGGTGTGCCGTCTGAATCGGATGCCGCGCCAGTGTCGCTCCAAAGACGAACTTATTCAATCAGGTTCGGCACATGAAAAGTACGGTGTCTGAACCAGGCCTTAGCCTGCAAAGCATGCATATTTTGCAGTGCCAACGATGATACTAATGATCTTCCACCATCTTGGACATTGAATCTGATAGAGAGTTGGGGCGAGTCTAAAGCCTTAAGGTGGCTGTCTGGGCTGCAGGCTAGTAATTACTATGAGAATTAATATTTTTGTCCAGATTGGGTGTCTTGTGGGAAACCCTGGACCCTCGCCATAGTTCTGCCACTGAATGCCATGGACCAATCCCCTAACTACTATGCATTATGCCAGTGGTTCAGCATGAGCAAGATGATTAAATGTTATAGCAATTTGGGAACAAACCGTTTTCTTGGCTCAGTTACTGAGATATGTTCTCTTGAAATCATATCAACAGGAAATCATTGCCGAAGGACACGCTGCAGCCCAAATAATAAATCAGGTATAGCACAGCCTAGAATAAATTATTATTTTAACTGTGTATATTTCATTGAATAAGAAAATTAAAAACGTGGTTATTAAATTATCCTTTTTCGCATGCGGCTGACCCAGAGTTTTTTCACCGCCCAAATAATGCCTCTTGTTACTACAAAATATGTATATTTATAAGTAAGACACAGATTTGATGGAACCTAAACCATTATATAGGCGCTTGTTTTAGGCATCTTACTAATGAACAGTTATATTCAGATTTTCCAGCAATAACAATTGTGGCCTCAGTGACCCCTTCAAATTTATTGAGTTTTTTTGTAGTAATTGTCTTGAGAATTTCTTATTTCCCCCATTTCTAAACAGACAATTATCTTCGTGTTTGTTTGTTTGTTTTTGTTTTTAGGTTCATGACAGAATTGTTGAAATGAGCGAATTGAATGACCATCAAAAATCTGCGATCTTGGAGAAATTAGCTGTAAGATATTAGGGAGCTTAAGCAACAACGTTTTTGAGCGACGCACGTCAACCGGAAGTGGCCTTTTTTCATTTTTTGACGGTGGTTTCGCGCAAATTTTCAGTCAAATCGCCTCTATAATAGTAAAGAAGCTAAGGAATACAAATTTTATATCATCAAGGCATGTTAAGAGGGAAAATACCTCACTTGCGGTTGACGTGCGTCGCTCAAAAACGTCGCTGCTTAAGCTCCCTATTGACTTGTACTTTGCTTAAATCTCTTTTCTGCACAACTAGCCCATACAACTTAACATTAATCCTTTAAGCCCCAATATCCATTTACAAATTCTTTAGACTGATCTCCATACTTTTCCTTAGAGAATCGGTTAAGAGAATTTGTTTTTAGATCAAAGCTCTGCCCATCATCAATGGTGATTTTTTTCCCATAATCACCATTTTTGCCAAATTCGCCATTTTCGCCAAATTCACCATATTTTTATTCGTCGAAATCGCCATTTTCTAGGAGGCCCCTTTGCCACTTCATTTGAATTTTTCCCCAATTTTTTTGAAAACTTGGCCATATTCGTCGAAATCGCCATTTGCCATAAGGCCCCTTTGCCATCTCATTTGATTCTTTGCTATGAGTTTAAAATTTGCTAAAACTTTGGCAATTTTTTTTTCCAGATTCGACAGTTTCTTCAAAATTGCCCCTTTTGCCACCGCATTTGAATATTCCCCAAAGTTTCACGAGCCAGGCAAACGCAGACCATAATCATGCTGTTTGGCAACTGTTGCTTCAGCAATCAACTTGCAGGTTAATGTCTCTCTGTTCTTTTCGTTTTTTGTTTTTTGTTTTTTTAGATTGTCGACAAATGTCTGTGCGATGGTGCGGATGAGTACTTGCAAGTGCTTAGCCTGTGCTCAGTTATGATGCAACAATTTTGTCATGCCGGGCAAACATGAACAGTTTGGTATCAAGAGACTGAATACAGAGCAAGACAGCGTCACGCGAACAATGATAAATAAAAATTACTTTTAGGTCTTATTTGCATATACAGCGTATTCTTAGTAATAAACAGAACATACACTAACAGCTCCGATTTTATGAGTTTGCCTATGCTACCCAGAGATGTTTTTGACGTGTCCCAGGGGCACCCAACGACGGTTTACTCTCAAATACATTAAAAACACTTTTTAGGCTATCCAGGGTACTTTTAGATGTCTAGAAATGCATTCTAAGCGGCGCTAAAGAATTTGTATCTGTTCAGTCATCTTAGGGGAACTTGAGTCTTTTCGAAATTAAAAGGGCCACAGTATTATTTTCCCGAAAATTTTAGAGGCAATTTAACGTATTACGAAAGTGATAATCTTTCTTATTTCTCTCTCCATCATATTTTTGAATCCGAAAATTTTAGGTTTCCTTTTTGTACGAAAATTAGCCTAACCTAGGGAGTGAAATGTGAAAAATTAAACTATAGAAAAACCTAGGGAATTTATTAGATAAGCTTCGAAAATTGTGCATTAATGGAACGGCCATCTAGAAGTTTTTAGCCGTCCTCAAGTAATAGAAAATTCTAGGCAATGTCTGCTTCTCCGAACAGATATTTACAGAAAACAGTCGTTGGGTGCCCCTGATGTCCCCTAACAGAAGTTGGAAGATTAGCAATTGACAGAAACTGTTTCCGTTGTGCGGTCAAGGATGCAACGTCCTATGGTGATAAGCAGTTAAATGTACTGTTTACCCAGAAATACACACACACACCCAAGGGTAGATACAGGGCATACAGGGTCCTGTAGGTCACCAAGGACCTCAATTGCCCATTTAATACAAAACTGCAATCAACAAATCAGTGCACGCCTAAAGGGGCTGTGTTGGCCCGCAAAGCAGGCGTATTTTGCTGTGCGATCGATATGGACTTTCGACTGACTGAGAGTTGGGGCGAGTCAAAAATTGATTCCAAGGGAGAGGTCGACGCGTGAAAATAGCTGAGGGGGAGAGGGGGAAAGGAGTTTTTTCCTTTCTCTCCCCGCCCCTCCCCCCTTGCCTGCTCCTCCTCCATGTACCTTTGGGTCGCGCTCTGCAGGCAAGGGCTGTGTTAGTGTCATGGCTGTCTGTTTCATTTTTTCAAATTGCCAATTGTGCGTCCGTCTTCGCTATGGAACGTAACGATAGTGAAGAAAATTGGTAAATAACAAGATCACAGCTTCGTGTCAAACAAAATTTGTCTCCCAAATATTATATCAAAATGTTACAAACAACAAAAATGAACTCAGTTGAAAAACTGTTAGGCTAACAAGTTTCCAAAAACCACTTGCAATCCGTTTCAATTTTCTTTGAGTTTTTCCACCCGTTCCTCCTTTTATATTTACTGTAGTATTCATACCTTCCTTTCATGTTTTGAGCTCTTATTTTTATGTTTCACTCAGTTTGAGGGCGGTTAGCCCCATGTAAAATTTTGTTGAATTTCATTACACACCTCTTTAATTATAAAACCCGCTATCACCAAAGGAAAAACAATAAACAAACAAAGCTTGTAAAGAAATTGAGTGCGACACTGCCGGATTCAAAAAACCGCAAAAACGTCCACTTAGTAGACAAAAAAGAACGTATACTCAACCTGGTAAAACAGCTTCGGTGCCAATAAAGAAAACTGTGGTTTCCTCGCCACTCTTTCTTTTTTCAAGCTATGTTTACATCGTGTGCTGTTACTTCTTTTGCGTTGTAGATAAATGAATTAAACAGCTTCTAATGGTTAGGTATGAATTGTTAAGGCCTTCCGCTGAACAGAGAAGCACCAACAGAACTGCCCAACGAGCAAGCTCTCCCGTGCCGGGCGCTCGCAGGCAACTCCATGCCCATTAAACGGCTACGTAGACCTTTTTCGGAAAATCACGCTATATTGGCTGTGGAGTAAACGCGAACAAAATTACGTACAGTAGTTATATGCCAAATCCGTCATTCATTTTAAAATTTACACTTTTCGATCCTGTTCGTGCAAATGTGACAAAACTAGGTCAAGATTCGGTGCGATCAGCAAACAATTCAAGTTTCTTTGCAAAGGACAAAGACAGCTTGTTCGCGAATCCTCTTAAGTCGATTTAAGAGCGTATTACAAACGTTCTTATAAATTATATGTTCTTTCCTCGATTAAAGAAATAAAAATCCGACAAATTAAAGTGGGAGACTGCAAAGCGTCATTAAAAATCGAGGAAAATCCTATTGGTAGACTCACTGTTATTTTGTGTTGCATTTGCCCCCAACTAATATGGTGTCACCGAACACCCACGAAAAGGTCTATTATCTGATGTCATTTGAAATTCTGGCCAAATTAGACGACTAGAGATTTTCTCTACTTAGTTTTCATTTACGCGCTAATGGAAAATTCAAGCTGAACTTGTGGTTTTTCCGTCACAGTTTGAAGCTAATAACTGCGGCGGGAAGCCTGTGACTGTTTTGCTTGTAGCAATTCAGGTGGTTAAGGTAATTGGACTTTCTGGGTTAGCACTTTATTTTTTACATTACTACTTTTCAAAAAAGGCAAATGAAAGCTTGGCCATACGTTTTTTCACGATCCTCTTTCGACTTTATAGTCCAATAATTTTTATCTTGTGGGAGCTTGATACAGCTAAAGATAAGAATAAGTCGAAAAACTGCAAATATTTTGCAGTTTTTCATTTGCAGCATTATAAATTTTAAATACATCTGTATTTGTTAGGAGTATTGCTATGGTAGTCGAGAATGTCAGATGTTTTCAAACCAAGAAACACTTTTTGTTTGTGAAAATGATTCGTTAGAATGACAAGACTTAATATTCCAGTTAATATTGTATCTTTTGTGCGATTCATAGCACGTATGAGGCTGAATGGTTTTCTCTTGGATTTTCATTAAAACGATTTCTGAATTAGTTAAGGCGGGTGGTCCCATTTTGCTCCAAGCCAAAGTGTTCATTAGGAGACAACCGCCGACAACGTGAAATCCGGACGTTGCTTGCGTATGGCGAAGAGTCGGTTTCTCAAGTCAGTGAAGTTTTTTTTATCTCAGTAGGAAAGACACAATGTTCGTAAGGACTGAAAAATTGGAAGATATTTCCTTGTTCAATTTGCTTTTGCTGCTAAATTTATTCAACCTGGTATTTTTGGCAAAAGCGGTTAACATGACAAGGTAAGTTACGCTTTCCAGCGTTGGAAGTAATGTAGGTTAGCTAATTCCACACGCTACGGTGTGAAGTTTGTCGGAACCATTAGACCCATAGCCGAAACAGAATTTGCAGCTGTTAGCGGCTGTTCACTATGATGTGGACAGACGCCGTGACGCGTAAATCATGCGATTAATTAAGCTTTTCCGAAGTCGTATGGACAGAAATATTAAATATACATTTTTTGCACTGTGTCCTTCCGCATTTGCCATATCCGCGGTGTTTACCAGCAGAGTATAAAGCACCTCTTTATAACAAAGCCACCGGAGCAAGGAATTATAATCATGGATAGTTGTAGTTCAGGACCCCAGCATAAAACATTCTCCCAGACTCGCTGAATTTGCACTTGATGTATCGGGTTCAGCACAATTCCAAATGCTTCAGTTAACTTTCCTGTAGGACCAGTCCTTACAACAAGATTCACACCCCGACGAAGGACTACAATATTAGCGTTCGTAACCTCAGTTTCTAAAACTCCCTTACCGTGGCAAATTTACTCCATGCACTCTAAATATTTGTGATCCCAGGAAGAGGCCATGTAACGTGGAGTTGTGTAATGCGCAATTGAGTATGTCGATTAGGTGTTGTCTATCATTCACCTTGATGGGTCTATGGGGATCTTTGGTGGTGAGGAAAAGGGCTAGCGTGGTCTCCGCATTTCAATTCTGAGAGTTGATTAGCCGTTTATAATAAGGAACATGACTGCTGTATATTCCGTTAGAGCTCCTGTTTTGCTAAAAATTTGGATCTCTATTTTCTCTGGTCAAGCAGACTACATAAGTACAAAGTAGACTCTGTTTTCATCGTAACCGTTTCTCACAAGCGCTGATGCAAACTGAATTCACTAGAGTAACAAAAATGGAATTGTATTAATTGTTTATGCTACATGCGAATAGCCCAAACAAGATAAACAGCCGAAAAGGTCGAGTAAAATAGAGTAGTTTGTCCTTATTGTAAAGAAGCAAATCAAGTGCGAAAATAATTACTCCTTGGTATTTGTTCATCAGGACGGCTAACTAAAAAGGTTTGTCTTTTGATCAGATGGATTAAAAATGAAAATAAACACTTGTTATTATTATTTTCCTTTATTTGAATACTCTAAAGGAAATACACAATTGTTTAGATAAGATGAATTTCATAGTATTACCTGATAATTCACTGCTAAGAAAAATCAGTGTACTATGCAAAGATTATTTTCGCTTTAAAAACAACCATTAGATAACGTGAAACAAATGAGAGTTTTTACTGTAAAAATTCTTAGTGGGGCCACGATATTTGTATATTTAGTAATTACTGATTGTTTGTATTAGGGAGGTTAAATATGTTAGGTTTCGATGGGAGGCCACACAAATAATTCAAAATCATATTCTTTCTGTTTGAAAATACTCAGCAAATGCCGATCTCTTACTTTTATTAAACTCAATCCACAGTGGGTGAAATAGCAGTGGTTGGTTTTCATTATGAAAAGTAACTACTGTGTAGGGAATAGTTCCTTAAGTTCTAATCATCTTTTATTTCCGAACTCTAAATATTGGCAGTAATTGGGCTTTAGATCGTAAAACATTTACTCATTTTGTCATCTTGAATGCATATAGAAGTGCAATCAGAGATTTAGCGTATCTTAATATTGTGAAGAAATTTTCTTTAAATGATCTAATTGTTTGCTTTAGCGCACAACTAGTAGTGAAGGAGTATTACGGACATCTGGGACCTTCAATTTAAAATGGTATAGTTAGTGCTCGGTCAATAAGAAGGTCATTCCTTGATACGCGATTTGGAAAAGCTGATGGTGTATTTGCAGCATAGTATTTGGAACTGGTAAAAAAAAGTTTTTAAAGGATTTTCTGTCTTAGTTTCCATACCATAATATCTATCTCTGACTGCCGGTCGTTTTTTACGAGTTATTAGAAAACCACTAGATATCAGGAAAAAGTTGGGAAACTGCTGATACGGAATTTTTTCGAAAGTGCCTTCGGCCCTGTCCACTGTATTTTCATCTCGTCCGGGTCGCAACCTGTGATCACCCCACCGTTGAAGTACTAAAGATTTTCAGTAATTCCATTTTCTAACAATTCTTATGACGAAAAAGAACGGGCCATAATGGAAAAAGGTGATAAAACCTCTCGACAAGATATTCTGCTCCGTTTTGCCGTATATCCACGACATCTTTTAAAGGTCATGTCATGAACATAAAATGTAAAAACCATCTTTGTAATTTAGGTCCACTTAACAGGGTTTGGCAATGATCTAAGCACTTCTAAACAAATGGGAGATGTCGAAAAATATTAAAAAAGGACTTTTTTTGTCAGGAACGATGCAAACAAGACTTTTTTGGAAGCCAGTACCCGTACTTCAACGATGTTGGAACAGATGCTTAATGGTTACGACAAGAGACTGAGGCCAAACTTCGCAGGTAAATATCAGTGATATTGTGTGTATTCAGGAGCCGATCCCAGAGTATTCGAAACCGGCCTACTGACGCAACCTCGTCACCAAGACTTTTCCCATTATCTAAAGGAGGAGCACTGGGGACGAGGTTATAGTCGTTGGAAGGTTACCTCGTGTAACTGGCAACATGTTGGAATGATTCACGCCCGCCATGATCGTAAGTGAATGACAGCCGGGCTACAGTAAGCCCACGCACCTTTAAAGAGCCAAAGGTCATAGTAAACCTAAGTTCGTAAGTGGATCACTAGGCACAGTAAACCAAGTTCGCATGTTTGTCTGGACCTCAGGTCACAGTTAGCCCATGTTTGTCAGTGACTCACAGTGCCTCACAGTAGATACACCCGCTTTAGTACACCACAAGTCATGGTACAACCATGTTTGTATTAAAGCCTTGACCACTGATCAAAATACGCCTATTTTAGTGAGTAAACTCATTTAGTTACTTCATTCACAGGTTCTCCAAGTGAAATAAAAATTTCCATGCACGTGCTTTCACTGGTCCCGATAAGAGAGATCGACATGGTAAGGGAATCATATACACCACCCTTAAACGTTATACTTCCTTCTTTATGCCAGCTCCCGCTGGAATATGGTACTTTGTGATGTACGGCAACCATAGTCAGGGACACGCAACAGCGGTTTCCTCCCAAATACATTGAAAACACTTTTTAAGCTATCCAGAATGCTTTTAGATCTGTAGAAATACATTTTAAGAGGCGCTATAAAATTTGTATCTGTTTGGTCATCCTAGGGAAGCTTGAGTCTTTTCGAAATAACAAGGGCCTCAGTCTTATTTTCCCGAACATTTTAGAAGCAATTTAACGTATTACGAAAGTGAGAATTTTTCTGATTCCTCTCTCTATCACATTTTTGAATCCGAAAATTTTAGGTTTCCTTTTTTCTACGATTTTTTTTTTATAATAGCCTAACCTAGGGAGTAAAATGTGAAAAACTAAACTTCAAAAAATCATAGAGAATTTATTAGAATATAAGCTTCGAAAATTGTACATGAATAGAACGGTCACCTAGAAATGTTTAGCTGTCCTCAATTAATAGAAAAATCTAGGCAATAATTATTGTCTTCTCCAAACATATATGTTACGGAAAACCGTCGTTGGGTGCCCCTGTATAGTGTTCTTACCGGATTATAGATATTCCTTACCAAGAGAACCTTTTTTGGCTTGACCTCACCCCATTATTTTTAAGAATTGACATTTATTTGTCACTGAGGATTTCTGGGTGTTTCAAGATCGAAACAGATTGTAATTGGCGAGTCATCTTCAGATGGTAGTATTTTATTTGTCCTTTTCTTTTCTCATAAAAGGAAGCGAGGGCCGTCATATTCTTCCGTGAACATTGGACTGATCCTCGTCTAGCATATGGTCCTTCGCTGGGAATTCCAAAGATGAAGCTCCTTGGGAATATTGTTGATCAAGTTTGGCTACCAGACACATATTTTGTGAACGATTTGAGCGACACAAAGTCGAATGAAGATTTTTTGTTTGAACTCACTGAGAAAGGACGAATAACGTACAGTTACAGGTCTTGTAAAATAATTCTACTTTACGCTCTTTGTATATAAATTTATTCAAGGGAGAATGTTGGCTTTTGACATTAGTCATCCATGTACTTAGCCCGTGTTGAATTATGATATTGTCGTAACAGGAATTTCTACCTATCTACTACCGTCAAAGAAAAAACATCACTTGTTAAATTAGTTTTCCCTTTAACAGAAAGTTGTTGTTTTCTTTTTTTGTGATAAGAAGGGCGTCTATTGTCAATTGTACTTCGCCATTCCCCTCTTGACTTTTGGCTTAAGGCCATAGTTTAAGATCCCTGGCTGTAGTTCCCTATCAACTAAGTTGTAAAGTGTTTAACTGGCCGCAGGCACAAACGTCAGATCTGCACTTCTCGTCTTTAGGATTTTTACAGCTAGTGAAAGCGTCAACACTCCTAAGTATTCGTGAAGATGTTTTTAACTTGATGTTTTTGCCTTACCGTATTCAGGAGAACGCTTCGTTTGTACTGTCCTATGAATTTGCAGAAATTCCCAATGGATGAGCAAATTTGTGAAATGGCATTTGAAAGTTGTAAGTATGTTTACACGGTATTTATACTTCAACCATCTATATGAAGCAAATTTCAAACAGTTTGGCAAAAGGTAGAGTCACAATATCCCAAGAAACAATTGAAATACGATTGTTGCGAGTCTTCTTTAATACACCGTTACTTTGTCCGGTGGAACATTAAAGGAAAACCCACATAAATGGCACCCTTAAAGTGACTGATTAATGGCCCAGTTCAGACGTCGGGGGCGTGCCGTGCCGAACGGACATTATATATTTTGTTTTTAAGACAGCACGCGAGGCACAAGCAACCTCTCTGATTCAGACGCCGCAACAAGTCGAAAAATTCAGGATTTACTGATGCCTTCCCTCCTGTTTTATCCCAAGTCCTCGTGGGGACGGCGGGTGTCCCAAAATACATTAATATAATGGGATAATTTTTTTTGTGTATCTGGACGTTTGAATCGCTTGATGCCGCTTAAATGAAATAAACGGCAGCGCTTGTCGAACTTAATTGCTTGCCGAACTTAATTCAAACTGGAATTCAGACACCGTGCTTATCCCAACTTTTGTCGAACTTAATTCCTGAATTTAGTTCGGCAACGGCAATAACACGACGTCAGAATACTATCTAACTGGAAGATAATGCCTACCGTAAACCCATAGTTACCCTTCACTTCCAACTGGTTCGTATACACCGTCGTAAGTGGTTCAAGGAGGGCTTTTAAACGGAGGGGCTTACAAACGGAGGGGGTTATATCCAAGGGGGCTTATAAACGGAGGGGGTTATATCCAAGGGGGCTTATAAATACAGGGGCTCATATCCGAAAGGGCTTATAAACGGAGGGGGTTATATCCGAGTGGGCTTTTTCGTTTACGGGTAGATGTGTTTATCACTGTGGGGGGTCTTTATAAATGGCAGTTGACTGTATACGTTTTTATTTCAATTGCCGTAGATTCATACGCTGTTGAAGATATTATTCTCACCTGGCTTAGTCCAGACGCCCTACAAATAGATGGAAAGTTGCAGATCCCTCAGTATACTCTGGTTGCCTGGAAACAAAAACATGATCTTAACAAATATAGTACAGGTAATTACTCCAACCCGAAAGGCAATGAGGCAAGCTTTGATTTTTTTCATTTTTTTTAATTCTCTTATGCCCGGTGAGTTACTATGGATATGTGACACAATTATTTGATTTATTATGTAACAGGTGAAATTTGAATATTGCAAATTGTAAAATTGTTCTTTGCATTTTGCCGGCTTTTGGGAAATTTTACGAGTAAATTTTCATAGCGGAACTCCTCGCGCGCCAAGCGTAGCCCCATGCATTGCTAAGAAAATTTGGTTATGACGTCTGCGTACGCCCGCCCGTACGTACACTACATGTTAGCCGATTTCAAGTGTCACATAAGATCTTGCACAAATTGACACTATCCTGTCCGCTATATAAGCCATCTGTATGAAGATGAATTGACAACTGTCAAAATCAGGCATTCGCTGACAAATATCACATGGCCATCTCCAGGGCTCAGATGAAAGACCGGTCGTTTTGAGGTGAAGTTTTGCATTTTAAGCACGTCGATCGTTTCAGCGGTTAATCGCATGGCCGCCCGGACTTTTAGGGAGAGTCGAGGTAGAGAGGGAGAGAAAACGTGTCTTTCTTTCGACTAAATTTTAATGTCCACATTAACATGGATAACAGGGAGAAAGCTAGAGCGAGAAATAAAACTGAGTCCAGTTTAGTTGAAAGAAAAAAAAAGAAAAATTTATAGCGGCCAGCAAAGTGAAAATGAGCGGCAGTGAAAAACCAAAGTGAACAGGAACACTAAAATTTCCTCCATAAGTCGAGTAACTAGGGAGTTTCTAGAAGTGTCACGTTTTGGTCGTGCAAACTGACGGCAAGGAAATATACAAAAGGTGTGCCGCACGTGCAAAATATTTGCAAATTAGACCTATTGTTGTTGTTGTTTAACCGTCCTCGTTGTCTTAACCGTCTCTTTAGTATTACATGATTTTATATTTTCATGGGGTAAACTATAAATATTAAAGAGAGCTTCGCTTTTAGCCCTGGCTAAATCTATATATTGAGCCTTTAAAAAGTTGACAGATGGATCATTAAGATTATACGTTACATATATTTACCCATTTTATGTTATTATTCTTAGGGAATTTCACTTCATTAGCAGCAGTTTTGCATTTCAAAAGGCAACTCGCTGCTTACTTCCTTCAAGAATTCATTCCGACCATTTTGATCGTGGCAATCAGCTGGGTTAGTTTCTGGATCGATGAAAGATCGGTGCCCGCTCGGGTGTCCCTCGGAATCACGACAGTCCTCGCGTTAACAACGCTTATGTTTGGAATCCAAACCTCTATGCCGAGAGTTGGCCACGTGAAAGCCATCGACGTCTTTCTACTATGTAGTTTTTTCTTTGTATTTTCCGCCCTGATAGAATACGCCATCATCTGCACATTATCGAACGCACATTCGTCAAGGGTGGATGGTAGCTTGAAGCAACACTCACATGTGAAAGTGATCCCGTCTGAAATACTTGATGAGAACAAGAACGGGAAAATAGCTGGCGACAAAAACGAAACGCCAATTCAAGACTTGGCGAGAAAACAAGGTGAAATTCAGGTAAATATTTCTATTAAATGTTGCAGCACGCTTAATAATTAGTCTATCTGCTGCAGGTCAAGTATTTGCATTGTTCTCCTGTTGTGTCTTTTACAGAGCAGCCCGCAATCCTAATCTCCAGGTTGTTATTACCCATGCGTCGCATGTGTTTCAGCCTGCTAGCCAGCATTTTTTTGGACTTCCACTAAGAATGAATGGAATGCACAGAACGCAATTTGATCACACGCGTTTCGAACTTCTACCCTCTGGCAAGTGAAACCTACGCAAAGCACCAGCGTTGAGGCAAAAGCGTTTCAGTGCGGCTTCGATCGTTGTCGCTCGCACTCTGTAACCTTTGGTTGGTTAAGTCTTCTGTCATAAAAATGAACGAGAATGACACTGTTATGTTACATATCGTTAAACTACAGGCTAACCTACTAGATACTGTTCCTGCGGGGGGAGGGGGGGCATACTCCTTCATATAAGCTATGTACGTATGCGCTATTCCAAACGGTGCCGTTTCGGTCTGTTGGCCATTTTGCTCTGGAATCGGGTATGGGGGAATGTTTGAAGATATTTGTCCTTTTAATTCCAGATGAATAAGAAAGAAAGTGTAATATGGAAAGTCGAAATGGAGTTTAAGAAATCTTTTTGTTGGTGTCCTTTTGTAAGTAATAATGAGACAATTTCTTAGAGGCCAGCTCTAAAAACGAGCGTGGACAGGAGACCAAGGGCTCCAGTTCCCGTGTGCAAAATGACATTTTTTTTGGTCTTAATTAAGGTCAGGATTTGGAGAACCGGCCGTTCACCAGCACCAAGAACTCCTAGGAGTACCCCCCGGGCATTCGGTCTACAGAGCTTAAAGTGGCAGAAAGAATCTTAATCGCTAGGCATAAGATGCAAATTCTTTTAGTCCCATATTTTCCTATGCCAATCTAAAGCACTTCATTTTTTATTTAGTATTGGTTCGCATAAAACTTGGCTTCTCTCTACCCACCACCGACTTTGACGTTTCGATATCTGTTTTAAGTCGAATCTCCCCCCGGGGGGGGGGGGGGGTACTTCCCTATAAGAGGCTAATGGGGATGTGCCGCTGGATGGGGTCGCATTTTCAATGGAGTTACTAGAAATGGGGTCGCACATTTTCTTTATTTTTGGGTAAGACAGTTCTTCATATTTACGATTAGCAAATGTACCAGAATGCTTGTACTGTAGGTGAAAAGTATCTGGTGAGATAGATTGGTAGAATATGAATAGAAAAGTTACCATAAAAGTTGGGATGGCGAAAATTACATATTTGCCCAAAAGTGACTAAGATGCGGAATGGACTATAATAGGGTAGAGGCTCTGACAGGCCAGCTTGTATACCCAGCAAAAATTAACCCAATAACCTCCCCCCCCGGGCGAATCTACCGCACGCGAGCACCCAAACTCAGACCTAAGATTTAGTTGTCAACAATTGATAATTGTGAAACCGTTAACCCAAACGACAGTCGCAGTTTACGAGAGGCGATCGTTTACGAGAGCTTCCGAAGCCAACTAAAGTGACGGTTTGGGAATATTCCTATGTCTTAGATAGGAAGAAGAAGGAAAGGCGTGCTTTTAGTCAATTTGCAGATAATAGTCCACTTTGCTTAAATTGCTTACCTTATTGGGGACTTGCTATTCTGCCTCTATTTTGGTGTGGTTCCAATTCAAAGAAAGGAAAGAATAATAGATGGTGAATTTATTTATTCAAATCCCTTGTTTACGTAGTACTTTTAAGTGCTTTAAGATTAAGATAATACGAAACTTGTGTGTAGTTTCTTAAATACTTTTTTTTGCCGTAACGTGTGCTCGATATGAAACACTGCATCGCAGTTCTCATTACCTATTACTCTCCTTTATTTTTCAGAGAAGAGACCACAGCGAAAATCATAATTCTTCGCACTATTTTCCACCCTGGTTTTCCAGAAAGCGCAGTTCCGGCGTTACAAAAGGAGACTCATGGCTGTCATTGAATCAGCGACAGCCGTGTGACATTGACCGGCACTGCAGAAAGTTGTTTCCAATGGCCTACGCCTTGTTTCTGTCAATATACTTTGTGGTCTACTACTTTGCAGACATTTGAGATTGCAATTTATGCTATAGCCATAATATCACAATAGTATTACCCTACTTGAATGACCGCGGGCCGGACAGGAATTGCTGTATCATGTATTCGCCATCAGACTTGATCAGATATAACACGGTCGGCCAGGCAACGCTTATTTAAAAGTTGTACGCGACAGAGAATTGTTTTAATCTCGGTATTACTATTTTCCGTATTAAACTTACAGAATTAACGTCTTTTAATTATAACTATATCGGGGCTGCGGCGCTTGTTAAATCCCCCCCACAATGCGGTGCTTAAATAAAAGAATGTATGGGAAGCTAGTCCCATACATTCTCTTAACGTTATTCGCTAGTTTTTCCCTGTGCATCTCTTTCTGCGCATAACAAAATGGCCACTCTGAAAAAGAGCATTACTAAAATGAAGTTAACTGAAGAGAAACGCTATTGGAATTTTCGCTCGCGGTTGTTTCTCGCCGATATGAGACTCAATGTGTTGGGAATGGCAATAACGCAACCTTGTTAGATCTTAATCAACAACAACTCGCTCGATCAGTTTTTCTTACATGGTACCATCAGAACTCAGAAGATTATAGAAGTTATGATGCTGATAAGAACTACTGGAGAAAGTGTCAAGTTTATCGGAAGTAAGTATATTCAAGAGAGTCTTATAAACACAACGCCGAATAGACCTGACTATTTTCTTTTTTTTTGCAAGAAAGTCAGGCAAAAGTGTTGACCAATCAGAGCAAACTTTATTTCAAAACAAAAACAAACGACCTCGTTGCATCAAGGTTGGCAATGGGCCCTTAAAATCGCTGTGTGAAAAATACTGCAATTATCTGCTGACCACCACGCAGAGTGACCGCTTTGCCAAGTTGTGAACACTTTGTTTCTCTGTCCCAGACCTCGTCTATCCCCCCCTGAAATAAACCAACATTAGATATACCTAAAAGTGAAAGAAGCATTGTATACCGTATCCGAAAATGGCCCATGGATTCCAAATTAAAGATCATCATCTACTGCTTATCCTGATGGACGCCACATCTTCGTCCGCACAGCGGAAACGACTTTCTTTCTTTTTTCTTTAATAATTTGTTTCTTTTGTTGCCAGTCTCAGATTGTTGTGGGACTGGTTGTTTCGGAAAGTAGGGTCCCGAGTCTTTATTTCCTAGGCGGTATCTTTACAAGATAGGTAGCCCCAGCAATTGTCTAAGGTAGAAGGATCCTACGCCTGGTGCTAGTTATGAGAGCCAACACTGCGGATTATGACATCAGGTGCCTCCTCAACAACATCCATTACCCGCCCCCATGACTTCACGTAGGGCTTTCCACGGCAAGTTCCTCGAGATTTTCCAAAAAGTTTCGCGAGATTTCTCAAAAAATTGCTAAAAAAAGCTATCAAAAGTTGCTTTTTCTAACGAAAGTTGCTCTAAAGTTGCTCAAAAAAACAAAAACTTTTTAAAGCCTGATGCTAAAATATGCAAATTGTACAACAAAAATAAGATTTCTAAGCATTTTTGTGTAATTTTGCGACGTAACCAGTGTTGCTAAAAAAACTTTGCCCTCAATTTAAACCAAAAAATATAGTGAGCCAATAAAATTGTTGAATGACCTTCTTCACCCGAGACACTCAAGGCAGTCGAGCATGAATCTTGGTCCATCACTTTGAATTTTCTCCAAAAACCGCTGACCTTAGCAGCCTAGCAACATTTATCTTGCGCCCATGAGCATGATCTGCCCCAGGGGGAGGATTTGGCTCCTCTTTTTTTTTTACAGGAAATTCATAGATTGTCTACTAAGACATTGTGAAAGATGGAAGAAATGCCAATTTAAGCAGTAAAAGCTGCTCGATGTCTTAGAATTAGAAGATAAGTAGAGAAATTGCTCAGAATGCAAAAAGTTGCTCGAAATACGAGACGTTGCCAAAAAGTTGCAGAGCAACTTGTGGAAAGCCCTAACTTCACGTAACCCTGATCGAGGGGCTGACCGGGTACTACACCCCGCCCACGGGTGACCCGTAGGCTAGCGGAGGGAAGGAGTTGCCTTACTTCTCCTGTTGCATAATTGGTGGAGGATACCCCTACTCCACTACCGTCGGTATAAATCAAACAATTTCTAATATCCCCGTATACCATGTACCTGCATATACCTATGAGCCCTGCCCTAAACTGGTGTAGCCTGAGAAAGCCAAGCTAAAATCAATGCGCTAGATAGATAGGTTTCAAATGCTTCAATTAAATTGGTAAGGGTAAGTAGTATAGGAAGGAAAACATGGTCTCCATTTCTGTTAGGGTAACCTGACTGGTCTGTGATGGATGAGGTAAAAATCTGACAAATTCAGTCCCCTTTTGCTTCTCTCACGTACTTTTTACAGGGGCGGATCCAGGTTTTTTTTTTAGGAGGGGGTACACTCGTCTCTTGCTCTACTTCAACACCAATAAACCACATAGTTTTTTTTTTGCAGAATACCAGTTGTATTAGAAAACCGCAGGTCATCTCGGGGGGGGGTGCACCCCTGCACCCTCCTCCTTGATCCGCCCCTGTTTTAAACGACTCCATTGAATTTTTCTCCGATTGTTTTCGGACGTTAGACGATCATAAAAAAAGGGGTTCAACAAGCTGAATCATTTCACGTAAGTGTCGGAGTGAGCAAGCTCAGTATTCTCAGCACGCTCCGCTTTCCACTCCTCAGACGTGGGCAGCGGTGATTCGCCGCACAAAGGGTAATGGGAAAGGCAGTTTTTACGTAGAGCCTTCCCATGTGCCTTTACGTTTATAACCTTTCCCATCATCCATCATCCTTTCCACTACACACCACAAATGTCCCCGCCTCCTTGCGCCATAAATAGTGCCGAAAATTGCTAAGCCTGTTTACGAGGTAGGACACTGACAAAATTAGTTAACTTTGTAAAAAAAGTTTCAAAGGTTAGGGAAAAACGGTGTCCGGTCCTGGATGATAACAGTTTTTTGATGTTCAGTTAATACGAAAGCTCAATCAATTATTTACTCATTACTTAATGCTTGGTCAACGAAGATGGAGAAGTTTCAAGCAACGATGTTAATGAACCTTGTGAACAAATAAGAATAACGTTGTCTTTGTTTTCAGTCAGTGATACAGGCCACTCGAAAAGAAAGGAAATAAAAATCAGGGCTCACTCAAGGGGAGTCGAACATATTGCTAGGAATGGAATGGTGTTAGTTGATAAGTGACATAATGTATAGGCGAATCTTTGTTGAGATTTCTTGCCTTATTTACGTAGCCTTTTCATTGTTTGATCAAGCTATTAAGTTTTCGTTTCTGAGTATTGGCTGTGCCGAACCATATTAGTTATCTCAGGTTAACGAGCTCTCAAAATTTTTCAACTTAACTTGTTGATACGACGGCGCCTTCTATGGGTTACTTCGCTTGCTAATGAACAAAAGTATACACAGTGACGTCAGCAAAAGCACTTGGAAAGTACCAGTACCAGAGCCTAGTTCCTGATAAGCCTACTAATCAACGGTTTTATTTTTTGCCTATCTAAAGGTTTTTAATTAAGAATTATTTTGATTTGTGGTAAATGATATTGTGAGAAAAGCTGGTAAACGTTCAATAACATTTTTCAAGTTTCAGTTTAATGTTCCTAGAGAAGAAAACTTTGGGTATAGTCTGGCCTTACCCTGGATGAATCTTTAAAGGTTAGAATTGAAAGCTTATAAAGCGAATTAGATCTAGTCGACTTGGAGAATTAAGAATCATAAAAAGAAAAGTTACACTTGGGATCAAAAGTCGCCTACAATTTTATGTCCCTTAGTTTTTTTTATCTAATTTCCAACAACATTTGTGATTTTGTGGGATCCAATGAAACTTTAGCCTGCGAAAACATCCGTTTCTCCTCGCTCTTCGCCGCCGGGGACGTTTCGCAAACGTCCACATCGACGAAGAGCGGGGAGAAACGGATGTTTTCGCAGGCTAATGAAACTTTAAGGGTGATGTTACACGGGAAAGTCGTTTGGCAACGATGATTTTTAGCGCAACACAGCAGTATAATATTGTTGGTGTCGACTCGGCGCCATTGGTAAGTCACTTGTGTCACTGACTGAAAATTATTGTCAATTCGAAGTAAATTTTGTGATATTTCTTTTCAAGTCTAATCAACAGTAAGAAACAAAAGAAATGGCGCCCTAGCGTGCTAAGCATTAACCTGTGTTTAATTGAGGAGTAATTACGCGTGCGCAGTATCTAAACAGGTGCAATGTCGAGCAATGTCAGCGATGCAATTGCAAAAAGTTTCACCGAAATACTACATGATAAACGCCAGTGAAGTTGCATATTTCTAACTTGGTCTGGGGAAAAGTCAATTATCCTAAAAAGGCCAAACCTTGTCGAAACGTCAGTCACTGTCAACAACAACAGTCCTATTCAGGACTACGTTTACCCGGACGATCAAACTCAACCTACTTTTGAAATATTATTTAAGGAAACAAGTTCATTCCTCTGCTCTCCCGGAGCTTACTTTAAGAAATGAACCACAAATTTCAACCTCCGTGGAATTGTAGACACGATAATATGTTTTTCCACCTGCTCACGGCTTCTCAATCTTGTCAATCTTTGAAAGCAATTAACAGCGGGCCCTAAACAGTACCGAAAAGATAAATGATTATATTCAGCTCATTAGCAGATGCTTTTCCTAACTATCGCTTAGTTTGCGTGTGAATCATATCGAGCAGCGATTTCTTTCGTGGAAGCGGGTTATTTTTGAAGGTACGCTAATCTTCAATTTACTTTTGGCGAAATATTTTTAATAATTTGTCATCAATTTCGATTATTTGCAAACTCCAATCGATGTATTTCGCAAATGTCCTATTTCGCGTTGAAAATAATTTTTCTTGGCGTGGATTCCTGTCAGTGGTTCGATGATTAGATAAGATAAAACGTATTTGTCTTATCACTCCACCGATAAAAATGAAGTATTTAACAAGGCTATCAAGTTGCGTGTTCTACAGGTTATTGTGAAGAAACACAGTAGACTATGCCAATTAACGATTAACTCCATAGGCACTTTGCCTCTAACAATTTTTCTCTGTTGCTCTATTTTGGTGTCAAGAAACATGGCTTATAAGGCACAATGTCAATTCTTTTAGCTAATCTGAAATGTCACCCATCTCCTCCACCAACCCACTTCCCTCTAAGCGGGCTGCGCCGCACTAGGAACTGTCCAATTGAAGAGTTGGATAGCGCTATCCACCAGATAAATCGCTATCCACTGGATTGTGATTTATCCAGAGCCACATTAAATGACTGAAATATAAAACGCAACTGCTAATAACAATAAGGGAACACTGAAATCACACAGAAAATCGAAAATTAGATAGACATATCACACGATAGACATAATAAGAAAATGAAAACGGATTGCAATTTTTGTCTGTTATAAAGCTGTAATTTGGCGTCCTCTGTATCAAGATTGAGTAATTTTCTTTGCTAGTGTTATTCACCATGCGTAGATGGCAAAACTAAAAAAAATTGACGAAAATACTTTGATGCAGTCCCTCCACAGGGGGGCGACTTTTGTAATGTCACGTACATGAATCATGAATCGTTTGCACACAGCATCCACAGAGTGTTAAAGAAGCAAGTTGTTCATTGTGGGCCGGATTAAACACAAGCCGTAAGCGTTAAATTTGAATTCAAATCTGATTTTGTAAAGCCAAATGCTGGGAATTATCTTTAATGCTTTAAATGACTAATTCAAAGAACTAACAATGAAAAAAAACGTGTAAACGAGAAAAAAAAAAACAGCTTAAAAATCCAACTAAAAACCACATATTTTTAACATAATTCTACTGGCAAGAGAAGGATTAGCTTTTCTGTGAAATGATTGGACGGAACTAATCGCTAGCGCTTGGGTGACTTAAATATCATTGTCGTGAGCGAACAGATAACCTTGGTAAGGCAGGTAAAAAAATGCAAATTGTTAAAACTATCACCCGAAACGTTCGAAAACTTTCAACGTTAGTGCTTATGCTCGCCGGATAGAATTACTGCTATTTTTGTAAAGTGGTCGCGCAATGACGTCTGACTGTGTTTCTGAAACGATTCCTTGGATTTAGCCTGAGAAACATCCAACATTTCTCGACGCCAAAGGATTCTGCTTCGAAACTTTAACCTTCCGACTTCGGTACTGAACCTATGTTCCAAGTTCTTTAATTTTCACTGATACCATATTGCCTGTTTTATGAGAAAAATGTGAACATATAACTTTTTCTTTTCTTGTAAACATGCCATTTCATTTGTTGTTGTTGTTGCAGATTTGGATTTTGTAAAAAAGCTTTTGAAGATAGATAAAAAAATCGTATGAGCTAGCCTAGGCGATATGCTACTCTACTGAAAGTAACTTTGGGGTCAGTTTTTCTCTCTTGTGGTTCTATCACATGCTTTTATCATTTTCTCATTAGTCTTTTTGTGTTCCATATCCCTTCTCTGAAAACTTTCTTCTGTGCCGACCATCTACCGGCAGCCTCAAGAAATTTCTTGACTTTAGTCCAGACTCACAACTTTCGGCTTCTTTTCTAGGTTAAATGGCTGTCTTAAGCATTCTTTTGTGGCTGTATTTTGTCGACCAGGTCATTTTGGAAGCAGCAGGGAATTCAGACAGGTAGGTACAAGTTTATTGCAGTTTAATTCTGCAAAAAAAGGTTCAGCTTACTTAACAGCCGATGTCAGGTTCAGGGGCGGATCTAGGGGGAGGGTGCTGGGGGTGCGCACCCCCCTGAAATGACCTGCGGTTTTCTAATACAACTGGTATTCTGCAAAAAAATATGTGGTTTATTGGCGTTGAAATAGAGCAAGAGACGAGTGCACCCCCTCCTAAAAAAAATCCTGGATCCGCCCCTGAGGTTAATGATATTCTACGGTTAAGGATCGGTAAGGGTTTGCTTTTAGTTTCAACGAAAATTGATGATTTTATTACTTGACTCCACCTTATGTTGCGTACTTCAGCCGTTGCGATACTTAAAACTTATTGTAGCAAAGTGTTATTCCAATATACCCAGTCCCTGCTAGTTTTGGCTGGAAACGAGCTCATGCACAGATTTCAGAATTCCTACAAGTTTAATGAAGCATTAATTCTAATACAGTAAATTCAGACTCTATTTGTTATCCCTCTATTCAATTCTATTAAATCTTCGGGTGACAAAATGTTATAGTATCTGTTGCAATTTACACGCTGGCTGCAATGCACAGTTTAGGAGGGACAAGAAACAGGAGGTTATTTTTCGATCTTTTTTTGCCGGCGCACTTTGCGTAAAGTACCATGTTTTTGCCCAGTTTTAAACTCTGCCTCCTTTTACGGATTATGCAGCATCTGTTATGGTTATTCCAATAAATCTATTTTACTTTGATTTAACGAAAGTTACTTAATAAGAACTGCCGTAAGATTGAATCATTTCAGCTTCAGTTTGATCTTAAGCATAGCTGGCCAATTTGTAGCAATTTCAACTAGAAACTGTACACTAGCTAGCCAACCCTTTTGCTTTTCAGTGATTTCACAAACAAAACGTTGGGAGCTCGCACTTCCATGATGTTAGAAAAGATGCTGATTGGCTATGACAAGAGACTGCGGCCAGATTTTGGAGGTATATAACTGCTAATCTATATCGCTTTAATGCAAACGTGCAGTTAAACTGAATTTCAGCGTAATTTAAACCATATTAAAATCACTATAAACGATATCTCATTTCCAAAGAAATTGATGGATGCATGCAGTCTATTCAAATACGGTTTTTACTCTTGCGCTTAGAAACCGCAGTTGGCACATGTAATAAAAGTGATTTTTTTGGTCTTGCTTACAGGTGCTCCATGTAAAATCAACATTTCCTTGCACGTGTTGTCAATGGTTCCCATTAAGGAAATCGATATGGTAAGTTTATCATCTACCTTTAATCAAGATACCGAGACTATGTCCCTGTTTTTCTTTCTCGCTAGCAACTACATTACTCGTCAAATTTTGTTGAAATACCAGACTAAAACTGAAGTTTTTCCACCTAACACCTTCTCAACCGACTTATCTATCTTTTATCTGTGTGTACTATTTCTTCCCTTCGCCATTGTTGAGACTAACGTTTTTTCGCAAATGGGTAGCAAATAAGGTCATGATTCAACATTTTAGAGGGCGTAACGTCACAAGTTTTTCAACAAATGTAACGACTTTTGTATCTCCAATCAGGAAAGACAACTCTGTATTCAGTAGATATTAACATAACGATCCTCACGTTCACGCTCTTGGCATCACAGTTTTGCATGTTTTTCCGCGACTAGTAACTGGTGACTTCTGTCAGTTCCGAGCTTGGCGAGTCGTACCCGTTTAAATTTTCCAGCGCTTAGCAGCCGTTGCGTGTTTTTCACTCACGTCATCGCTTCGAGCTTTAATTCAGCCAGGTTATAAGAGTTCGAAGTAGAACTTAGTGTAAACCTACATATTTTGTCCCAGGCCACTGCCCAAACGCACTCGGTCTTTGTTATGGTAGAACAGTCAAACCTCCACTAACAACCATCTCTCCACAAGGGCCACTTTCTTCTGTTCCCAAGGGGGCCATTGTGGAGGAGTTCGACTGTAGATGCTAGGATGGTCACAAATATTTAGTTTTATCAAGAGTGAATAAAGTCAATTACCAATGAAGAAAATATTGAACAGCTGACGTCTCGACCACTAGCTCTTCGTCAGAAGCGAATCCTGATCTTATCCAGCCAAGTCTCTAGGCATTCTCGGCTCGGTCAATCCTGGACTTTACCGTGATCTTTGACGTCACCAAGAGAGTCGCCAACCCTTTCCCAGAAAAGGGACAAGAGTAGGCTGGATCATCCATTTTAGGCCACAGGATACTTTAGTGCTCTAAAAACACCAATCTGCACATTTAAGGCCGCTGGGTAAAATGGTGCATTAATTGGAATCTGCACAGAATCTATGACCATTTACCAGCGAAGAATGTCTCAAAGGATATGTCATGATAAGGAACGGGTGAACATTAGTAGCCAAAGACAAGTTCAGAAGCATACGCTTGTGACATGTTTAGGTATTTTGCAATATTTTGAACCCTTTCGTCCAGACCAAATATCATTCGAGCCAATTCTGGAATTCCGCCTGCGCTTTTCCATTCATGATCCTCTTAGCAAATAATGGCTTTTTTAAATTCCAGGAGGTGACGATCGTTATGTTCTTCCGTCAACATTGGCTTGATCCTCGTCTAGCATATGGTTCTTCACTGGGAATTCCAAAGATGAGGCTCCTCGGGAACATAGTCGATCAAGTTTGGCTACCGAACACTTTTTTTGTAAATGATTTGAGCGACACAAAGCCGAGTAAAGATTTCTTGTTTGAACTGACTGAAGAAGGACATATTACGTACAGTCACAGGTGCTTAGAAATCTTTTTAACTTAATTCTTTTCACTTGTTTTTGAAAAAGTTGACTTCTTAAAAACAATTCCATTGGCATCTCTTGTCAACAAATTAACTGTTTACTGTAGTGCTATAAAGAAGATACTATTATCACGTTTTTGTCTAATTATGTTCAGGAAATCACTTCGCCTTTACTGTCCTATGGATTTGCGAAAATTTCCCATGGACCAGCAAATTTGTGAAATGGTATTTGAAAGCTGTAAGTATTTCAATACATACAAAACATTACTTTTTCATATTTATATTCAGAACTGCCACAGCAATGTGGTTGCGATCCTCGTGGTCAGCACCATTGTACTGAGAGTTCTGCCTGGAACCAGGATAACACACAAACGCACTAGTTTCCCATTTTTGTAACCGATGGTCCGTTATTGTTTCAATGTCGCCCCCAGCGCCTGCATTACCCTTATCCAGCAGAACAGGCGATCGGAACGAGATTGTCTTTGTTTCAAATTTCTGAGTCTGCGCAGAAAGCCCGAAGTCTATGTTTTGCGGACTTCCTGCTTCGGCCTTAGACAGAACTCTCGATCCTTGGCGCTGGTCAATGATCGCAACTTTAGAGACGAGAATGCTGTAACAATATCGTGTGTAAGAGAAAGTGTAATATGAATCCTTGCAAATTTTACTCAGCCTTATGCTTTTGGTTATGTTGTACGTGCAAAAAGTTGACAGAATCTGCAACGTGCAAGTTTATCCTGGTAGCTTATTTACCTTTCTTAGATTCATACAATGATGAGGATATCTTCTACTCCTGGCTAAATCAAAACTCCGTACGAATAGACAAAAAGGTTCAGATACCTCAGTTCACGCTGTTGGATTGGCGACAAAAATCTTCTCTTCACGAGTATGCTACAGGTACTGATTCAGTCTGTAACTGTTATCCCTGTATGAGTTATCACGCATCCAGGGACTGGTCTCCCAGAGTTTTGTTTGTTTTAATACAAGAGAGTAATGATTGATGTTGTAATATATTAGGGGGACTCAGCAGCTACCATGGTATTTGCTATTTGGCATATTAATTCCTTTGCTGTCTGTGGCTGTGTTTGTGTATAGTGTGAGCTCGGTCTTGCGGTCACCACTTAAGAATAATTCAGCTCGAGGAAAATTTGCCCAAAATTTGATCGAGTTGGAAAAGTCTCGATAAAATCTGAAAGAACGCGAATAAACCAGGTGGCCTTAAAAATGTTCCAATAAAGTATTTACCTTCAAAACGAATCCCCGAACATAATGGTTAAAAAAGTGAACTTTCATGTCCCGGGTTCAACTCTGCCGCGAGAGTAAAATAATCAGGGGCACCCTAGCATTGTTAAACGTATTTTGGTATTTAAACGGTAGATATAGGCATATTTTTATCCCCCAAAAATTTTTCATCTGTTCGGATTTCCTAGCTGAAAGTCTAGTGATCCGAAAATTATAGGGATCAAAACTTACCTTTTCAAAAATTTCAGCCAGAAAAAGGGCTCCCGGAAATTCTAGGTGACCTTTTTAGGGTAAAAATCCGTTAAAAATAGGCAATTATACCATATTTTAGATGTTCGAAAATCCTAGGAGAAGCAGGCAAGCAAGAAATTTTACAACAAATGTTCCGAAAATTCTAGATCTCAAATCGTCCTCCGAACAGATATTTTCCCGAAAATTGTCGTTGGGTGCCCCTGAATGATTATAATCATTGCCCGTTTGCCCTGCAAAATATTAATAATGGTTTTATTTATCTTCGTTTAAGGGAATTTCAGTACACTGGCAGCAGTTTTCCGTTTCAAGAGACAACTAGGTTTCTACCTTCTTCAAGAATTTATTCCGACCATTTTGATCGTGGCACTAAGCTGGGTTAGCTTCTGGATCGATAAAAGATCGGTACCCGCTCGAGTGTCCCTCGGAATCACGACAGTCCTCGCCTTGACGACGCTTATGTTTGGGATCCAAGCCTCCCTGCCAAGAGTTGGTCACGTGAAAGCAATTGATGTGTTTTTGCTGGGTAGTTTCATCTTCGTATTTGCCGCTTTGGTGGAGTATGCTATCATTTGCACATTCTCCAATTTGTTTTCGTCTGGAGCAAATCCAAATCTAAAGGGGTATTTTCAAAGAAGAGTTATACCGACCATGATATTTGAGGAAAACGAAAACTTGGAAATAACTAGTGGAGAAAGCGATACGTTCCATCAAGTCTTTGAACGAAAACAAGTAGAATTTCAGGTGAATGTTTTATTATTTTTGGAGTTGCTGCGCGAGTTACTTGGTAAGACGGTTCCAATAGGGTTCTTCCATCCCTTCACCCCGACCCAAATTTTAGCGCAATCCCCTTATTGCGACCCAAACTTTCGCGCAATCCCGTCATCCCGACCCAATTTTTCGCGAATTCAAGTTATCTCGACCCAAATTTTCGCGCAATCCCGTCATTCCGAACCAAAATTTTCGCGCAATCCCGTTATCCCGATGGCTATTTTGGACACACCACTATACGTGGAACCTAAAAATCTGCAATTTCCACCCCTAAGCGAGACAAAGAGCATCCCCGTCACTTTTATTTGGGAGTTCCCTTTCCACCCCCGGGAGATAGCAGCTGAGGAATGAAATTCGAGGCTGACCACTGAGATTATCATTAGCATCATCATAAAACCCTGTCCCTAAAGTTCTAACTTTTTTTACTGTCATTTGGTTTGTAGAAAAGAAGTCATAACGCAAAACACGATTCTCTCTTGAGTAATTTATCATCACGATTTTCCGGAAAGCTTAATTCCGACGTCAATACAGGGCAAGCGTCCGTGCACCAGCGACAGCGGTGTGACATTGACCAACATTGCAGAAAGTTGTTTCCAATGGCCTACGTCTTATTTTTGTCAATATACTTTGTAGTTTACTATTTTGCAGACTTTTAACGTTTTATATTATGCCCGGTTTGTAAACAGTCTATATTTAATGCTTTAGTTGAATCTTGACACTAGTCAAAATTTTCCTCAGCTTGCCTATCACAATGAAACAGTCAAGAAACAGTTTTTTGGTACGCCTTTTTTTTATTGCCCCCTATCTAGAGTACTTCCAAATCTAAAACAATAAATATATTTACTACTCGTCAATAGTAATGGTATGATAAACGTCTTAATATTTCCGACATTTCTACTCTTACAAGACCCTAATTTTCGACGATCAACGTAGGTGGGAAACATGACTTTGATATGCCTCATGCAGTCTGCAGTCTGCAGTCTGCAGTCTGCAGTCTGAAGTCTGCACTCTGCAGTCGACTGCAGTCTGCGGTCTCCAGTGTGCGGTCTGCAGTCTACAAATGTCATACACCGCAAATCTTCTCCTGCGAGGATTTACAGTCGGCGTTCTTGTGTTTGCTGTTCTGCCATTTATACGAGGAAAAATAAGACGCGTCTTAAATAAGACGCGAACTGTACCATTTACACGAGCATGTCTTATCTAATAAGACGCGTCTTAGCTAAGCCGCGTCTTATTTTAGACGAAATGTGCCGTTTATACGGAAAGTTCGCGTCTTATTTTTCCTCGTATAAATGGCCCTATTGTTTCGCAGACGATGAATAAACAAGTCAGCTCTTCATGAATACTTTGGTTGAGATTGATGGAAAATCACTTTTAGTCGAATGTTGCCTAGAAACAAAAAATGCGCCGTGACGTCAAACTACTGTATGACGTTATGGCGGACACCATCGGATATATACAGGGCGGATAAAGGTTCGGCGGTGAAACGAGCGCGTCCGAAGAAAAAGGTGTGATGCAGTGGACTGGGACTCTGCTTAGAAATGTCGCTTGTTTTCGACTTCGGTCAGGGCTGGCGATGTGGTTTGTACATTAGACACTGCCGCTGTCACTGAATTATGGCGGCTTGATTTGTTTGCTTGTACTTCTTCCTCGTTCCTTTGTGCTGGTACGCTGTCTCCGAGAGGCAAATGTTGCTATTTTTTGCGGGAGGTTTAGTTGGAGTAGACAAACATCTCTTTCAAAGGGTTTCTTTTATTACTTCCATGAGTCTACCACTGAATTATATTTTCGTTCTGCTACTCGCCAAAGTCGATGTTATTCCAAAATAAAAAACAACTAAGTACTGTCTAATCCATGGCAAAACTACTAAGACAGCAGATCGTGTTTCATAACTAGATGACGTGTATTTTATAAATGCGTGCAGCTCGTGCAAGGTGAAATTATGCTAATTTCAATCACCATCATCTTTCTTTTTAATTTTGAAAAAAAACATCTCATACGTCTTTCTGTTTCTTCGAAACTTCAAAATTAGTTTCCCCTAAGTTTTTACTGTTTACCTTGTTTTGTTTTAGAGAGAAAAACGGAGAAAAAACCTTACAACTAACCTCAACAAATTTTGTTTACATTCGGTTGCCGGATTTGCGACGCATTGCGCGAATCGCCATGGCGCGTTGCATCCGAGAAGCAAAGTTTGAAGCAGTACAACGCCGCTATATCAAAATATATCAATCTAATTTTTTGTTATGTTACATAAAATTTATCCCCCTTTAACATATGTAAAAATTGAGGTTAAGAAGTGTTAAGCTTTTGCAAACGAAACGGCGAAAGACGATTTGGTGATATTTAGTGGAAGGAGGAGGTATCCAACGCTTTCAAATTAAACTCAAATTTTGGCATTATACGACCAACAAGTTTGACTTATAGGCATACAGACACAAACATATGAAACTGTTTATTGATATTGTTATGTAACGAATTTATTTATTTCACATTGTAGCCTGAAATTACAGAAAGAAAATGGGATTTCCGGTTTGCAAAAAGGAAAATTTCGCCGGCCTTCAAGCGCACCGGAAGCGCGGAAAGAGCGCTCGTGCCAGTCCTACTCCGCATCACACATTAAACGAAGAGCGGAGCGCTCGTTTCACCGCCCAACATTTATCCGCCCTGGATATATACAAGTAAAGATGAGCGCTGCGAGTTTGCAGCTCGCTAGGATCCACGCGCGGTCCATGCATTACGCGCGCTTCGTGCGCGACGAGATTATAAACTCACTTCGATCGGGGCTTGGCGCCTCGCATAGCGAGGAATAAACTACATTTTTTCAGTTTTATATTTATTGTGCAATTTTTGTTTGCTAGCCGTAATTTAGACCCCATCCACACGTACCACGATATTTTTGAATCCGCAACTTTTTCTTTCCGGATACGGCTTCCGTCCACACGTAACGATCTTACTGGCAGATGTTCGGTGGGGTGTCCGGTGTATCCGGCATTTGAATTCGCAACTTTTTGAATCCGCTTTCCAAAGTAAAAATTTTTTAATACGCTATGAATCCGAAATCGTGTGCACGCTAAATCTAGATTTTTTTTTATCCGGTAACGTAAAAGGATCCAGTCCAGTTCTTTACCGTGAATACTGTATTCATTCTATTTAAGATGGCAACCCTCATTTCCAGGTAAAAGAACCTTGCTCTTCGCATTTTCCTTTGATTTCTGGGCTGATTCTACCATAATTCGAGCGATAAAATCGAGAATCATGACACAAGGCAGAGCAAGATGCAAACTTCGCCCGCTTTTCGACGCATGCTCTTTTGCCAATATTCCCAAAGGAGTCCTGCGGCCATACTAGAGTGCATCCGGATACGTGTCGGATACGTGTGGACGGGCCAATTCGATTTGAATATGGATACGTGTAGACGTGGAAATTTTGAATCCGGAAGAACGGTTCCGGATTAAAAAACATCCGGACACGTGTGAGCTAGGAGGTGGGGAGATTACGGTGGCCCGTAAGGGACATTACAATATATTTTTTCCCTTAAGCTATCGCGCGATAAGTTTAAATTATCGCGCGATAATTCAAAGTTATCAGTCATTTTATCGGGCGATTATTAGTCAGTTTATCGCGCGATAAGTCTGAATTATCGCGCGATAAATGAGAACATTTAAAAATTATCTAGCGATAATTAGTCAGTTTATCGCGCGATAAATGAGAAAATGTAAAAACTATCGCACGATAATTAGTCAGTTTGAGAAAATGCAAGGAGTGACAGGCCGCACATCTATACCGGCGTGAAACCTTGTGTAGACCTTTTATATTTTAGCTCTAACGAGCATGTCCTTTAGGGATTTTCCTTTCTTCTTGGTTCTTTAAAAATTTGGCGAAGTAACGGTTGGTTTTGTGTAAGATTCCATTTTTTCAGTAAAACTTCTTTTAAAGTAGACACTGAGGGCTGGTACTGTGTCACGAAAGGCAATATTTTTTTTTCCTCTTTGTTGTTGTGTTTCAGGAGTGCAGACTCCCTCTCTGTGAACTTTATATCTGATAGAAGGTTTTTTATCATAGTTTGTGGGTAGCCTCTGTCAATCAAGCGTTTTTTGAAATTTGAAATATTTTCCTCAAAAGTAGTTTTTGAGGAGTTTGTTCGTAGGATTCTCAAGGCTTCTCCTTTGACAAATCGTTTTTTAACACTCGGCGGGTGACAAGAGGTGAAATGTGTGTACTGGAAGGGAAGAAAGTCAGAGGGGGTGATGTGGACTTCAATTCTCTGCTTAGAACTTGCTCAAGTCTTAAGCATCCTCTGTCATGTAGATCCTTCAAGCAGCTAGAGTGTATGGCCAAGTCGAGTGTGTCTTTTTGATGGACTTTGAATGTTTCTCTGCTAATCAGGAACCAAGAAGAAAGTCACCTTAAGAGAACCATGGGTAAGAGCTCAGTTTCTTGGCAATATTTACTTAAGTTGAGTCAGTTTAAGGTGTATGGCCTCGAGGAGCCAGCTGGTGCGGTTTTATAAATCCGGCTAGACATAAATAAACTAAACAATTTAACAGGTGATAGGTTTCATTGATAAATAATGTCTACGAGCAACCAGTTAAATTTAGGGAGATCCGTGTTAATTGGATTCCAGACTGGAAAAATTAATTATTCTTTTCATTTTCTTTATTACACGAATCTTTTTGTTATAATCATTGTCACCATAAGGCTCTTTATTTCTCATTTCAGAATGGAGAACTCATCCACCACCTTCGGCTTCCATAATATGTCTTCGCCCTATCTTCCTTCGAAAGCCGAGGGCATAGCATGGTGCAGTGCTTTAACATTGGAAGCAGTTTTAATTGTTTTAGCAAACTTGCTCGCTCTTGCTCTCTTCGCTGTTAACAAGAGACTTCGTAAGAGAAGTTTGTTTTTGGTCATTAACATGGCGTTTGCTGATTTGCTATCCGGAGCTTTGTCCCTGCCCATTTTCATTTACACCGTTGGAGCTGGTTTCATGCTTTGGAAAGCTCGATTCAACAAGACGTTTTATGCTTATCAAGTTTTTGGTCAAACCGTTGTCTTACAGGCGTCACTATTTTCTGCGTCTTTGATAACTTGTGAGAGATTTTACGCTGTCTATTGGCCTCTGAAGCACAGAACTTTGTCAGTGGGGGCGTACCGCGCAGCTATTTTTATGGTTTGGATAATAGCGATCCTTTTTTCTATTCTTCAGCTGTTAACTTCCGACAAACCTGCTTTTTACACGTTTGTTTCGATCTTGTTGATTCAATTATTTACACTATGTATCGGTAACATCGCTATTTGGAGAAGATTTCAACGAAGAATTGCATCGCAACAACAAAACCGAGAAGCACAAAATCGACGTCTGACAAGGACCTTGCTTTTAATATCCGCTGTCGAGATCTTATCTTGGCTTGCTTTGACTATAAGTAATCTTCTAGTTATTGCTTTTGAGGTCCCCATCCCTTTAGAAGTTTTGTTCACTTGTGTCGCCGTAAATTATTCAAACTTTTTCCTAAATCCAATCACTTATGCTCTAAGGTTTCCGGAGTTTAAACAAGCACTAGACTTTTGTTGCCATAGAAGTCATGATGCAACGATGAACGTAGAGGGCAGTGCTCGTAATAACAACGTGGGCTCTAATGCAGACAGGATTTCTGGGATGCAAACATTGGGTTTGTGTTGTTGTAGAAGTAGGAATTCGATGAACACTAGAGAAGGTGGTGAAAGAAATTACAGAGTTCACAGTTTGAGACCAACGACATTGTCAACTAACTCTAGTGACTTACAACTTGCGTTTGAACAGGAAGTTATGGACACAAGATTATAGTCTCACGGTGTGATTGAGTATTCAGTTTTCATGGAGTGATGAAGAAAAAACCTGTTGTAATTATTTTTGTTGTCTTGTGACTTTTTCAGTGCAGTCAGAGGTACCCCAAGTTCATGAGTGAAAATTGTTGTTGCGTAACAGAAATATTATAAGGGCTTTTTATAAGGATTATAGCGATCGTTATTTAGGGGTAAAAAATAGCAGTAAACCTACGTCGGAACTTCTCAAATTGTCGCCTTGTTTTATTATGGTGCATTATTAGCATTTTTAGCCGTTTTATTATCCAGAAATATAAGAACCTGTTAGCCCAACCAAAATCAAGAAGGTTCTTATGTTGGTTATAGTTAAATTATGATGAGCGAATTTTAACCAGGGAGTTCGACCTTATATTGTTATCTCTATTTCTCTTGTAATAGAGATAACGCTACATTTACATTCTGTTCCCAGTTAAGTTAGGCCTATCATTACGCAGGTATGAATAAATACTGAATATCTCAAGATCAAACTAAAGTTTCTTTTTTTCTGGCAGTAAACAACTATATCCTCTTCACACTAAAAAAAGTAAGAACCTAATAAAGAACCTACTTCGCCTAAATTGCGAATAACTAAACCAAAAAGCAAGAACCTTTATTGCTGGAGTTAAAAAAATTTAGGTTCTTACACTCGGGTTTTTACTGTATTATCAAATTTGCTGGGTAGAGTAGATTTATTTACAATTCGCCAACAAGAGCGCTGCAACGTATGCTAATCAAGCCCTTTATCTCGTCGTCGACTAAAGCTATCCCCGTGAACTTGTCTTTGAGCAAAAGATACATTTCTAATTAGAGTTGAGCCTGCGATCAGTTGAAAACTGGAAACTTGTCAGCGGTAAACTTCATGAAACACGTAACCTCGATGGGTCGACACCTCAGCGTGCGATACGGTAGGGTGATACTAGTCAGTGGATACTTTGTTTTGACAGCTGTCAATTGACGACAACATGGATGTGCAATATCAGGTTGCAGGCTCCCACACTAGCTAGAAAGTAAAGGGGGGAATTTCATATATCCCATGATACTTCGCGGCAAATTTCTGTCTTCTCTCCGCGGTGGAAACAGCGTTCGAGGGTTTCGAGGGAGATTTTCAACGACCTGAATTTCAAGATGCAGCTCATCCAAGGTAAGTTTCAATGAGCCCTGTTAATCTTTGGTATCTTATTAATAATGTAAAATGGTTCCATGGTCATTTCACGCATTATTGCTCTCATTTACGACCCTGTTAAGCCATGCTGTTTCAACTCGCGAGTGAATATTTATTTAGATGACTTTCAATTATCGAACACTGTCTTTATTCTAGAAAGGTTTTGCCCTAATAAATTATTGAAATCGGCGGACAAGGGGTGCTTGATACTAGTTCCACGTTCCGACCTCTTTCGACCTCGCGATTTTTATGGGTTTGATCGTTTTGAAATATCGCATTTTCTGCCCTATCTCCGCTAAGATGCAAGACGAAGGTTTCAATTTCTTTATGCTAAGTCCTGCGAATATAGGACATTTTTTCTTGAATTCGCTCTTTTTTTGCTGATCAAAACACAAATATTATCTCTTGAGGGTATGATGAATGTTTAAATTCAATGTTTTATAGTTATTAAAGCTTTTTTCTCTCATTATTTTAGGTAAAATTGGTTTCTCATGGTGGCTTCCGGTCGCAACCGCGCGTGGCGAACTTGAAATATACAGGCCAGCAAATGTCATGGAATAGCACGCCGTAGGACCTCAACCGGCGTATAAAACCTCTTAAGACATTTTGATAATTCTTTTAGGATCTATTGTAGTGAAGAAATGGGTGTTTTTGTATATGTATTTTGCCATTTCTTAATAAAGCTTTTTTCTGTTTATGTTTGACAATGATGCTTAGTTGGTGTTGTGTTACGAAAAATAAAGAGATGACTCTGTTATTTTTATTGTTTTTTGGAGCTATTTCCCTCCTTTGAAATTTATCTCCGATAGACGTCACTTTGCACTTTAACGGTCTCGGTATTTTCGACTACATAAGCCAAGCTTGTTGAAGTAAAAGCATGTGCGGTCACCGTACGGTTGATGTACTGCATCGATGAATTATTATTGAACTGACAATATGAACTCCGCGATCACCAACAAGCAACGAAGAGAAATCTCACACCTAGAATATGTATTTATTTCGAGACAAGTACGTGGAAATCGCTTGTTAATCCATGGAGAGCTTTATCAACGCACGTTAAAACAGGACGTACTGAAGCAAAGACCTTCCAAGCTGGCTTCTAAGAACATTTGTGTGGACTGCGTTGCTATCGTAAGGCTAGTTAACTCATAATCGGCGGCCAAAACACTCTCTTTGACTTAACAAGACATATATTTGGCGTAGTAAAACGAAAATCGTAAATAGATCGACATAGCAAAGGTACAGAAAGTGTTATCGGCAAAACGAGTCGCTTTCCACTGCTATTCAACTGTCCCTGTTGAAATGATAGCATCACGTGCGTTCGGTCGCTTGATAATATAGTATGAAGCGATGCATCATGGGATATATGAAATTCCCCCCTTTCTAGAAAGTGTAACATTTGACATTGATTTCCCTGTGGTGCGGACGGACGGGCGGGCTGGTGGACGTACGGTTTAAAAAGCAAAAGGTGCTTTTTGCCAATGAGGAAAAAAAAATGCGTCCAATCAAAAGTCGTATAGAGGTTCGTTAGTTTCGCGGCAAATTTCCCGCTTTTATAGGGGCTTAAAAGACCCTCGCTTCGCGAGTTGTTTCGCTGTCATTCAGCGAGGAAGCTTGAAAATTCCATAAACCCGCCCACTCGCACACTTAACGAAGTATTCTAAACCTCCCTTTTGTACAATTTACTTTTCAGCTTGGGTTAGTTCTCTTAGAGTATCCAAATACTACTTATTTTTTCCACTCGGCGCCATACTCAACGAACGCTTTGGATGCTGGGTAGTCACCCTCCTTGGTACCCTGGCCTGCTACGTAGGCTTACTGACCTCATCGTTCGTCTCCAGTCTCCCGATGTTGTACTTGACCTACAGTGTGGTGTGGGGCATGGGTGCGTCTTTCGTATACTTTGCTGATTTGTTGATTCTGACGAAGTATTTTAAAGTGAGGCTAGCGTTTGCCAATGTGCTAATGGCCCTCGGTGGCGCAGTAGGTGAATTGAATCCCTCTATGCAGCAAATGTTTATCCATTTTGGACTTGCAAACATGTTCCGTGTTCTCTCTTTTCAGCGCTTCTGATCTTATCCGCATTTTCTCTGGTTTATCGGCCAAAGCGCGGCGTCTTTCCGCATAATAATGACGCTATAGACATTGAATGTGACAAAAAGTGCACGTTTGACTCAGGGGGAAATCTTGAAAAATAAAGCGTTTATCATGTGGATTGCTGTCATTTTTATCTTCATGCTCGGATACATGGTCCCCTTTGTTCATTTGGTGAGTATTTTTGTAAAAACGTGATTAGAACGGGGAGAAGCACTAAGTAAAAGGAACATTGATCTTTTGACCATGCATGATAGAGGGCAAATCTTTAAAGAGGGGCATTTTCAAAGCAATAAGATGATTAATTTCGCATTCAGAGTTTGGCAGAGTGATACCAGTGACACTTAATGCCTCATCTTCTTTTCTTCTTCGGTGGACAAGTCAAAGGCCTCTAATGGGGACAGTCCCTAATCAACTGTATTCGTGGCAATGATAGTGTTCCTGTGATCTACATTAATACCTTAAGCCGAGTTAGACCCATTATTTCATCTAGAAAACATCTAATTTTTTGAGTGACCAGTCAAAAAACTGGGCATCAGTTTGTTTTAAGCCCTGGAATTTTCTGCGGGTATGGTTGGCCGATACAAATAAGTAAACAATTTAATGATTACTGAAAAGCAAAAGGTTGCTGACCAAAACAATCCTACACTATGAGCAAGCTCTCTAGGGGCTCCATGGGGTACAGGGTTGAGAAAGGGAAGAGGAGAAGGAGGAGGGAAGGAGCTTGCACTCACGTCTGATAAATTTAAACACTGATCTGCGACCCAGGATGGGATGTAAATGCTGATTGGCTGATTTATAATCCGGCGATGACGTAATGCTCCCCAGAGAGAGAGCTTGCTCTCCCTCCTTGTTTGCTCCGCCGCCAGAGTGCCACGGAGAGCTAGCTCGCTAGCAAAAACAACCCTAAAGACCTTTTTTTCTTGGTTTTCAGGTTCCCTTGGCTGAGGACATTGGAATTGACAAGACACGTGCGTCCCTTCTGCTTACGTTCGTCACAGTCGGTTCGGCATTGGGTCGTATGACCTTCGGTCGAATCTCGGATTTCCGAGGCTTTAATCGTGTGTACGTTGCCGAGGTGGCTTTTTTAGTTGCAGGATTGAGCAACTTTGTTGTGCCTTTGACGGAATCGTATAACGTGTTAGCAGTAGGAGCCTTTATATTTGGTCTGTTTGGAGCTTGTTACCTGATTCTAAACCCAGTCATCGTGTGTGACATTCTAGGCCCCCAAAAAGTGTCCTATGGCTTGGGCATTACTTTTTTTGTAATCGCTATCCCTCGGACTTTGGTAATAAAAAGTGACGCACAAGATTAAAAGCAACAACAAACAAATTATAAGAGAATTAACTTTGAATAGGGGTTATGCATCAGTCAATTCCACCTGCGCCCAGGCCCCCCCGGGCTGACCTCCGGGCATTAGCATTTTTTTGCCTTGGATGGCAAATTCCCGGAGTGAGGACTCTTGAGCTGTCAAATTCCCCGGGGTGGGGACGAAAAAAGAAGGCAAATGCTCCGTCCACCGTCAACACTGCAACATTTTTCATTGATCGCACAGTCAAATAGCGCCGCTTTAAGCATTTTAATGTGCGATTTGTTTGGTTTAATTAACGTCTTCCTTTGTAATAGCGCGAGGATTCTAATTAAGACTTCATGCCGCGACGACATGCACCAGTTTTAATATGGTTTTAGTATTGGTATACAATTATTGACATTAAAATTAATAGAGCGCTGTAAAGTTATATGTTATGAATAGTTTTATAAATATGAAAGGATGTTCTTCAAATAATATCAACAGAAATTTGATTCAATAACCAAAAAACGTTGATTCACATCGATAGCTCCAATTTCGCTACGTAATTCTGGCTTGATAAGCAATGAAGAAATGCATACATACATTTAAAATCGAGAACATGCCTTTACAACCCTCTACAATTTATTTCTGTCCTTGACAAATGAGCCAATCTGCTTTTCTTCCAGTAAAACCTTACAATCTGATAGGAAACCGCGTGCGTGTCAAAAGCTCGGGATTGGCCCGGGGGTCAGTGGCAAATGCCCGGCCCCCGGGCAGTGCAACATTTGCAAATGCCCAACCCCGGGACTGACAAGGCGGGCAAATGCCCCGCAGTTGCCCGGACGGGGGGGGGGGGGACTGGGCGCAGGTGGAATTGACTGATGCATTACCTGAGAAAGCCAAAAATATCATTAAGTATTCTTAATGGAGAACTCGAGGGAACTGTTAATTATTTATTTTAATGAGTGATAATTTTAAAGAACAAAGATCGTACTCTCTTGTTTTCTGAGGTGTTAAAAGATCCACCCCATAAAAGGAAAACAATATGGCAAAAAAGCGTTTTGTCACTCATAACTAACGTTGTTGAATTGATCCGTTCTTTTGACATTGTAGCAAACCAGGGGCGGATCTAGGGGGAGGGTGCAGGGGTACGCACCCCGCCCCCCGAGATGACCTGCGGTTTTCTAATAAAACTGGTATTCTGCAAAAAAACTGTGGTTTATTGGTGTTGAAGTAGAGCAAGAGACGAGTGCACCCCCTACTAAATGGATCCGCCCCTGCAAACCATACGGTGTGATAACTGGCCCAAGAATTTTTTACTTGACTTGTGACAACGTAAATTGCTGGTTTAGTTTAGTCACAGAGTTTTAATAGTGTACTGAGATTCACTGAGATAATAAAAAAAAGCAAAATATCGTATCGGAGAAGACAATTGAAAAATCGCGTGCTGGTCTTTTTTAAGCATTTCAATGCTAGATTTGTGCATGGTCCTGATGATAACATTAATTCAGTAACGATCGAAATGCAGCTAATAAAATGCAAGCGAACGTTGATTTTGGTCTTTACTGACTTCTTGCATTTCATATTTAACATTTTAAGAGTAATTGGTCACAGCTGCACTTTGCCATAATGAAAGCCTTTGACATTTCCTGTTTTCTGTGACGCACGTATAAAATGCAATTTGTTGTATATGAAGGTTTTTCTTCAAAGCCAGTTTACTTTCGTGCTCTCATAAAATGATTACAAAACTGTTACACTACTTCGCTTGCTTGAACGATCTTAAAAATTGCTACAAGCCTCTCAGCCTATAACCATTTTAATTTTCCAAAAAAATTCGTGCCTTTATCATGATTCTTGACTTATGTGAGAAAAGCTTTTGCGGAGGAGGCAGTTGCGTAATATCAAGGGCCATATTGCACTTCTTGGTAATATAGCCGAGATTAGGGTTTATTCCGAAGTGTTTCCTTTTGGCTGCTTGAGATGCTTTGCTGATAATGTCCTTTTAAACTAACTTGCCGCCTCTTGATAAATGTCTTGAAGCTCACGCTTAGGTAACTTGATTTCATTTAGTAGTTGGTAAGGGTGGTGCGAGTAATGCACAACATATAGCAGACTGTGTATCTCAGTGGTCCTTAAATAATAGGGTTCAACTGAACAGCAAAAAGTGTAAAGAATCTCCTTCACTAAAAAACAGTCTGAGTTCCATCTTATTCTTGTAAATGGCGACCAGCTTGAAGTAGTTTGAAGCGCAAAGCTGCTGGGTGTGATAATAACAAGCGATTTATCATGGAATGCGCACATTAACGAAACTGTAAAGAAGGCGTCTAAACGTTTGTATTTCCTAGTTCAGTTTAACGGGCAAAGCTTGCATGCAGGGATTTAGTCCTCTTTTATGCCACATGAATAAGATCAATCCTAGTTTATGCAGCGCCTGTTTTATTTTATGCTCTGCCCAAGTATTTACAGTGTGAGCTGGAGCGGGTCTACAAGAAGGGCATTATCAATCATTTGCTCCAGTCTGTCTTATGACGAGGCACTTAATGAAGCTGGTATTCCAACCATTATTTCATATTCCGAGGGGACATATGTGACAAGGTTTTTAACGCTGCCCTCGGCAACATGGATAACAAATTTATAACAATTATTCACCAAAGTGGAGGTGGCTAGAAAAAAAGTGGTGCGCGTATTTACTGAGGCCGCGAAGCGGCGAGGTAAATATCCACACTAGCCACGAACACTGAGGTGAATAATTGTTTGAGTATGTACTAAAACAGTGAGATAATTGAACACAAAAATGATGATTTGTAACTCATTTACTGTTGCCAATGATTACAATTTTGGCGCGCAATGACCGAACGGCCGCGGTCGTCGCTTTTTCTTGTGACAAACAAAACAGTACTGAAGGCAACTGTCTAGCTCTTACGGGGAAATTTCTTCAAAAGGAGTTGTGAATTCTTTTTGTATTTAAAATCATTCTGTAAAAACGATTATTAAATTTAGTTTTAAGTTTGTTTATGAACAAGTCAACTAAATAAAGTAACGCAAGACTTAAGCATAATTTGCATTTGTAAGCAAAAAACTTTTTCACCGGTTTTATCGATAAAATCAAGTCAAAAAGACAAGGCTTTACCTGTTAAAACTTCCAAACCGAACTTCGTTACCTTCTTCTTGTATTTCGGGAACAGCTTGCTTGATTAGTTGTGAAATTTCTTTGTTTGTTTATTACGCAAACCGGGAAGGCACTTTGCCCGCAACTTACGTGAGTTTGGCGTCACTCGCTCGGAGGGACTGGAGGTGAATCTGTGAATAGTGTAGGATACTCACTGATTGAGTAGCCAATCAGAGCGCGCGAAAAACACCATCCGCTGTTTTAGTATATACTAAAACAAGTTATCAACTGAAGTCATTAATTCATTACGCAGGTGTAAAATTCTGAAAATTTTATATGTAAGATGTAATTATGTGAAATTTGACATTCATTTTCTCTGGCTCTCATAAGAATTTTGTTTGGTGTTTATGCTACAGATGATTTATTATATCTTTTTAAGCCCTTAAAAAATGTAAGAAAGAATGCAATATGCTTCAAATTTTTCTGGTAGAACATTTTTGCCCACTGAAAATTAAAATTGCTCAATGCCCTAGTGGATTCCGCCTTTGCCTGTGTTTAATTGAGGAGAAATTACAATATCTAAACAGGTGCAATGTAAGTGATGCAATCGCAAAAAGTTGAGCTTCCACAAAAATGATGACAGTGTAGTAGCAATATCTCTAAATAGCTCTGGGGGAAAGTTGGTTATTTTTAAAAGTCAAGCCTTTTCAGTTATCAAATACAATAAGGAGGCGCGCTTGCTTTAAGAAGTCAATGGCAAACTAAAACCCCCGTAGCATGGTAGACACGATAATATGTTTTCCCCGCCTACTCACCGCTTGTCACGTATTTTCCACATTGGCGTGCAACAGTGGGCCCCAAACAGTACGAAACAAGGTAAATGATTATATTCTGCTATTAGTCCATGTCTATCCTTAAACTAGTTAAGTTGGCGTTTAAGTTCTATCGAGTAGTGTTTTTTTTCTAGCAGAAGCGGGTCATATTTCAAGGTACGACTTTTCGACTTTTATTTAGTTTTTATGAATATTTTAAATAATTTATCATTACAAGTGTTTTTCCCCTCACAAGTATATTTTCGATATCGAGCTGATTTATTTCCTAAACGTCCTGTTACGCCTTGCAAATAGCCATATAGTTAATTCGAAGAGCTACTGAACTGCATACTTAGGTTACTTTAATTTCCTTTGGAGAAAACTTGAGATTTTTTCGATTGGCAGATTGACTACCTAGTAAATATACCCAAATAGCCGTTAGTATTTGAAAACATGCGGCAAAAAGTTCTTCAAATAGTTCCAGAATCAGATCGATGGCTACTGGCATGGTCACACTTTCGTTTTAGTGCGAACAAAGAAATCTCTTTGTTAATGTTTCGTGGTAGATTTCCGCCAATAAAGAGATTTAGAGTTACGTTTACGGTAAACAGCAAACGCCAAACGGCAAACAGCAAACAGCAAATGTCAATTTGCAGCACGTGACCAAGTTTTCCCTTAACTTGTGCTTTACTGTTCATTACTTCTACCCCAAAATTTGTAGTTTCAGGTTAGTTTTGTCCTTAAAAATTGATTTGGACTGTTTTTAGCTGCACGTTTTCTGTTTTGAGAAATTCTCAGCTTGAATCTGACGTCTGCCGTTTGCCTACCCTGCGAGCAGTGGTTTCTCCAGGCCGGACGCTACGCAACGTCCGGCCTGGAGAAACCACTGCTCGCAGGATACCGTTTGCCGCCAACGTCAATTTAACTCTCTCTAATGCGTCGATGATTATTTCTGAACTATGAGGTTAAACGTATGTTACTCATCCCTGCACTGATAATAGTGATGTATTTGTAGTAATCATGTCCCGTGTCCTGCAGCTTACTGTTGAAAACACAGCGCACTACGACACTGACGATTAATTCTAGGCAATATTTTCACCTGAAATCTTTGACAGCTGTTCCAATTTGCTGTCAAGACACATAGTGTAATGGCGTTATGTCAACCGCTTTAGCCAAATTTAGCCACAAGGAACTGTTTGCAAGATTGAACTGCTAATAACAGTAAAACGTTTAAATTACACAGTAAATCGAAACGTTGTCACGGATAGGCATGGTAAGAAGATTTGAACGGAATGATTGATTTTGTGTTTTCTGTATCAAGAGGTAATTTCTTCTTTAGTGTTATTCATGTTGATCAATTGTCAAAACTTACTAACTTTTCAGTGACGCGTTTGTAGTGACTCCGGCAAGTACATAAGGCGTTTGCTCACAATATCTCAGGCTGCAGAGTGCTGAAGTACCAAGTTCTTCATTGCGGGATTAAGGTATTAAATACAAGCCGTTTTAGCGTTAAATTTGAATCAAATCTGATTTTGAAAAGCCATATTCTGGGTATTACTTTTGCTCCACAACATAGTTCCTGGATGCCTCTCTAAAATGATAAGTTTAAAAAAAAAACAAACATTGCAAAAAACGTTTTAAAGAAGGAAAAACAAAACCGGAGGGCGCGTACTGCTCGGCACAGAGAAAAATATCTCTGGCGATTTAGGGACGCGCCATCATGTTTAACCCTCAACTATTTAATTTTGATGGAAAATATGTTCTCTATATCAGCTTAAAAGAATATGACATTTTTGAGCCTTATGAATTAAAATGTTGACGTTGCTAAATATATACTATAATTATCAACAATCGTTCCAGTTTTGTTAAAATAGTGGTCAAACTTCGGACTTTAATTTTTTAGTTACCATGTTGGTTATTTTATGAGCAAAATGTAAACATTTAACTTATTTTTTCTTGTATATATGCCATTTTCTTTTTTGTCGTTTTAGTAAATGTGTATTTTGTAGCATTAAAATAGATTGAAAAAAATAAAGGTAGCCTACGCGATACGCGGTAAATTAGTTATATTCAAGAATAGCCGGAAGGTTGTCATGATCTTGAATGCTCAACGTGCTAGGGTATTTATTATAAGCCAGTCCTATAATACAATGTGACAAGTCCAGGTTTTTTGTTTTTCCAGTTCATTTGCTACGTGTTAACATACCGGTGAGAGAAAAATAAGATCAAAGTAATACGAAGTTATCATATAAGGCAAGTTTGAGAACTTTATTTTTCAACTGGTATTCTCTTCAATACACCTTGAACTTATCATTTGATTGTGTTTTAATAATTTCCGTAATTAGCTGATGTTTGTTCAGCTTGGGATTCTTCTGTTTAAAATTTTGTCACCCATACGAACACGGTCAATCAGCGCTTATAAATTTTCAACCGCTTGTGTGTTCACATCTGCTGGTGCGCAATCAATTTAAACAGAGAAAGAGGACATGTTTTTCCTCTAGGTAAATCGTAAAAGAAACTTATTTGTCAACCTTAATACTACTAAAAGTAACTTTGAGCTCCTTTCTCCCTCCTGTAGTTCTATAACATGCATTTTCACTATTCCTTTGGTTTCCCATATCCTCTCTACAGCCAAAAGACATTCGGGCTATTCTCAAGCTTTTAGACTCACAATTTTCAACTTCTTTTTTTTTAGATGACTCACAATTTTCAACCTGGTCTTTTTGTTGGATAGATGTTTAATTTACTGTTTAAGCTCAGCTTCTGCCAGCTAATGCGTACTTAAGCCGTTGGAATACTAGCTTAACTTCAACTTCAACTTTATTTTAAGACGACCTGGTCGTTTTGTTAAAAGAAAAATAAATTAGAAAGGAATTCAAACAGGAAAACTAAAAGTTTAATTTTCTATCACAGTTTTATTTTAATGCTGAACAAGCAAACAAACAAATACTTTAATACAGAAAACTAAGCCACTATTAAGGGCGTCTCAATATAGTCATCTTCTCTTTTTAAGATATCCGAAAGCAATCTGTGAAGTACTTTCCTAAATTTCTTTTTAGGAAGATCTCTAATATGACAAGGCATCTCATTCCAAAGTTTTGCACCAAAGCGGGACAAGGAGTTTTTGTGTATTTCCAGCTTTGAGCTTTTGACGTGAAAGTTACCTGAACTAGTTACCTAAACTTACGCTAACGCAGTGTAATTCCATTACACTCATTTCTCCTCCATGCAAGCCAGGAGAATGCCTAAAAGTTTAATGAGGCATAAATTCTAATAAATAGAGACTC